>JARHVA010006303.1:522500-870000 GCA_037957365.1 Torreya grandis
TGTTTTATGGACTAACATTTCTAATGATTTTCTTTGAGGTGATTAGTTGTAATTTATATGGAGAAAGCTAAGGTTCCTAAGTAGTAAACCCTAGGGGTTTAAATTCAAACATCCACAGGAAAAGTTTGGTGGGAAATTATATTTCCTTTTAGTTATAAAAACCTTAAGTCTGACTTTATATTAATCTTTGATTATATTTATTAACAAGACCAAAAATTAATATGAAATCAAGATTTGGACCTCTTATTTTCCCATTTAAAACCTATGAGCCATTTTGAATTAACTAGGTTTTTATTAAGGTTTAAATATCTTGGTGTTTACAAACATGGACAAACTTTTAAAGGTCAAATCCTTAGTATAAACATTTATACATATTGGGCCTTAACTTAAATCTTGTGCACTTTTGTAGATCTAATGCCATGCATTTAAATGGAGATTTTGATCTAATGGAATGAACCAAAGCCAACACCAAAATGGAGACCAATCACTATCAAAAACTTGGATTATGATTTGATGGTCCTCACTACCTTGAGGGCCTTAATCTGATAATGTGCGTTAACCTTGAATCCTTAGGAATTCTTGAGAACTTGACTCATGGCACTTAGTCATTGGACCAAAGTAATTCCATAATCTTAAATTTGACAAGCTTGATCCTATAATTTAACATCCACGAGGAGGTAGTTGATGTTACTGAGCCCACTAAATTTAACCTAGACAACTTTTTAAAGCCTAAGCAAAGGGGGTATTTCTAAAGACCCTTTTAAAATAATTCTTATCATATTTACATAGAAATACTTAGCATAAAGGTCCTTAGCCTAAGTTAATTTATGTTTCTTAACATAAAAGGACTTTAGGAACATCATTTTAAGTCTATGTTTATATAGTCATGGAACTGATTAAAAGGTGTGTATCTTGTAGGATCCAATGGTGATCGCTCACTCACTAGATTTGATCCAATAGAGCATTGAGCCAAAATAATTTTCAATAGGCTTCATGAGCTCGAAACATGGCCTAATCATGGCTAGGATAACTGATAGAGGTACATAAATCCCTACGAGGAAGATGCGTGTTAGCTTGCCAATTGAAGTATAAAAATCTAATGGGACCCACTTAATAGAGGTGCTCAATTAAATGACTTAGACCTCGTAAAAATAAATGGTGATCACTCACCTACTAGATTTGATCCAAAAATGAAAATAACCTAAAGACTTTTTAAAGGTCTCACAAGCTTGACACATGGCTAACACATAGCCAGGATAGTAGTTGGTAAAAATAAGCAACATGGGTAAGATTTGATGGGGTACCAAGTGGCATAGTCATGAACTTAAAGATCAAGGGACCAATAAGAACATAAGAACTAGGATTTATATTATCAAAGTGAAATAAATAAATCCTTTGAAAGCTAATGGCTAGTCTCCAACTAGCATTTATGAAAATTGTCATGAAAGGCATAGAGCCATGCCACATAGGCTCCACGTAAGCATGAAGAATCAAAAACAAAGATATCATAAGATTGAAAGTGTAGAGGGCATAAGAATAATGTCACATAAAATTTAAGGCATGTATAAGATTAAGAAACTAGATATTTCCACCATTAAATATCAAAAACCCTAATCCCTTTGTAAATAAGACTTGAGTTGGCTCAACTGGTCATAAAGTAATCAAAATATCACAGCTAAACCTTGAGTTAAGTGCCCTAGTGAAACCATTAGTGACATTGAAAATATAATTTAGTGTCATAAATGGTAGTGGGTAGGCAATAGATAAAGATGGAAATATAACTTTATCTAACTTTAAATAGTGAGGGGAGGATCTTTAAAGACACATAACTAGACTTGATAGCCCTAAGCATGCATGGAGTCAAGAACTAGTCTGAGTTATTATTTATTATAGATGAATTGTAAAAAATTTCTTAGGAGGAAAAGAGGAATACCATTATGCACCAAAGATACAATGACTTAGTCTCAATTTAGTTGGTATATCTTCACCATGCTACAACTAAACCAGAGGTAACACATTATGTCAACTTCCTTACTCCCATTTTCATTGATTATAAAATAGATGGGGAATAGATAATTCAAGAGGGAAACACTAATAAGGTTTCATACATCACCCCTATGGTCTTAAATACTTATTATAATCTCCCCTTTCCTCATGTTGATCTTCCATCATTGATAAATTGGACTAACACTCTAGAGCTAGATTCAGTCCTCACACCTTGGTTAATCCAAGGCTCCCATGTTTTTAGGTCCGTTGATGGTGGGATTCTTATTGTCAAATTTAGGTATGGTGTTAGGATATCTATGACCTTACTGGATAGAGCCTTTGTTGCCCCTTCCATTACTTATGTAAGAAATGTTTGGGTATCTTACATCCACCTTATGCTAGAAATGAAATTAACCCCTCACATTGGAGATCTAATAAGATTTTTCTTATCCAAGATATTCACATCCATCAAGAAAATGACCTCCAATAATTTTTTTATGGTTTCCTACCTATTATATTCACTCTTAGTCTCTGTAACCTTCCTTGACATCTAAATTTGATCCCCTGATGGTAGGACCACAATCTCTCACAACTATTTGACATTGCATATATTCCAATATAGGAACCACATGTAATTTATTATGATGGTGTTCCACCAACTATCTTTGAGGAAATCATAAATTTCCCTATGCCAAGACTCCACCCTCAAATTAAAAGGCAAGTAGAAGCCATGGTGGATGTTTGGTTTTATTCAAATTGCACCATGATAAGAATAGAAGGAATCATGATTCAACCCTACCGATTGCCCATTCATGTCCTTAGTAAGATTGTAGAGAAAAATATTGCCTATCAAATCATCCAAGGTGTGGATGGGATATGCAATAAAACTAAGAAGGCTTACATCCACCCCTTTCCACTAGACATTGGTAGGATTGTGATTAACAATTAGAAGTAACTAGAAATTATGGTGATCCCCAAAAATTCTTTTGATTTTCAACTAGATGACCTTAAGATGTGGGACCCTAATAATGAAGTGACTAACCACATCTAAGATAAAAAGGTCCCAAATATTGAATACAAACATCAACCAAGCATGGGAGATGGTATCTATACAAGGGAAAAGATCTTTGAAGAGGTCTTGTCTAAGATCAAAGGATACAATATCTAGTTGGAGCATAGGTTCGTTAGAGACAATAAACCCTCAAGAGAGAAATGGAAATTGCATCCCTTGAATTATCACTTGCTACTAAGACCATATATAACTACTCATAAAGAACCACATAGTAGAGGACAATATTATAATCCTCAACAAGTAGAATTGACAAAGCAATCCTAGGTTGGGAAACCTAAGGATATAAAATGAAAAGGTAAAGTTATGGATGAGGATTTAAGGATAGATCATAGACATGGAAAAGGTCCTCAATCTTAGGCATCATCATAGAGGCCTCATTCACTAGTGGAAATCATTTTCATGATTGCCTTGGAGGTATGATAAACATTAGAGGGTACCCTTATTGACATTACAACATCTTATGGTGTTGATATGGAGGAAGATCCCTCTGATGAAACAAGAAAGGATTTTATCCCACTAGATGGATGAAAGAGATGATAAATATTTCCCTTGGTTCCCTTATAACCTAAAAAGAAGCCTAGGTTAACCTTCACTCACCCTACAAGTGAATTGAACATCTTTAATGATGAGAACCCCATTTATGGACCAACAATTCTTGACTAGTTTGTTTATGGGAAATTACAAATATTCCCATCTCTCTCTCTCTCTCTCTCTCTCTCTCTCTCTCTCTCTCTCTCTCTCTCTCTCTCTCTCTCTCTCTCTCTCTCTCTCTCTCTCTCTCTCTCTCTCTCTCTCTCTCTCCATCATTGGACTTAACATAATTTGGCATAGATGTGTAGGATAATGTGAAGCCATGGATCCAAGACATTATAAATAGATAATCAGAGAGAAGGATCCAAATCCTTCATAACAAAGGTAGTCAATTGATTGACACCCCATGGGACTCTAGGAGTTTAAATGTAGAAGTTATCTAGTAGCCACAATTCAAGGAGTCTAACACAAAGGTCTGATTCAATCCAAACATATCAAGTTTTGAGATAATAGTGATAAATAAGGATTTCATTGGCACCTAGAATTTCACCTTTCAAAAGGTGGATCCTTTTGTGGGATTTACTCTTATTCAAGGGTAGGCAACAAGAGAACATCCCATCCATCAGAAAGATGTGGCTAGTTTAGTGGTGGCACAAATAGAAATAACCTTGGCCTAAATCCAAGGAATGAAGCAAAGGATCCTCAAGTTGGAGAAGGAGAATCAATATTTAGAGGCTTAGGTCCTACTCTCAATTCTTGAGGACATATTACAAATGATGAATAGATGTTTTCTAGATACATTTGGGAATTTAAAGAACATCAATATTAGATTAAGTACCTTAAACCATCAAGCTGGGATGGCGCAAACCTTAATCACCAAATGGTAGCATTCTCAAGCTCAAATAATAGAACTCATCAATGTGGATAAGACAAATTAGGCCCTATACTTCAATATCTTCAATCTTAGACATTTAGATATCCTCATGGTAGTTTTGGTGGATAAACAAGAAGATTTGATCACCTATTACAACAATGTCAACAACCTAATCAAGGAAGACAAGGACATGGTAAATAGAATGGAGAAAATTTTGGGAAACCTATTGGACAACCCTTCTCAAACCATTGATATGGACTTGATCAGTGATGGACAATTCAAGTAGAGAGTTGGTGCCAATATTCAAACCATCAGGGAGTATCAAGGCCATTCTACGAAGGATAATCACAATATCCTTGACACCATCCTTAATTTAGGGAAGCAAATCATGAAAGCATAATGTATTAAGGAAATCATGGTTAAGGCTAACTAGGATTTAAACATATTGGTAGATCAAGAGGAGGATTGTAAAATGAAACCTACAATGGATTTTGAGCTATTTAAATAGAAATACACCAAGGTAAAGGACTTCCTTAGATAGGGATAATCAAGGGGCCCACTACCACAATAATTTTTAAAAATAATATCCCTTTGTAAAAAATATATGATACTTGTTAGCATTTATGGCTTCCTCTTGTCAATTTTGATGTAGTAGGTCATAAATATTGTAATCTTTGTATTAAGGATAGTTGTCCTTATCTTGCATGTGGATATTTTGAGAATGTTTACCAGTGAACCACCTATGTTTCCTATAAATAGGCAAGGATTACCATTTTTTAAGAGAGAGATTTTGAGAAATTGTATACTAGGAGCATTTAATATAACTAAGGAATTATAAAATGATTGTCTTTATAGTTTGTTAAATGTCAATGTTGTCTCTCAATTACATGTTGTCATCTTAAGTTTGAATGCTTATCCATAATTTTGAGTTACATTCTCTATCATAGGGCTGTTGATTTATGCTAATGATAGATTAACTGTAAAGATCTCAAGTATACTTCATTTTATTTTCCTCTACATTTGGATGTGCTTAGGCTATTCAGGCCATATAAGCAAAAGTTTAAAGTAAACTTGGTTCTTACTTATGATTTATATATATCCTGTAAAGTTTACCTTATTTATGATGTAATCTAAGTTCATGATATTTTATAACATAAATTGGTTCATATGTGCTCAAAGTATTTAGAATTTTGTCATAATATTTGAGATGAGAATTTCCAATCATATTTCCTTTCTACCTTACCCTTCCCTTTTATTATTTTTATCAAGACTCACTTTAGTTTAAAGATCATTGTTAACATTCATTTAGATTAGTATAAAACTCATCAAATTCATAAAGATCAAAAGATTCAAACCTTGATGGCTCCAAACCACTAAACTTAAATAAATATTATGGATAGTTCTCATACTTTCATTCTTTTCCACTACAGACATCACCAAATTATCACAAACTACAACTCATGCCTTAAATTTTTCAAATCCTAAAATGAGAAGTGTTCATCAACACTAAAGAACACCTATGGTAAATTTAGAAGCATCAACAGGAGGAAGTTCCATTAGTTCTAGAAGGAAGGCCACAAATATTTAAAGATCTTTGTTGGTTTTGGTGTATTTGGTCAAATATGAATCTATATTTTACATGTTTATGTTTATTTTAGCATAAATTTTGTAGATATTGGTGAACCTTATGGTTTTATATCAGTATTTGAGTTTACTCAGATAAATATTGATATTAACTGAATACATACACTTAATTCTCGTAAATTCTACTTTTGGTGCTAAGAATTAATTAGTATTTGAAATTAGAATGGATTATTCTAGTTAAAATTGACAATTTTTTGTCAATAAGAAGTTTATTTGAGTCATAAGTTATAAATAATAGTCATCTTTGCATAATCTAACACAACTTTGAGCTTGTTTAGTCAAAGATTGTGTCATTTGTCCTCTTACAAGAAAATCCTTGAAAAATAAGCTTACTATACACGTTGATTATTGATTATATATGAAGATCTAACTTTAATAAACATATTTAAAATAGGATCCTTAATCCTCAAGCTAGAATTGCCAATGATTAGTACTATATCACATTTAGAGACTATATAACCCTTGTTCAAGCTAGAAACTCATAGGAAAACTAGGAAGGATAGAGCAAGGTGTAGACATTCTATGTCTCTACCATCTTCACCCTTGCAATAAATTCCTATGTTTGATCTTCATCCAAATATGGCATGGCTTAGAAGTTACCCCATCTATATACTAGGTGTGTTTCATGACTTACCATGTAATATTGAAAAATATTTGCCAATATGTAGTCTTATTGGTATTTTAACTATAGAGGAACATGTTAAATCATTCAAAGATAAATTAATATTGTTAAACATTTTTCATGAAGATGTAACATGTAGGTTGTTCCTATTTACATTCAAAGCTGATGCATATGAATGGTTCCTTAATTTTCTTGACAATTGTATTACCTCATGGAATAACTTTGACACTATTTTTATTGATCAATTTGGAAAGAGCATAAGCCCCTGTGTCATCTATCACCAATTTAAAACCATTAAGAGGGACATAAGTGAACCAATTAGATAATTTAATTTTAGGTTGTAAAATATGTTTAGTCAGACCATGGATCCCTAAAAACCTAATGAGGCTTTAGCTTTAGAGGTTTACAAAGATGTTTTTGATCTTATGACTTCTATGTTTCTTAAAAGTGCTATCCCAATTATCAATACATTGACCCAAGCTTATTTTGAAGTAGTGGTTATTAGTGATAAAATGCAACCTCAAGGATAGATGGATTATTAGATCCCAAATGTTAATCCTTAGATGTTGACATTAAACCATTTCCTAAATATTAACCAAAATACTCTGTTATTAAAATTAGTTCCCTACCTTGAATGTATTACCTACTAGCCATACTACCCCTAATCAGAACCTAGGTTTACAGAGCCATCAAGTTACCAATGGATCTCATATTAATGACCAAAAGGCTTTAGTGCTTGTCAACTACATTAACAATAGCCAAGGTCAAAATTATGAGACTCCAAAGAATGAGAAAGAATCTATATTAGGAATGGTCTAGAACCTCAACATAGACTTTTTGAAATTACAAAACCAAGTTGGTAATGCTAATGACAACCTTGGAAGGAACTTAACTTTATAAAAGTTCAATTGGCCTAGAAATACATTACATAATGACATTTTCTATAATAATAAAGCTAATGAGCCTTCCTCTAGCAAAAGGACTATGGATATCAACCTCACTGATATTGCCATACCCGACTACTTTAGGGTGCATGCTACCTCTAGGCATGGTGAGATTGATTGAATTGAATTTTACAAAGCCTGTGAAGCTTTCTAAGAGGAAATTGACACATTTTAAGTGGTTCTAAATAAAGATGCTACTGTATGTCTTTTTTAATCTAAATCATCTGACCAAGTGCACATGATAGAAACTTTTTAGTTCCCTTTCCAAGAGGATAATGAGCCTGAGAACATTCTTGAAGAGATTAAATCATTCCAAAAATGTTTAAACACATATACTTTAAGAAATAGGGAACAAAAATAGCCACTGACCACTTCTACTCCACCTAACAGCTATGGGACCGCTCCAGACACTGTATCAAAGAATAATCTTCAACCTCTGAAAGGAAGATCTTCCAAACCGACTATTGATCCTTGAAGCAAAACCAATTACAATATTATGGAAGATATGAAAAATATTGAAGCCAACATCACTCTACATGAGATAAATTAGATCATAGAACAAAGAGACTTACTCTTAGAATCTTTATCCAAGAATAATGATAATCCCCCTAAGAGTGATAGTGAAAATTTAACTATGAAAGTAACCAAAGTAAAGTCCCTAACCTTCTTTCTTATACTTAGGATATTTGGGAAGAATGTCCATAGTTGTCTTTTAGATTCCAGGGCCTTAACCAACATCATGCCTATTGAGATATATGAACAACTTAGGTTAACACCAATAAGTTTGATAGGGTGGTTACTCGATTGGATAAATCCAGAGTCAAGGTCATTGGGAAATTATTAAATGTGCATATGCGGCTAGCCTATAACCCAAGATTTAGTAATTAATTGGCATACAAGTGATAGATATTCCTAATGCTTATGGATTGTTCTTAAGTAGAGAATGGACTAAGGCCTTAAATGGTTTCATGTCTAATGATTGATCACACTTGTGGTTACCTTGGAAATGTGTGATAAATTAGATAAGAGTAAAAAGGAACCCAAAATGAAACACATGATAAAAGAATACAATGTTGTCAATGAAAGGGTAAACTTCCTAAATTCTAATATTCAAGTTTTCACTTTAGAAACTACAAAGAAACTTGCTTCCAAGAGTTCTCCTCTAATGCCTAGCCTATGGAAGTTATATGTTGATGGTGCCAAATGAAAATTAGGATCAAAGGATGGTATTGTATTGATAGACCCTAAAAAAAAAATACCATGCATCTTATAGGTTACAATTCCCCTACACCAATAATATGGCTTAGTATGAGGATCTCATCCTAGGATTACAACTTGCCATCAAGCACAAGGTCAAGGAACTCCTCGTTTATGGATATTATAAACTTTTAGTTAATCAAGGAGTAAGTACCAGTGCAAACTACCTTACCTTAAAAGGTATAAATTCAAAGTTTGGGACTTGGTGGAATCTTTTGATGCCTTTAATATCTTGTTTATCCCTAGGGAAGAAAATAAAGTTGCTAATGAGATTACCTGTACTACAAATACCCTCATGCCTAATAATGACTCTTGAAACCTCAATTTTGAGCTTGTGCCATGTCTCTCAACCCCTAATAAAATAAATCACTTACATGTTTTTAATGATGATCAATACATTATGGATTTATTGACTAATTCTAGAGTCTTCGAAGATCACATTATTGATGAAGCTGATGAAACTTTTATTGTGAGGGAACTTAATGGTAAAATCATCCAACTAAGTGACAATAATATACCTAAAGGGATGATCTCATTGGAAAGGTTATTTCATCTCAACAAGAATTTTGAAGCACCTAAACAACCCAAAGTAAGTGGTAAGGACTATCATACAATGAACCTTGGCCCACATGATCAAACCCAAATAGTGAATATAGGGAAGGTTTGCACTAAAATCAAAAACAAAGAATCTAGAGAGTTGCTTACAAAATATAAAGATGTAACTTCTTTGTCCTATGAAGATATGAACATTTTTGACCCAAGAGTTATTACTCATACTATACCTATCAAGGAGGGTTTCAAACACTTTAGATAGAAATAATGACCAGTTAACCCTATTTTAGACCCCATGATCTTTAAGGAGGTCAAGAAACTACTAGATGCAAGGATCATGTTTCCTATTAAGCATTCCACTTGGGTTGTAAACCTGTTCCCAATAAGAAAAAAGAATTGGTAAATAAGATTATGCATAGATTTTAAAAATTTGAGTAGAGCATTTGAAAAAGACAATCACCTCTTGCCTTATCTAGACCATGTTATCCAAGTTATTTCAATATCTGCCATGATGTCTTTTTTGGATGGATTTTATGGATATAACCATGTGCTTTTTGCTCCAGAAGATAGGATGAAAATAAATTTTACTACTAAATGGGGAACATATACTTACAGAGAATGCCTTTTAGATTAATAAATGTAGGGGAAACTTTTTAGAGGGCCATGGACCATGCTTTCCAAGATCTAGTTGGAAAATGCATCATCATATATATGGATGATCTCACAGTATTATCTAAGAATAGAGAAGAATATTTCCTACATTTGAGACAAATATTTGATAGATGTATGAAGTATAGTGTATCTCTTAACCCAAAAAAAATCATATTCTATGTCACTGAAGGAAAAATGTTGGGGCATGCCATTACCAAAGATGGGATCTCTATAGATCTTGATAGAGTGGAGACCATTTATAAAATTGGGATTCCCAATAGTTGAAAATAAATAAAGTCATTCTTTTTCAAGATTAACTTTGTGAGGAAGTTCATTTCAAGCTTTTTTGAGATTGTCAAACCTTTGAATGATATGCTTAAGAAAGATGTTATAATTTCTTGTAATGAATAATCCAAGAAAAAATTTGCCAACATTAAAAGAGTAATCAGTCAAGCCCCACTCTTAATAAGTCCTAACTTTTCAAATGACTTTTTATTGTATTCATTTTCTTCTAACCACACCATGTTTGTCTTAACTCAAAATGTTGATGGGAATGACCACCTATAGCTTTTATGAGCATCAACTTCAACAATGCAGAGGTGAACTATTCCATCATTGATAAGAAAGCCTATATATTGGTAAAGGCAATAAAAAATTTCAAACATTACCTCCTTAGAAACAAGGTGCATGCCATTTTACCTAACCCAACCACAAAGCCTATATTGAGTTAGAATGAGCTTGGGGAAAGAAGAAGGAAGTGAATGGAAATCCTACAAGAGTATGATATAGAGATGAAAATTGCCAAATTAGTGAAATGTCAAGGCTTTGTTTAGATGATTTCTAATATTGACCCCAAGCTCCATGTCATGCAAGTGGACCAACTAAAATTCTAACCCAATGAATGGTATGACTATTTAATACATCTTCTTATCAAAGGTAGTTGTCCCCCAGGACTCACCAAAGAATAGAAGAGAGATTTAAGGCTCAAATAATCCCATTACCTCATCAAATATGGAGCCATTTAAAAAACTTTGAAGGGATTTACTTAAGATGTGTGTTCAAATAAGAGGCCTCTCAAATCATGTCTACTTTCAATGAAAAGTTGGGCAATGGACATCCTTCAAGGAGAGCCACAATCCACAAGATTCATAGGGATAGGTATTATTGGCCCACCATTTTCAAAGATGCACAAAAAAATGTTAGGAAGTGTCATTCATTTCATATCTTCATTAAGAAAGAGACAAAGGTAGCCATGCCTTTACAACCTATGATGGTGGACAAGCCTTTTGCATAATGGGGATTAGACTTCATAGGAGTGATCAACCCCAATTACTCTAAAGATCACAAATATATCCTAACTACTATAGACTATTATACTAAATGAACTAAGCCAGTAGCCACTAAGTAATGCAAAATGGAAGAGGTGCTTAATTTCTTAGAGGAAAATATTTGCACTAGATTTGGAACCCCAGTTTCCTTAGTTTGTGACAATGGATCTGCCTTCATATATATTGAAATGATCAAATGGGATTATTATAATGATATCTCTTTAAATTTTTCATTTAATAATTATCCCCAAGGAAATGGATTTTATAAATCCACAAACAAAAAACTAATGAAGGCCATCAAAAAATCTATTGAAAATAAACCTAAAAGATGGCATAAACTCCTTAATTTTGCATTATGGGTAGATAGAATTAAGATCAAACAAGCCCTCAAGGATTCACCATTTTTGTTAGTATATGGTCATGATCCTATTTTTCCCATCACCTTAAATTTACCTACATTCACATTTATGCAAGAATACATGGAGGACAACAAGGAACTTTCTAATTCTAGGCTATTGGACATCATTCAAATGGAAGATGCCAAGGAAAAGGCATTTGTAGACTTCAGTAGGCACTAATCAACCATGAATATATGGTTTGATAAAAGTTTTAAAGTGAAGGTGTTTATGTAAGGAGGCCTAGTCCTCCTTTGAGATAACACATCAGACCCTAAAGGCAAACATGGTAAGTTCACCCCATTATGGATTGGTCTGTACCAAATTACATAAATCTTAAGAAACAGCACTTTTAGGTTGAAGGATCTTCAAGGAGTAGAGTTTACTTTTCCCACCAATGGGAAATACCTCAAGCATTAATTTATTTCTACCCCACCAAGGGTCTTCATGGAATAAATCTATAATATTTCTAAGGTTAGAGTAGGTAGGCTAGTTGGTTTCCTTTCTTGCTTTATTTTTTTCTTACTGGGCTTATATATATATATATATATATATATATATGTTTGCTTTTGTTTGTCTATTTTTTTATTTGTTTATTTATGTTTCATCTTTTTTGATTGGTGGTGTTCCTTGGTTTTAGTAAAGTATCATAGATTATATTTATTTAGAATTTCTCAAAAGGTGTGAATATGAATCTTACAAAATTGAACATGAGGTGGTGATAAAACATCATGATGAAACCAAGGCCAATATCATAGATAAGTATAAGAGACAAATGTCCCACAAAGATTCAAACCTTATTTTAAATAAAAGATTGGTTTTAAGAAGAATCATATGTGTATAATGTGAATTTAGTTTGTTAATTCACATTCATGCTTAGACTTAAAACACATTCTTCTCTAGAATTAAAATTTCAACTAAAGGAGAGTATCCTAAGGCCAAGACATTTGACCAAATCTTTAAACTTGGCTATTTCTGCTCCCGATCTTTTTTAAAAGCAAAAAAAATATACTTAATGCTAAATAAAAAGAGGCAAAATCCAAAGGTGATTTAGGCAACCTCCACCAAGGCTATGAATGCATGGTTGGAAATGGAGCAAGGACATGAGTGGAGCCAAAGGTATCTCTATTAGGGCTATAAGCTACTAGCTGGTAGTAGAGCAATGCCCAATCTTTCCCTAAATTAAGAGAAATTAATCCTAGAAAAATATTTAAATATGCTCAAATTCAAATTCAATGCCCAAAAGGATATGAACTTCAATGTTGTTTCCTAAAGTCTCATGACAAATAGTAAGTGGAATCAAAACACACACTACATGTTTTTGTTTTTATATCCAGGTTCAAATTTTACACATAAAAGGCTTGTTTCAATCGAGAATTGACTCAGGTGATGGTCTATGTCAAAATGGGATGTATATATATAAACTTATGTATAGGTCTAAACTAGATCCCTAGGTTGTAACATATTGCTATGTTCCCCCTATGAGTAACTATTTATCGAGACCAACATACCCCCATTTTTCTACTTTTGATAAAAGGGGACCCTTGTGAATTTTTCAAAACATATGTTTTTTAGATTGAATGTGATAGGGTTATTCTCTCTTGAAATGTAAAAGCAATTCAATTACAAGACATGAGATTCAGTGTATCTGGCTATGATTATGTTTTATAGACTAATGTTGCTAATTATTATTTTTGAGGTGATTAGTTATAGGTTATATGGAGAAATCTAGGATTCCTAAGTAGTAAACCCAAGGGATTTGAATTCAAACATCCAAGGGAAAATTTTAGTGAGAAATTATATTATCTTTCAGTTATAAAACCCTTAATTCTGACTTTATATTAAGCTTTGATTAGGTTTATTAACATGACCAAACATTAATATAAAATCAAGATTTAGACCTCTTATTTTCCCCTTTAAAATGTGAGAGCCCTTTTGGATTAACCAAGTTTTTATTAAGGTTTAAATATCTTGGTGTTTATAAGAATGAAAAAACTTTTAAAGGTCAAAACCTTAGTCTAAACTTTTATACATATTGGACCTTAACTTAAAGATCATGCACTTTTGTAGATCTAATGCCTCATGTTTAAAAAAATATTTTGATCTACTGGTGCAAACCAAATCCAACATCAAAATGGAGATCAATCACTATCAAGCACTTGGATTATGATCTGTTGGTCCTCACTACCTTGAGGGCCTTAATCTGATGGTGAGTGTCAACCCTGAAGCCCAAAGAATTATTGAGATCTTGATGCATGGCACTTAGTCATTAGATTTAAGAAATTTAATTATCTTAAATTTGAAAAACTCACTCCTATCATTTAACATCCATAAGGATGTAGTTAAAGTTACTGAGCCCACCAGATTTAACCTAGATAAATTTTTAAAGCCTAAGCAAAGGGGGAATTTCTAAAGATCCTTTCAAAGGAATTCATAGCATATTTACATAGAAATAATTAGCATAAAATGCCTTCACCTATGTCAATTTGTGTTTTTAACATAAAAGGACTTTAGGAACATTATTTTAAGTCTAAGTTTATATAGTCATAGAACTAATTAAAAGGTGTGCATATTACAAGATCCAATAGTGATCACTCCACTAGATTTAATCCAATAAAGTGTTGAGACCAAAGATTTTTCAATAGGATTCATGAGCTTGACACATGGCCTACCCACAACTAGGGTAATTGATAGAGGTACATAGAGCCCTGTGAGGAGGATGCATGGTAGCTTACTAGTTGGAGGACAAAATTTTGATGGGACCCACTTAATAAAGGTGCTTAATTAAATGACTTAGACATTTTAAAATTCAATGGTGATCACTCACCTACTACATTTGATCCAAAAGTGCATCAATCTTGAAGACTTTTCAAAGGTCCCACGAGCTTGACACATGGCTAACACATGGTCAGAATAGCAGCTAGCAAGAATAATCAACATGGGTAAGATTTTTTAGGGTGTCAAGTGGCATAGTCATGAACTTAAATATCAAGAGACCAATAAGAACACAAGAACTAGGATTTGGATGATCAAAGTGAAATAAATAAATATTTCAAAATCCAATAGCTAGTCTCCAACTAGCATTTATGAAAATCTCCATGAAAGGTATATATACATGCCATATAGACTCCACATAAGCATGGAGAATAAAAATCAAATATATCCTAAGCTTGAAAGTATAGAGGGAATGAGAATAAGGTCCCATCAAATCTAAGGCACATATAATATTAATAAACTAGATATTTCCACCATTAAAGCTCAAAAATCCTAAGCCCTTTATAGAGAAGACTTAAGTTGGCTAAATTGGTCATAAAATAACTAGAATAACATAACTAAACCTTGAATAAAGTGCCCTAGTGAAACCTTTGGTGACATTGTAAATATAATTCAATGTCATCAATGGTTGTGGGTAGGCAATAGATGAAGATGGAAACATAACTTTATCTAACTTCAAATAGTGAGGGGAGGATCTTCAAAGACACAAAGCTAGACTTGATAGCCCTAAACATGAATTGAATCAGGAACTGGTCTGAGTTATTATTCCTTGTGGAGGAATTGAAAAAAAATTTCTAAGAGGAAAAGAGGAATGCCACTATGCACCAGAGACACAATGACCTAGTCTCCATTTAGTTGGAAGGTCTCCACCATGTAATGGCTAAACCAAAGGTAATGCATTATATCTACTTCCTTGCTTCCATTTTCATTTATTAAAAAATATATGGGTAATGGATCTTTCAAGAGGGAAGCACTAATAAAGTTACATACATCACCCTTATGGAATTTGAAACTTATTATAATCTCCCCTTGCCTTGTTTTGATTTCACATTGTTGAGGAATTAGACTAATACTCAGGACCTAGATTCAATCCTCACACCATGGTTAATCCAAGGCTCCCATGTTTTTAGGTCCCATAATAGTGGGATTCCTATTGTTCAATTTAGGGAGGGCATTAGGATAGGTATGACCTTACTAAATAGATCCTTTGCTTCCCTTTCACTACTTATGTAAGTAAGGTCTAGGTATCTTACATCTACTTTATACTAGAAATGAAATTAACCCCTCCCATTGTAGACCTAATAAGCTTTTTCTTAGCTAATAAATTCACAGCCATCAAGAAAAGGACATTTAAAAAATTATTTATGATTTCCTACCTCTTGGATTCACTCTTGGCCTCTGTAACCTTCCCTGGCATCCAAAATTGATCCCTTGATGGTAAGACCCTAATCTCTCGCCATTATTCTAAATTGTATATATTCAAATATAAGAACCACATGTAATTTTTTTATGATGGTGTTCTCCCAAATATTTATGAGGCAGTAACTGGTGTCCCTATGCCAAGACTCCACCATGAAATCAAAAGGTAAGTAGAATCCATGGGGGATGTTTGGTTTTATTCATATTACACTATCATAAGAATATAAATAATCATGATTCAACCTTACCAATTACCAATTCATGTCCCTACTAATATTTTAGAGTAAGATATTGCCTATCAAATCATCTAAGGTGTGGATGAGATATGTAAGAAAAATAAGAAGACTTGGGTCCACCCCTTTCCATTAGACATTAGCAAGATTGTGATTAAGGATTAGAAGCAACTAGAAATATTGGTGATCCACATAAATTCTTTTGATTTATATCTATATTACCTTAACATGTGGGACCTCAATAATAGAGTGACCAACCACATTTGAGATAAAAATGTACCAAATATTGAGTATAAACTTCAATTAGATGTGGGAGATGGTATCTATACAAGGGCAAAGAACATTGAAGAGGTCTTATCTAGGATCAAAGGCTATAATATCCAATTGAAGCATAGGCTAGTCAAAGTTAATAAACCCTTCGAAGAGAGATGAAAATTTCATCCCTTGCATTATCACTTATTTTTAGGACCATTTGGGACTTCTCGTCAATAATTGACTATTAGAGGACAATCTTCTAAACTTCAATACGTAGAATTGACAAAGTAGTCCCAGGTTAGGAAACCTAAGGATATAAAAGGAAATGGTAAAGTTATGGATAAGGATCTAAGGATAGAGCATAGACCTAGTAAAGGTCCTCAGCCATAGGCATCCTCACAAAGGCCTCCTTCCCCAGTGGAAATCATTAACATGATTACCCTATAGGTAGGATAAATATTGAAGGGTGCCCTTGTTGACATTGAAACATCTTATGGTTCTAATAGGGAGGAGGATCCCTCTAATGAAACAAGCAAGGATATGATCCCAATAGATGGAGGAAAGAGACAAGAAAATTTTTCCTTGTTACCCTTGGTACCTAAAAAGAAGCCTAGGTTAACCTTCACTCACCCTACCAATGAAGTTAACCTCTTTAGTGATGAGAACCCTATTTATGGACCAATCATTCTTGACTAGTTTATTAATGGGAAACTAAAAAAAATCCCATCTCTCTTTCCATCATTGGCCTTAACTTGAGTTGGCATAGATGTGCAGGATAATGTCAAGCCATGGATCTAGGACATTGTAAATAGACAAGTAGAGAGAAGGATCCAAATCCTTCATAACAAAGAGAGCTAGGGGATTGACACCCCAAGGGCCTCTAGGAGTTTAAATGTAGAAGTTCTCAAGTATCCATAATTCAAGGAGGTTGATGTCAAGGTTGGATTTAATCCAAACACATCAGATTTTTAGGGAATAGTGATAAAGAAGGCCACCATTGCCACTGAGGAGTTCACCTTTTAAAAGGTAGAACCTTTTGTGGACTTAACTCCTACTCAAGGGCAGGTAGTAAGAGAAAATCCCATCCATTAAGAGAATTTGGATATTTTAGTGGTTACACAATCACTAATGACCTTGGCCAAAATCTAAGGAATGAAGCAAAGAATCCTTAACTTAGAGAAGGAGAAGTAGGATTTGGAGGTTTAGGTCATACTCTCAATTCCTGAGGACATATTACAAGTGATGAATAAATCTTTGTTGGATACATTTGAGAATTTAAAGAACATCAAGCTTAGATTAAGTACTTTAAACCTTCAAGTTGAGATGACACAAAACTTAATCACCCAATGCTAGGATTCTCAAGATTAGATGATGGAACTCATCAATGTGTATAGGACAAAGCAAGCCATAGATTTCAAGATCATCAAGCTTAGACATTTAGATATCCTCATGTTATTTTTGATGTATAATCAAGAATATTTGATCACCTAGTGCAACAATTTTGACATCTTCATCAAGGAAGGCAAGGACTTGGTAACCAAAATGGAGAAACTTTTGGGGAGCCTATTAGACAACCCTTCTCAAACCACTGCTATGGACTTGATCAATGATGGAGAATTCAAGCAAATATTTGGTGTCTACGTCTAAAGCATCAAGGAACATCAAGCCCATTCTACCAAGGATAATAAAAATATCCTTGACACCATCCTTACTTTAGGGAAGTAGATCATGGAGGAAAAATGTATCAAGAAACTCATGGCTAAGGCTGACTAGGATTTCAACATGTTGGTGGATCAAGAGGAGGATTGTCTAATAAAGATTATAGTGTATTTTGAGCTAATCAAATATAAATACACCAAGGTAAAGGACTTCTTTATACATGGCTAATCAAGGGTCGTACTACTAATGTAATTTATAAAATAATATCCCTTTGTAACAAATATATGCTAGCCTATTAGCATATATGGCTTCCTTTTGTCTAATTTGATGTAGTAGGTCATATACATTGTACTATTTATATTAAGGATAGCTATCCTTATCCTGCATGTGGATATTTTGAGAAAGTTAATCAGTGAACTACCTATGTTTCCTATAAAAAGGTGAGGATTAAAATTTTGTAAGAGAGAGAGAGAGAGATTTTGAGCAATTGTATACTAGAAGCATTTAATATAACTAAGGAATTCTAAAATTATTATCTTTATAGTTTGTTAAATGTCAATATTATCTCTCAATTTCATGCTGTCATCTTAAGTTTGAATGATTCTCCATAATTTTGAGTCATATTCTCTATCATAGGGCTATTGATTTGTGCTAAATGCTAGATTAAATATAAAGATCTCAAGTATACTTCATTTTATTTTGATCTACATTTAGATGTGCTTAGGCTATTTAGACCATAGTAGAAAACATTTAAAGTAAAATTGGTTCTTACTTATGATTTATATATTTCCTCTAAAGTTTGACTAATTTATGATGTAATATGAGTTCATGTTATTTTATAACATAAATTGGTTCATATGTGCTCAAAGTAATTAGAATTTTATCATAATATTTCAGATGAGAATTTACAATCATTTTTCCTTTCTACCTTACCCTTTGCTTTTCTTATTTTTTTATCAAGACTCACTTTAGTTTAAAGATCATTGTTAATATTCATTTAGATTAGTATGAAAATCATCAAATTCACAAAGATCTAAATATTTAGACCCTGGTGGCTCCCAACCACTAAACTTAAAAAAATATTGTGGACAGTTCCCATACTCTACTTCTATTCTACCATAGACATCACTAAATTGTCACAAACTACAACCCATGCCTTGAATTTTTCAAATCCTAAAATGAGATGTGTTTGTTAACACTGAAGAGAACTTGTGGTACATTTAGAAGCATTAAACACCACCTTCAAATTACTTCCCACTGATTTTACACTTCATATACCCCTATATCAATTGGTGAAATGCTCTCTCAATAATATGAAACAAGCTACAAATATGCCATATATTACATTAGTCATGATTTAATTGATTATGAAACACATTAAACAAAGATCGAATGTGATTGTATAGATATATGTTTCACCACCTGTAATCTTTAACATTATATTATTTATAAAAATTATTATGTTTCACTTAACCATTTATTATACAAATCTTTCTTAACTAGAGATAGAATTGGAAAATGGACATTTCTCTTAATGGAATTTAACTTGATAATTATCATGTAAAAACTAGATAAAGTCCAAGTGATTATTGATCAACTTGATACTACCCCTATATTATCTACTAATCACCTTAAGGACAGCCTTAATTATGTACATATCCTTTATATTTAAGGTCTCAATCAATATTTTCCACTAAAAGACTATTTTCATAATTTTACCATTGATCTTGAGGCATAAAACTTAGAAGAACCTATTAATTCTATTTCTAAACCTAAATCTGAAGTCATCATTGAGGAATTACCCAAAGTTATTATTGACTTGGATGAAGAAACTTGGATAGTTCATTTTGATGGTGTTAAATGTCTTCAAAGAGCTATGGTAGGCTATGTATTAGCCAACCCCCATGGTAAAATTATACCTTTATCTTTTCAATTAAACTTCAAATTCAATAATAACATGGAACACTATGAACCTCTCATCTTAAGGATGGAAGTAGATATTCATTTAAACATCTCATATTTGCATTCCTTAGGTGATTCAAAACTTATATGTTATAAATTTAATGGTGATTATCAATATAAAAGTGAAAATTTTGTAACATATCACCAAATTACTACAACTCTTGCCAAAGAATTCACATCATTTACTATTGAAGCAATCCTCGAGAACAAAATGCTATATATGATTCTCTTGCTTTATCAAATTCTCTATTTCACCCTCATCAAGCACATTATTATTCATTATTTATCATTCACATGTGTAAATCACCCTCTAATTTACAATATATAATGTGTCCTATATCTACCACATTAAAGTTTCACTACTTAACAAATCTCATTGTATAAAAAGATCATATAATTCATTGAGCATCATATTTATCCTCCAAAGGTTTATTCTCATGAAAAGCCCTAAATTTGTAAGTAATCATGAAAATACATCCTTTGATATGATATCATTTATTATCATAATTCCAAAGGTACTTTTATTGATTGTGTTTCTCAAGATGAAGTTTTTAACCTTCTTGAGCAAGAACATGGTTGAACTTCTTGAGCAAGAACATGGGGGAATTTTTGGTGGTCAATGTAACTGACACACTACAACCTTAAAATGAATATGTATGGGATATTTATAGCCTAATATTTAAAAATATGCCATTAAATTTTCTAAAAAGTGTAATCCTTTCCAACTTCATGATGATCTCATTCATTCACCTATGTATGAAATTCAAACCTTGGAGTCTCCTTAGACATTTTGAGGTGGGTATTAGATCTCATTGGAAAATTACCTAGATTTTAAGATGGCCATGTCTTCATAATTAATGCCACCAAATATTTTACCAAGTGGGTGTTGTATTTAACACACCTATACTCTTTTTTTTTCTTGATTTGAGACCCATTAAAAAGTTTGAAATGTCTAGTTTTGTTTTGAAAAAGTCTTTTTCATTAACATTTATATGTGTATTCAACACGATCAAGTTTTTAAATCTATTATTATTTATATGGATGATTGATTTCCAATATTAATTCATTGGAAATTTATTTAATTTACAAATTTTTATAGTTAGACTAACATATAAATGATCTTTGGGAGTTTTGCATAGATAGGTTTTCATGTTTGAAATTCACATATTTTACATTTCACAAGTTATGCATTTTTCATTTTGGGTCTTAAACATTTATATTCACAATTTATATTCATAAAAAAATTTATCATGTAATTTAACATATCTAAACTTATGAGCCCTCACACTTATGTAACTTGTTTTACCTTTGGATATTTTAAAATTCATAGGTTATGTTCATAGCTCTTATTTTTTGTAATCGTGGACTTTAGTAATTTTTTTATTCACATATTTCATTCATAAGATTTATTTAGGTAGTTATATTTTGACATATATGTTATTTCACCTTTGGTTTTCATAAATTTTATTCGAATATTTTACCATGACTATGATTCACATATTATACATTTCACAAGTTTTTATTTTAGAATTTTTGTTTCACAAATTTGTTCAGGATTTGGTCTTTGGAAAAAAGTGTTCACAAGTTTTTTTATTTGAATATTTTATTCAAATTTTTTTTCTATTACATCCTTCATATTTAAATTATTTAGAGAATCATAATAATTATCTATATTGGTATCAACATAAAGCCTAACACCAGACTTGTAAAGGCATGCTATATGGCATAATTGATTTTGCATGAAAGAAGTGACAAAGTGACACTTATATAAGGATAAAACATGGAATTTATCCAAATATATATCAAGAATATGTGGAATACCTACCAAAGTAAAGTAACAAAGTTTGAATTAAATTAGTAAAACAAGCTTGGAGATGTTGGACATTAATGGCACACAAATTGGAATTAAAGACCTATAGTCAATCTTATATGAGTAAATTGTAAAGAGACATATAATTATTAATTACTTAGGATCTCAATAAGATTTATATTCACAAGAGAAAGAAAAACCCTAGCTATCCATGTTCTTTCATGAATTATTTATAGAAATCAAGCAAATAGTTGAATTTAAGACTAAAACTTTGTAATTGAACAAGGTAACAATGGATTCTTCATCTAAAGTATTCAGAAGAATTTTACCACCTTCCAAATTATCCTTAAAATATACATATAAAATATTTAATTCTTCTATGTTCAACAATAAATACTCCAACTATTCATCTCTTTATGATGTGATCAAGGACATGGATACACATTCATTCAAAAAGGTTCTAACAATACATAATAGTACCTGGTAGAAACTTGATACCATTGAAATGTCAACAACTACATTTTCTAGTGGCTAAGCCTAAGGTAATGCCTTGCATCAACCTATTGAGGGACATATTTTTTGTAGGAAAGGTGATTTTCAATGGTTTCTTAAACCACATAAGCCATAAAATAGTCATTCCTTAAATTTTATGGGATGCTTTATAGAGATACCTATGGATTACTATTACATATACTACCTTTTATGGACATTGGGTTGATCTGTAGAATAAAATGATTGTAATTGAGAACACACTTAGGAAGTGGATCATTTTGAGAGAAGTGGTCATTCTCAAAGCTAAATATATATTGCGTATCACCAAATTTTATATGGGAATATAAATTGGAATAGATTTTTTGAACAAATTATATGGTCACCCTAGTATGCACTTCATCCACCTGTAATGGGTAACATTACTAGATTTATTGATGAATTCAGATCCAAATTTTCTCTAGGAGATATAATCAATGTAAAACTACTAGATAAAATGTTTAATAAGGACAAGAGTCCCATGCAAAATCATTTATTTATGATGTCCTATTTTTTAGATGCAATTATGGGCACCATTTATGTGTATATTGGATCTCTATAGATCCTATCCCTAAATTGTATTAAAAATTAGGTATGTTATTCATTTTCATTCATAGACATCTATGTATATATGAATAACATGGTAAAAATTATTGAGAACATTTGCCCTCAAGTCTAGAGGGAAATTCATGAGGAACCTCTACATAGAGTATCAAAGAGCATTAACAAAACATTAGGGATAAGGTAGATTAGTGGATTTATCCTAACTAAACATTAATCATGGTGATTAGGAACAAGGTTTCTCATTTATGTCTCTAAAATTATGTCCCCTAATAAACTAACTAAATAGGATATTGTCTATCAATTATGGTGGAACATTGATGAAGATTTGAAGAAGGATAAAAAGAGTCTATTTCATGGCTCCTAGTTAATGATTGGTTATATGTGTTATACTATTATAAAACATTTTGGATAATTTGGTAAAATAAGAGAGCATTACTCATTTTTTGATTTGCCTCATAGGATTGGGATCCTCATGACCTAATCCAAAATCATATCCAAAGTTTTGGCATCCCCTACCAGCATGAACCATCTGAGTATGATTTCATATTTTTAAATGTAGAGTATGATATTTAGGTTATGAAAAGAACAAAATCATCTATATTTATGGTGGAATTTTTTATAACTATTCAGGTAGATCCCCATATTATTATTACAAAGGCACATACTAGGCTCCCACCTCACGATGGGTGGTCAAATATAGATTATTGGACCTCTCAGTATTCCCTTTATCCATAAGACCTAGGAACCTCCTCCAAGATACCAATCATTGTGATGATATTCATCAAGTAGGATAAAGTGTATAAGAGGCCCCTGTAGTGTCAAGGTCCTCATAGGAAGGTCCATCTCATATATCACTAATTTTAATGATAATTGTTAAGTTAGAGAAAGAGGTGGAGGAAATTTCATCCACTATGAGTTCCCTTGGAAGAGTTGAAGAGCAATTTGAACTAATTATTCTAATTATAAAGATTCCAATATCCCTTTTGCATCCTCAACTTGAACTAATATATTTTTTTGTGTCACACCCACTTCCAATCAATGGGCTCATCCTTTATCCAAGAATTCAATAATTTATTACAAGAGGAAACATATAGCTCTCAAGGACCCTATGGACATAGTTGTTAGGACATAAATGCAAAAAGAGCCTGAGACTAAAGATGAGGATGAGGAGATGTAAAAATACAATATCTTGAGTATTAAAATAATAAAAAAGAAGGTGCCATTAAGGACCAAAAATTCAAGTGAGGACATTGACCTTATGATTTCCATAGTTCTTATTGTTTCCTTAATGCATATTATTTATTTGGTCACTATGGTTACTTATTTATATCCTATTATTATTTTTATTTGTATCCTATTATTTTGAGTGTTGTCTTGGAATTTTTAGTCTTTATTTCTTCTATTTCTATTGTCATTCTTACTAGTCCCATTGCTTTTATTATTGGGATTATCTTTGTTACTCCTATGGTCTTTGATACTCCCATTATTTCTAACTCCCCTATTATTAATTTAGTTTTAGTGGCCACTTATCCATCTAAGTCAAAAAAAATTATATTCTAAGAAGACTATGAGAACCCTTGCTATCATCCAATTGCATGTATCTTTACTCAATTGGGATTTCCTATGCCTTCATCTGCCATAACTCAAGCTACTTCTATTACTTCAACTACCAAATCTAAGAAGAAGAATCCTACTTAAGTTTTTCATCCTATGCCTTAGTTTGGAAATGTATATTGGTATAAGATCATTTTACCATCATTATTAGACCCATTTCATGAATAATATTTAATGCAATCTTCTAGGGATGTTTTGAGAAAGACTACTACCAAGGACACTTAGTTAGTAGATGCCACTCAGATGGTAATTCATTAATGGGATATGGAACTAAAATCCCAATCCTCCTAAAGACCCAATTTTATAATAACTAAGTTCCCCCTAATTATCTCTATTTTTGACAAATTAACATCTATAATATATAAGGTCAAGAAGAGGAAGATAAAATATGACACTAGCAGAGGCTTGGTCTTAAAAGAAAGACATGATGTATTTTCATTGTTAAGGATAAAGACCAAGAGAATTGGGTAGTATTCATATAATTATGGTTTCAAGTTCTACCTATACGTAAATATATAGGCTATACTAAAACTTAATGATGGAACATATCGGGCTAGGCAAGCATTAAAATAGGAGATTAAGCATGTAGGGGAATAATAATAAATTGTTCATATTCTTAGAGAAATTAAAGGTAATGTATATAAATTTGATCTAAGGATTTGAAATATTTTGGAGACTATTGTTTCAATGAGGGATTAATTTAACCTCACATAGTTGAAATAGTCAAATTATTTAATTTTTTGAAGGAAGACAAAAATAAACTGAATTTCCTTATATTATATACAACCAATAAGGCTTTCAACCATCTTGATTTCATGAAACCATTGTGTTGGATATTTTTAAATGATGTTATATTTGTGTAATTTATGTTTCCAAGTGAGTGGATTAAGTTCCTTGATATTCTAATTAATAATGAAAATATGTACAATGTTCTTGTTCTAGTATGCTTGGTCGATATTATGTTTTGACTTGGTTAGAGATGTTTAGGGATGAGTGTGGAAATTTGAGGCTATTAAAAATGTCCCTAAGATGTTTTATATGATTTTTTTTTTGTGTGAATAAGTTGAATTCATCTAGTTGTCCATAGTTTTCATCTAGACACATTGGGTCTAGTGGTAGAAAATTTGAGTAAGTAGTTTGATGATAACACCATTACCACATGTGGATGAGTCATAGGGATTTGGTCATATGATTTTATCACATTATTCTATATTTATTAATTATAAATATTGGGTCATGGACGTAATCACGTTAAAAGATATGCAAGTGTAAACTTGGGCTCCTAGGCATTTTGATAGTGTTTTCCCACACATAGCCAAATTTGGATAAGGTAAGAAAGAACCAGTAAGAAGTTCGATGGTGACATATCTCACATGTGTGGATGTTTCAGAAGAAGTTGATCATATGGTTTTGTTTATTTCTATACCTAATTTATTTATGCTAACTTTTAGGTCAAGCACCGAAGCATGATATAAGATATGCATGTTCAAAGTTGGGCTTCTAGACAAGTTTTTGACATAGTTGGCTTTGTAGTAGAAAAATCTGAGTGAGAATTTTAAAGTCATTATATCTCACACATTTGAGGGTTATAGGATCATTTGATATATTTTTTGATTCTCCTAAGTGAGAAAATCATATATTCTAAATTTGAGAACATGCAAGTGAGCAAAGCAAAAGATATGACTATGCAAAGTTGGCCTTCTAAGCATACAAGTAAGGTTCCCATAGTTGACTTTGTAAAAGTTAAATTTTGAGAAACATCAATGAAGCACGGTTTTCCATGAAGTTAGGAAGAAATGAGATGGTTCTAAGTGTTCAATGTTTAACGTTGAGTAGAGATAAATATTGAGCATCTTCCAAAGATCAACCATGAATGGGTGATCATACAAATAGAGATCAATGGTGTGTATTAAAGTATAGAGGTCTAAGTTATAGATTATTATCATTGTTAAAGACCGAGATAAATATAGGATATTGATGAAGCACTTGAGGTTAAAGTTTATAAATTTCATGAGATGAGGTCAATATGTTCAAGGTTTAACATTTGGCATTCATAGACTATGTGTTAAAGGTTAAGCTTCATATAATAAGATATATGGTGCATGTTTAATCTAAGTAGTGAGGACATGAGATGAAAGCATGGTCTTCGAGGTTTAATTGTGACCATTTGCATTTGAATATTTGAATTTGTAAAGGAAAAACTAGTGTTTGATATATTTGAATAAGATATATTTTGATCTACTAGTATTTTATCATGGTGTAAAAAGGAAACTTGTAGAGGACTCCATGGTTAATCTATAAATATTGATTTGAAGATATAAAAGTGTGCATAATCAAATACATTAAGGTTAAAATTTGATTGTGTGTTTGTGTATTCTACAAGAGACCTAAGAAGATTATTCATTCTTATTTTTATATTGTTTCACTAAATATTGATGAATTGGCTATTAGGGAGTGTTATATGTTTCATGAGGGTGATTTGTGTTCATTATAAAGTGATATAATATGAACAAAGTTTTATAATTTGACTATGTATTCATTCATGGTGACTATGTGCACATAATGTTGTTTGAGAAAATTGTGCTTAAGTAGAAGGGTAATATGTTGGTTGTTAGCACTTAAGGGGGACCTATAGATCATATGGAATGGGTCGATGATTTTGGTAGTAGTTCTATGTTTTTATTTTGTTTGATGAAGTTATAAAGGAGTGAATGGGTTTACATGAGACCTATAAGGGATACAAGGGCCTAATTGAAAGGTGTAGTTACTTAAGAGTGACCCATAAATATTATGGATGACCTATGAATATTTTTTTTAGCCATGTATTGATGTGAGATATACCCTAAGGATTAAGGCATGCCTAATTTAAAACTAAGGTAGTGATTATCATGTTTGCTCTTTAAATAGTTAAATCAAAGATGGTGATTTCAAGACTTGAGTGAGAGATTTGGGAGAGATTTGAGAAAGGCTTATGTGCGTGAATTATGGAATGAAGGAGGGGTAGGGTGCCCTATGGATGAGTTTTAGAGAAAAATATATTCAATACTATTTATATGAACTATTGGTCATAATTATGTTGATAGAATAGTTTTCTTGTTGTTTGAGTATGAGTGAAGGTGAAGAGTGATAATCAGAGGTCCATCATCAGGTGTTTGTTGTCCTTGAAAAGTGATTCTTCATTTTTAGACAAAATAGGACTATTTTGGTCGTGCATGACCAAAATTGTTCATTCCCTTTTCAAAAATTTGTTCTGCAACATTCAAATTCATCATTTTCTCAACTTTTTGGTAAAGGGATTAGTAGTTTCAACGGTTTCAAAGGATTTTGCAGGTGAGTTCACTCAAAAGGGACTAGTTTCTCACATTTGAACACTTTGGTTCAAGGTTCAACTAGTTCAACACTCCAGGTTCAAAGGCTACCTTAATTAAGAAAAGAAGTGTGCACAAAAGAAAGAGTCAGGCAGATGCTGCCAAGTATTAACAGCTAAGCCCCACTAAACATTGTTTTTTTGAATTGGTAGATATTACCACGTGTCCTTATGAAGCTTCTCAGAAGCCTCCAAGTGCCAATATCTATAGTCTCTTCCCTTAACTTCATTGTTTTGAGTAAAGACCATGGTGGGCCCTGGGGATGAGTGACTAAATGAAGGGAAATGCACCAAGTGTTTGTATTCCCATGACTAATAAGACTAGCAGGCCATGGCATGTGTCCCACATAGAGATCAGTAGAGGCTAACAAGTGTCATCATCCATGAGAGCTTGATTGAGCCCTAAATGTTTCTATGATGTCACAAAGGCTCGAGGAGGCAGATGCTCCCAAGTGTCGATAGCAAAATATGCCATGTGTCCTCACCTATTCCCATGGAAGATGACACTTGGCACTTTTTTAAAGAGCAAAAGGTGCCATGTGTCAAAATAAAGGGGCACTCATGATTCAAAGGTGCATATAGAGCCAAGGAAAGGGTTCCTTTGGATAAATTATCTGAAGGAATTCCTTTGGACATTTTGTCTGAAGGAAATGAAAGGGATGACAACCCACTAAAGGATCAAAGCTCAAAGGCCACTTAGAAGACCGCAAGGGCAAGTTACCTTTGGGAAAGGTTTGAGCCTCAAAGAGTAGCTAATGCTGCTAGGTGTCACAAGCTAAGATAGTCTCGAATGAAGCTACATAGAGTGGAACCCACTGCGTGTCTTGACCCAATGTAGCAGAAGTTGCCACGTGTCTTCATCTATGTCCTTTAGCCTCTAAAAATTTCAAAGATTATCACAATAAGATTATTTTGAAGCTACAGATGTTGCCATGTGTCCTCACCCACGTCACAGTGAAAAAAGACCATGGCAAGTGTGAAAGGCATAAGAGAGTTGCTAGGAAGAATGACGAGCCCACAAATGTCAAATTTGTCGCGATGAAGTGTTTATTGATTTTAGCAGACTTACAGTGTGGACCCAAATGCATTTAAAAGAGCCTAAGGCTAGCATTGAGAGAAGGAAGAGACAAAGAGGGAAACTTAGCAAAAGCTATTTCTAGTAGGTGAAGTAGTTCACCAAGTAGATATTTGGGGCTTTAAAACATTGAAAACACTATCTATTTATCCCCTTTGAGATAAATGTAGAATAGATAGTTGTGCAGCTAAGAAGGTGAATGAATGAGTGATTTGGGCTAAGGAAGAGGCACTAAGAGAGGAATCAACATGCCACAATCAAGGTAGCCACCCTGCTCTAGCAGGACCCTTCTTGACAAAACCAAGAATGCATCCAAGGCATTGAATGTGCCGAATGGGTCACTTCATTGGGATAAAGTGATAAGCCTCCCTCAGGCTTCTATATATTATAATCTCTTGTGCTATTTTTAGGGGGACCTTTTTTATTATTAGAAGTAAAACTCTACCCAAATTGAAAGCCATTACTGAGACTTTAAGCTCATATTGTAATTCATATTATTTTATTTGAATGAGAAAATAAGTTACTTGCAAACTTTGTGCTGCTATATCTTGTGCTATCTTAGGAGAATGTTCGTATGTTTATTTCCTAGAAGCCTTCTTGTCCATTTGATTTAACAATCAAAATTAGTGGAGGTGATCAAGAAGGTGTCCTGAAGGCCAACTATGGGACAATGTTGTGCCCCCATAAGTACCTTCAGTGTGTTTGCATTATCCTTTCCTGTGTAAAGAGCCTTGGGATGATTTGGTGCCCCCATTGTTCTTCATTTCTCTCTCTCAAGTTGCTAATCACTCAGCACCCCCATTACCAGTTACTTGCTACTTGAAAGATTCCTACTGCCTGCTGAAGAACACTTATAAAAGAAGAGAAGTGCCTTTTGACATTGCACTAGGATTTCTACTATTTAGGAAGGAATCTAGCTCTTGGCTAAAAGTTGATTCTGAAAGAAGAGAAACACCTTCCCCATCACCTAAGATTTCTTCCTTGTTTATTAGCATCATCTCTGAAAAAAGAGAGATGGATGGTTCATCCCACCCCTGTGTCTTACTTTTTGCATATATATATATATATATATATATATATTGTATATAACCTCTACATATTTAATATGGAACCTCCTCTTGATGAGAGGAGAGATTTGTCCCCTTATGATGCAGTAAACCTACACATCTAGATGACCAATCTCCCTATGCTATGGTTATAGGAACTATTTTGAATGCCAGTTAGTTGGTCGACAAAATATTCACCCAATAGTTTTTGGCAACTCTGTTGGGGATGAACGTGCAGTCTGAAGCCTCAAGTTTTAGATTGAAGCAGTTCTTTCCCTTATCCATTATAGAGTTTGGTGACTCCCAATTAGTACCTACCCAACTGAGCCAATAATTTGAGGACCAAGCTATGTTAAAAATTGGTATTTTCTAACTCATTAGAAACTAAGGCCAAGAGAACCAACCAATATAAGATGATTTTATTGAAACAACCATTTATGATAAGTCAACCTATGATGAATCACCTTTCAATCTTATACTTGTTGTCAAGAAGTCTCACTCTAATGAGCTAGTATTTAATGAGTCACTTCTTAATGATTATAAACACCTTTGGGAAAATCATTACCTTGACCATATGCCTATTTTTCAAAATCCTCCCTCTAAAAAGATAGTCTTTAAGGAGTTGTCTCTTGACATTTTTCTCATTGTTGTGGAGTCTCACTTTGACAAACTAGTCTTTATGGATCCTATTATGCCATCACAGGCGATTACTTATCCACTACCAAAAATTCAAAAGGAAATAATTGTAATAGAGCATCCATTAGATGAAGAATCAAAGTTAGATTCAAGTTCTATTCTTGAACCAATATTTGATTTAGCATCAAAATTAGAATCAACATCAGTCTCACCATTGGATTGAGAGTTTCTTGAGTCATAATCAAAATTAGAATTAGAATACATTCGTGGCTATTATGACATTAGTTATGCATACCTAAAAGATTAATTTGAATACATTTATGACCCTTCTATGATTTTTGAGGATGATTACTTTAGCTTTGATATGAGTTCTCCCAGTATATTCTATGAGGATTGTGCTACCAAATCCCATTCCATTACCATTACACATACCATTACCACCAACTATCATAGACATGTAATTAAAATTCCATCTCCCACAAGTGTCGATTAGGACCAAAAAAATAATAACTCATTGAATTGCATCGATGGCAACATATCAAATGAATAAAAGTAAGGAGGCCAAGACCACAATCATATAATAGAAGAAAAATCTCTTGCTAGAACCTTTTTAGAGGCACTAGGGGATAATCAAAGTCATAACTCAACATCTTATAGTGAAACCTTTTTAGAGATGCTAGGGGAAAATGAAAGTCAAAAGTTAATGTTCCTTAGTGAAACCTTTTTAGAGATGCTAGGGGAAAATGAAAGTCAAAAGTTAATGTTCCTTAGTGAAACCTTCTCAAAGGTACTATGAGATAATCAAGACAACTTTATTGGTAGAAACCTCTTCGAGGTGCCGATAATGGAGCACAAAATTTCTTCACTACTTGATGAAGACATTATCAAAGATCAAATCAAAATATATTCCTATCTATAGCCTAATAAATGGTAGGTACTCACAAGCCTAAACAATAGAGTAATCTAGTGGTTTTATCAAGAGAATATTCAAAATTCTTCAGCCCTACCACATCCAAAGTTATGTTAAATCTAGAATTAATAATATTGTGTGTGCTTAAAAATCTCAATATTCATTTATTTCCCATCCATTATTCATTCCATTATACTCCACCATTATATTTTCAAATAAAATCTATCATCCAACATTTATCCATATTTATCATCCATGGTCACACTTTCCTTTACAAAGGCTACAAAGAGACCTTGTCTTAATGATTGAAGGAATCAACATCAATGATTGTTGAATATCATAAAAAAATCAGTGGCATATAAATCTACAACCAATTCTCAATAGAGTAATAATTCAGATGAGGTGTAGGCTAGTAATTTACATGATTTATTATTTTAGCTATATCATTTATTGATTAAGTTGTGTATCTCCACTTTAACATGAATAAAAGAATCATTTATCATACCTAGGATAGAACTAAACATGTACCATATGATATCAAGTTATCAATCCTTTTTCCATTGTCACATATCCTAACCATTTGCATTATCACTTAGGGGTAACCTTACTATCATTTTATCCAATCTATCAGAACAATCATTTTAATAACTAATCATTATCCTCAAATCAATACCAGACCATCCAACCATTCTATTCCTACTTGAATAAACATGTTTTGAATCTTATCAACCTAGCTTGTTTGACCTTGGTTCATCCATTGGTTTCATGTTTTCAACATACTAAATCAAATTTGTTTTAGAAGTTACTTCAAGCATTTCAGATAGAGGTAGTATTTTTTAGTATGACAAAAGTTTTGGTAGTTGCATATTTTATTTCTTATTCCCTTATCAAGCTATTTATGTGAGCCTGATTATATTTCCTGCTGGGGAAAATCAGTGTTCATCAATCTTGATACTAATTATATCACCTACTGGGGCAAATTGGTATCATTGATCTATCAATTTTATCCTAGTTATAAGCACCCATGGGTAAACTATGGGCAACATTTGTTTATGGTGCCTTTACATATTACCTAGCCATTATTATGCCATACTATGTCATCATACCAATTGTGCCTATTTTGTTTGAATTGGCTACTACACTAGTCAAATTCCTCTACTATGAGGTGAACTATTATGAACTAAATCCATTTTGGGATTATATGGGTCATATTTGATTCATGTTAATGTCATCTTAGTCCCCCTTCAGTAATACTCTCACCATTTTATGAACAACCTAAGCCACACTCTCACCATTTTACGAGCATCTTAAGCAATTATCTCACCATTTTGTGAGCTTGAACCCTTTAATATCTTGTCATTATTGATTGAGTTTAGATATTAAAAAAATTCAAAAACATTTGAAAGTCATTTAGAAAAACAAAAAAACATTGACCACTTCTTTCCCTTAAGGATTCTGGGAACTCTCACTAAGCGACATACAAATCACTTTTTCCTTAGTTTCCCCATATTTTTTGGCCTTTTATACTACACTATCCCCATTTAATGAGTTCATCCCTAATTTTCTATCACATCCATCATGTTTTCTATCAATCATCATTTTCTTCCTTTTTCTTGGGAGAACTATATTTGGCTTAAAGTTTTGTTGGATCATCATATCCATAGAACTATGTAGGCAATGTCTACTTGCCTAGGACATATGGAGATATCTCAGCCACTTCCTTTTCTTCTATTCTGACATAATGTTTATTTTTTCATTTGTCTCTTAGTTTCTAGGGGCCATTTTTATCATGTTATTTATCTTAACATATAGACTAACACTTATTTATTTCTTTGTTTGTCTTGTTTGTTTGTTTCCTTGTTTGTTTATTTGTGTGTATGTTTGTTTGCTTTAATAAATATGGCCTTGATTCATTATATGTGTGTTCATTGGGTGATTCCTTGAAAATTATTCTTGAGTATATCCATATTCAAATGTCTACATTGTCATCATGTTTTTTTATCATCAATGTAATTATTTTTCATTGAGTATCAGATATCTAGAGTCAGTTCTTATGCATATTTTGGCTAAGCCCCATGGTGTTCTATCATGAGGCACACCATAAAATGCTACAACAAAAATTACCTTTGAAAGGTATACACCATCAATGTATCATCATCATTTCCTATGCACTATCATTAGCAATAATCCCAATCCAATCCCAATAATATCCAAATTAGAGTAATTAAGTAACAAAATAATTTCAACCTTTCTTATTTTGGATGAGCATCTCCCTACTATAAGTTTTTCCTAAATCATCTTTATCCTCTTTATCAAGTTATCAATCATTAGCCATCAATCATATTTTTTAATCAAGGTGTACTACATCAACATTATACACCATCGCACATGCATTCTCAATGATTATATTTCCTACTAGGGAAAATCATTGTCTTATCACTAATTTTCCTTTCCTTTTTATCTATTCGAACTGGGGCAGCTCCATCTCCTCCATGATTATATCACTCGCTAGGGCAAACCATTATTTTATCATACCCAATTGCCATTATCGAGGTAAAATGCTTACAATTACCTTTGGGAAAACCATTTTACACCATCCCAATTGTATTTATTAGTGATTTTTCCCAAATTTGGGTGAATCATTATGTTTTCACCCCATCGTATTCATTTATTCAATACCCTTGTTTCAGTTCTTTCTTTTGAGGGATTGTTTACCAACCTACTTACCTACTACTCCCTTGAGGGGGTAGTTATAGTTAAATCATTACCATTATAGTTGTAAGCATAAAGAACCATTTTATTATTTAAAAAGATGTTACTATGCTTATAGCTTATAACATCTTCCCAAATAAGGGAAAACTATAGACATGTAAATTTGTCAACCAATGGTTTTGCATCAGACTATTGGACCAATTCTTACCAATCATCAAACATTTAACCTAAGAATTTCTATTAGTCTCAAATTTAGATTTATAACCTCGAATTAAATCAATTTATCCTATTAAATCAATTAAACAAGGAAAATACACACATTGAATTAATCAAAATTAAACAAATGACCAAATACCTAGAAATAATTAATTAACTTGCACACCCTAATAAAAATCAATTAGTAAGTTAAATAAATTTCAAATTCTAATTGAGTTCACCCATGAGCTAATAAATAAATAAAATTAATTATTAAAAAGTAAATTCAAGATCATATTAGAACATTCTAGAATGCACTCATTACCTTTGTGAGTTGTCACTTTCAGAAAATATCTTAAAAAATATCCTAGGAATATGCTAAACTCAACCAATGATCTGTAAACTAAAAATACAAGTGTAGTACATCTAAAAAACACTTTTTCACATTTAAGAGATCCTTCAATTTCTCAATTTTTTTGTTTAATTTTGTATAAATAAATTAAAACCAGAATTAAAATGAAGATCAAAATTAAATAATAATTAGATAAAATTAAAAAAATTCACCAGCAAATTGATAATGGAGTTTGGCTTCAATAGCCTATCTCTAAGAATCAAAGAAAATTAAAAGAATTCACCAACAAATTGATAACAGAGTTTGGCTTCAAGTGCAGACCATTCTTATTAATTATGTGCAATGAATGGCTTCTAAAATCAATAAAAGTCTTCAATTCACCTTCTCTGATCTTTGCTTTTCCATAATAATATCTCTCAGACCTAAAAATAATGGCCCAAAGCCATACAAAGCAAGAATAAGACTTTATCCTTCTTAAATCTCTTTACACAGTCATATTTCTCCTCCTCTTCAAGTAGCATTTTGTTCCTTATATATCACTTCGACCTCCATAGCTCAAGTCGTCAAAGGCTATTCCTTTTACACCAAAGGTGCAAGGTTCAAATTGCTGGCCTCCTCTTTAAGCACTTTGGAAACCATTAGCCTCCTCCTTTGGTGCATTTGGCTCATCTTTATACCACATTTATTGGGGAATAATAGTTTGCATGCTTAATATAGGTTGGTCAGTCCCTTTTCAAATGTTGACATCTACTTTAAAGGAGACTTAGGCACTAGCTTAGGCCACCATTAGACTTGGTCATTGCATGGTTTGTGTGGCAACATGGTTGCTAGTGCATGTTGGTTGGTGGTGTCTTATTTCAAAGTGATAAACATTTGAAACTTGAATACAATTTCTCAAACAATAAAATATGAATAAAAAACAAACACCAAATGAATTTATTTTTTTGCACCAGATCATTTTGCCACATGTCAAATGGCTATTGGTCCACTTGGCATATTTAAATAGTGCCATGTCACTTTTGACACCCATTATTCACCTATCACAAGATTTCTTCAACTAGCTATATCGTGAACATCTAGACTCTATTTTTCATTCTAGAAGAAGCGCTAGAAAGCTCTCAATGAAGTCTATGATGTGCAAATGATTTGACCAAAATTTGAAGACTTTCAAAAATGGAATGGTACATAGATCCACCTAGATTACTCCTCCACATTGGGAACTTTTGGACCTCTGAAAGTTGAAATTAATTTGTAATGACGTGAGGGTATTTTTCCCTCACCTTTCTAACTTCCATCCATTTGGCCTTGTTTGGGTGCATCCCTTTGAGACCAACACAAAGATATTTAACATTACCTCTTCATGAAGTCTGTATTTTCCTATCAAGTATAGTATCTTCCTACAATTCTCTTAGATATTCAAGAGAAAAATCATGAATGAAAGGAATGGATACACTTTCATCATGATCAATTATCATTGGAGGTTCATACAATTTCAGATTTTCCACATTCACAACTAAATAAATATGCATGTAAGATGGTAAATCTAATCAGAATGCATTTGTGCCAATTTTTTCCATTATCTGAAAAGGACCATACCAGATTGGTTTCAACTTTTTACCTTCACCTATCAGTCTTTCCTTATGAATGTGAAGCCATACCATATCACCTATAATAAATTGGTGATCAATATGATGTTTGTAATGCTTGGCTTTGTACTTGGCTTGACTTTTCTCCAATTGAGTATGAACATTCTGATGTATAATCTATATTTTTTCAATGAACTTCTTAGCTCAAATGGCTTCTTTTGGTTCACCAACAGCTGTATCCTATCCATATCAAACATCTAGAGGAGATTTAGGCAAGTATCCATAACAAACATCAAATGGAGATTTTATAGTAGAAGAATGAAGTGCTCAGTTATGTGCATGTTGTATGTAACACAATTTTTCATCACATAAATTTGGATGTTTATTTCTATAACCCCTAAGCAAATGTGCCACAGTGCAGTTCACAACCTCTATTTGTCCATCGGTTTATGGATGAAATGCAGTGCTCTTTTTTTATTTAGTGTCCATTAGTCCCCACAAAATTGACCAAAACTCCCCAATAAATTGACAATCTTGATCAAAAATAATTAAAGTAGGAAAACCAAAATGAACCCATACATGTTCAAAGAACAAGTGTGTAGTGCCTTCACTAGTAATTTGCCTAGTGCAAGGAATCAAAACACACATTTTGATAAATCTATCCATAACCACATATAAATAGTCATGTTTTCTTTATGTCATTGGCAACCCCCCCACAAAATCCATGGAGATACTTTCCCAGGGGCGAGTAGGAACAGGTAGAGGAGTGTAAAGCCCATTTTCCTATTGCTAGGTTTACTTGTGGCATAAAGAATACATCCCTTAATATATTTAGCAACATTTTCATACATATGAGGCCAGTAACAATACATTTTCAAATGTGCAACCATTTTACCAACTCCAAAGTGACCAAAAATAAGAGAAGTATGTGCTTCTCTAATCATGTGTGCCCTCTCATTTTGAGGAATACATAGTTTATCCAAATGATACAAAAGATCATTGTGTACATGATAGTCTAATTCTTCTACTTGTCTACTACTCATCAAGTCTTTATAAACATCCTAAAAATCAAGATCATTAACATATTATTCTTTATAACTTTCATGAGATAAAGAACCATGTTGTAAAATAATAGATGCAACAACCATAGGAGGCCTAGATAGCATATCTCTAACCTTATTCTGAATACCTTTTTTATACCTGATCACAAGATGAAATAGTTGTAAGAAACCCATCCAATGAAAATGTCTAGACTGTTGTAATTTGGTTTGTGATTGGAGATACTATAAGCGCTAATGATCTATATGTATTATTGTTTCTTTGCCCATTAAGTAATGTTTCCATTTTTTAACACTTTGAACTAATGCATACAATTCCTTATCATAAGTTGCATATTTTCTTACTGCACTTGTAAAGGTCTCAGAATGATAACGAATTGGTTTCTTACCTTGCATTAAAATAACTCCCATAACATACTCACTTGCATCCATGTTGATCTCAAATGGTTGTTGTATATCAGGAAGTGCCAAGACCAGAGCAGTACTTATCTTTTCTTTCAAAGTGTCGAAGGCTTTTTGATGTTTGCCTCCCCACTAAAAGACTTGTTTCACACTTGTCAAAGAATGTAAAGCTGATGCAATATATGAAAATTGAGCAATAAAATTTCACCAAAATTTTACTACACCAAGAAAACTTCTAACCTTAGTTGTGTTAGTGGGTGTAGGCCAATTAACAATGACTACCACTTTTTTAGGATCAATTTTCAATTCACCATATCCTATAATGTAACCCAAGTATATCAAAGAGGTCTTGCTAAATTCACATTTTGACATTTTTAGCTAAAGGTTTTCCTTTCATAATGCATCCATGAATTTCTTAATGTGGATCACATGCTCTTCCCAAGACTTGCTAAAAATCAATATATCATCTAAGTAAACTATAACAAAATCATCAAGGAACTATCTAAAAACATCATTCATCAATCTCATGAATGTAGCTGGGGCATTACACAACTCAAAAGGCATAAAAAGCCATTCAAACAATCCCTATTTTTTTTTGAAGGTGATTTTCCACACATCACCTTCATTAATTCTTACTTGATGATATCCACTTCTCAAATCTAGATTAGTGAAATAAATAACATGTTTTAATTAATCCAATAAATTATCAATAGGAGGAAGAGGGTAGCAATTCTTAATAGTAATTTTGTTTAAAGCATGAACATCAACACACATTCACCAAGTGCCATCTTTCTTTGGCACCAAAATAATTGGTGAACCAATAGGAGATGAACTTGGATGAATAACACCACTATCGAATATATCCATTACCTTTGTTTGACTTCCACATTTTCCACCACTGATAACCTGTACATGCCAATGTTAGGGAGAGGAGAATCCTACAATAGCTAAATTTCATGTTGAACTCCCCATTTATGGGGCAATCCCTTAGGATCCTAAAATACATCATCATAAGAAGAAATGATTTCAACCAATTAATTCTTGTGTCTAGGATCACAATTTTCCAAAGCCTGAGAATATTATTTTTCCTTAGACTTAATCAACATGAGACAAAAAGTCTTGCTTGAATTAACTAGTCTTTTCATTTGCCCTACTATAACCAAGGAAAGACTTGTTCTAATGTGATGTGCTCTAACTATATATTCAATGCCATCCTTAACAAGCAAGTATTTATTCTCCTCTCTATAAAAGATTTCTTTTCTATCATAAAGATATGGGCTTCCCAAAACAATCCCACATATGTCCAATGGAATAACATCGAACTCAACCTCATCTATGAACTTGGATGTGATAGAAAACCTCAATCTACAAGTTTGTGAGACTTGTAGCTTTGCATTATCACACACCCAACCTAGTGGATAAGGCTTTGGATGGGGATTGGTTTGTAATCCTAGCTTCTTAACAACCTATTCAAGAATTAAATTTTCTTGTGAACCACTATCAAATAGAGTGTCAATCTTAGTATGTTTTGAAACAACTCTAATGTGGAACAATTCATTTCTTTTCTTATCAACATGCACAGAATTTTGTTTGGAAGAAGATGCATCATTTGATGACTTAGTTATATAAACTAAAAGAGAAAAATCACTATGTAATCCCATAATTGTGATCTTAGTTTCATCACGTCAATCTGAACCTAAGTCTTGAACCATAGAATTAGCCTTCTTTTCTTTATTTTTAAACCTCTTAGGCCTTAACTCAGGATGTAGTTTCCAACACTTAGACTCATCATGATTTTTCTTGTAATGATTACAAAATGGTTTTCCTTCTTATTTTTTAACAGTAAAAGTGGATTTCTATTTACTCTTTCTTGATGAACTTTCCCCTTTGGATTGCTTAACATTAGATTGCTTACTTTTAACTTTAGGAAAAGATTCTTTTGATTGCTTTCCTCTAGCCTCTAAATGAGTGGCTTAAACACATACTACATCTAAATTAGTGGGATTGAACATAAGAATCATATGTCTTAAGTAACTATGTAGCCCACCTATATATTTTAGCAGTGTTTCTTGTGTGTATAGAGGAACATTCAAAATTAAATCTTTTTTCCTAAATTCTTGTGTATAATCTTGAACATTTTGGCCTTTTCCTTGTCTGAAACTTTGCCAATCCATCATGGCTTGTTGCATATAGTGTAAAGGATAGAATTGATTTTTTAGTTCTTCAATAAATTCATTCCAAGTAGAAATCGAGTTACCTTTTTGAAGCTTAGCTTCCTTCAACTTACTCTCCCACCAGATGAGAGTTGTGCCTCCCATACAAAGAGTAGGCAAATGAATTTTTGACTCATCCCTTGCAATCTTTTGGACCTTGCAATAAACTTCAATCTGGTTGACCCATTTTTCCAACTTTTTGGCATTAACTTTGCCATTAAACATTATTAATTCAAACTCAATATCCAATTTTAGTGAAGGGAGAGATTCCACAATTTTTTTACCGTTATCTGATGAAGAAGGTTTTTTTTATTTCTTTACCTTTAGATTCTTGTGAATTACGTTCTTTTTCATTCTCAAATTTCCTTTATTTGTCATGGTATAGTTCCTTAACCATGCTTCTCATATCCATGAAAGCTCGGTGGAAATATTGTTCAGATTCCATCTCTTCTTTGGCCATCCTTGAAGCATGTCTTGAACTAATATATGGATTATACTCAACAACTTTTCCTTCACCCTTTTGGGATTTATACCTTGTCAACATACACTAGCAATCAAAATTAAATAACAACTACTCTGATACCAAAAATTTGATCTATAAACAAAAAATACAAGTGTAGTACATCTAAAAAATACTTTTTCACATTTAAGAGATCCTTCAATTTCTTGATTTTTTTGTTTAATTTTGTATAAAGAAATTAAAACTAGAATGAAAATGAAGATCAAAATTAAATAATAATTAGAAAAAATTAAAATAATTCACCATCAAATTGATAATGGAGTTTGGCTTCAATAGCCTACGTCTCTAGGTCTATTTGAAGTGAGGACCATTCTTATTAATTTTGTGCAACAAATGGCTTCCAAAATCAATACAAGTCTTCAATTCACCTTCTCTAATCTCTGCTTGCCTATAATAATATCTCTCAGACCTAAAAATAATGGTGAAAGGTCATACAAAGTAAGAATAAGACTCTAACCTTCTTAAATCTCTTTACACAGTTGGCTTTCTCCTCCTCTTCAAGTAAAATTTCAGTCCTTATATAGCACTTAGACCTCTGTAGCTCAAGTGGTCAAAGGCTATTCCTTTTGTGCCAAATTTGCAAGGTTCAAACCGTTGGCCTCCTCTTTAGGTGCTTTGGAAACCATCAGCCTCCTCCTTTGTCACATTTGGCTCATCTTTATCCCACATTTGTTGGGGAATAATAGTTTGCATACTTAATATAGGTTGGTTGTTCCCTTTTCAAATGTCGATGTCTACTTTAAAAGAGACTTAGGTGCTAGCTTAGGCCATCGTTGGACTTGGTCATTGCATGGTTTGTGTGGCAACATGGTAGCTAGTGCATGTTGGTTGGTGGCATCTTATTTCAAAGTGATAATCGTTTGAAACTTAAATACAATTTCTCGAACAATAACATGTGAATAAAAAATAAACATGAAACCAAAATTTTTTTGCACCAAATCATTTTTCAACATGTCAAATGGCTATTGGTCCACTTGGCATATTTAAATAGTTCCACATCACTTTCGACACCCATTATTAACCTGTCACAAGATTTCTTCAACTAGCTATATCTTGAGCATCCAGACTCCATTTTTTGTTTTGGAAGAAGTGCTAGAAAGCTCTCAACAAATTCTATGATGTGCAAATAATTTGACTAGAATTTGAAGACTTTAAAGAATGGAATAGTACATGGATCCATTTGGATCAACTAAAGTTAATAAACTCAACCATGGTCAGATTTAACCCATTCCAAGGGATTTGAAATCCTATAAAAGCAATCTTATATCTCTTCATTTAGGGATTTCAATCAAATTAGAGTTATAATGTAAGAATAAATTCATGAAGTTAAAAGCCTAGTGTTATAATTCCAAAATTTAGCCAAAGCCATCAAGTCATTGAATCAATCAAGCTATCAAGCCATCAATCAAGCCAAGCATTCAATAATGGTGCATAGAGGAGATGATGTTAGCCATATGTCATTGATGAAGAATTTTTATGCATAAAATGAGCAAGCAAACTGAATTACCATTTAGAGCTATCAAGGATTTGGTAGTGAATTTGAATTTTTATGTTTATATTTCTCATTTCCTTTCATGTTTTATTGAGTTCTCATTTGGTTTATTCATTATGCTCCCCTTATTATTAGGCCTAAAGGATTTTATATTTTTTGTGAGTTAATTTTTCATTTTTTTAACACTACCTATATACTAACCTCCTCCTTTGGTTCAAGGTTAATTTTTGGCTTGGAGTTAGGTGTCCAAACAAATCTTGAAATTTATGACGGGATATGTCACTAAGAACTTTGAATTGGCCAAGGAGATATATCAAGGGGTTTTTGTGGATAGTATACATACACAACAAATCAAAATTGGAGATTTGTGCTATTGTCTTTTGAAATTATTCCAAAATATAAAATGTCTTTTCTTGGATAACAAGAAATGGCTTGTTTTTAGCTAGAATGGTTGGTTAGATGATGGGTGAAGTAGTTGATGGTTGTGGGCCTAGTATTATAATCCTTGACTACTAATTTGTGAATGCACAATTGGTATTAGGTATAGGATCATTGTTTCTAACAAATGATGGTGTAAGGGGACCAAATAAGATAAGTCTTAGTTATCAATATACTTGTGTGTGGTCATGAGCGAAGGATAAGTTATTGGTATAAGGTGAAATAATTAGAATCCCTACTTGTTGGTTTGCCTATGTGTGTTCCTAGGTCAAGGAATGATTTCTAGCATAGGTTGATTAGTTAAGAATGATTATATATGATCTTGTATGATTAGTACTTGGTCTTGGATTGATGAAAAGGTGTAAATGCAACCTCCTACAATATGGTCTACAACTATGTTGTAGTCATGTGTAACTAACTGCATGGTAGGTATGTTGGTTGTTTGCCTCATTCTAACCTTGGTTCTATCCATTATTTTGGCATTGTTGGTTTTATTGTTGGTTCTGTTAGTTCGGTGTTGGTTGTTGATAATGCTATTATTGTTGTTGCATTGGTCATTGTTATTGTTGCAATGGCCACTATTATTATTACTATTGTTGTTGTTATTATTGTTTTTTATTTATACGGATGTTGTTTCTATTGGTTATTATGTTATGAAAAAATATTATGATAAATTGCATGTTTTTTATTAGATGTGGAAGCTCCACAATCCAATGTTATATCTCTATTTTCTAGCATATTCTCAATTACATGCTTAATTTGCACATAATGATGCAAATTGTGGCCATTGACCTAATTATATTCATATAATTCATTTGGCATGTACCAATTTAGATAATCAGTGCCCTCAAGAATTTTACCTTTCAAAATAGGCCATTTAATTATATTAGCTATAGTGAGTGTGAAAAATAATGATTCAATGTGTTGTCTAAGGTTACTAAAGAAATAATGAATGGACACATTTCTCCTTAGAGGGGGGCCTTTGAAAGGCATAGGTTATTTCAATTCGTGTATTTATTGTGTTACTCTAGGTTGTTGCACTTGATGTACTTACTAAGTTTGTTGAAGAGGTTGTTTGTTAGGAGTAATTTGGAAATACGACATCGGTTGAGAAGATGGTGTTAGCACCATTTGGACATGTCATAACTCTATTACTCTATTTCCTAAAATTTTATTATTATAATTAAATTTCTTAGGTTTGTCATAGTTATTGGCCTAGTTATGTTGTGACACTTGTGATTAGATTAGATTTTAATTCTATATATTGTTCTAGTTTTGGTTATGGCTTTGATTTGATGAGGATATTTTAATGGTATTTTTGTTAATGAGGGCTCATTTAATCACCAAACATTTTCAATGATCTCTTTAAATGTATGTACACACTACAACTCCAAATTATAAGATATCTTGCCATGTATATTTTTGATAAACATAGTTACTAGTTGTTTGTTTAGTACATTATGGGTAAAATATGTTGCAAGGGCTCTCCATCATTGAAAATAGCTTATGAAGTTTTCACTAGACTTTTATTTTGCTTGTGTTAAATCTACCAATGAAATATCATGCTCAATATTATAATAGAAATGTTACACAAACTTGTTTAAAAGATCATAAAAATCAAATACTAAATTCTTGGGAAAATTTAGAAACCATTCTAAAGCTTGCTCTACTAAGCTTCATGGAAATAATAGTAATAGATAGATGTTCCTATAAGACATTGATTGACATTCAACAAAGAATTATGTCAAATGGGCTTTGGGGTCATATTTCCCCTTGTATTTTTTGAACTTTAGTGGCTCATACCCTAGAGGAAATGGTATCTGCAAGTACTCTATGTTGAAGGGGTAAGAACACATATCATCTAACTTGAAATTTTTGGTCTATTTACCTATTTAAAGGAGGGAAAATACATACTTAATTTGTTATAGTTCTTGGGTGAGGAGACTAGTGGGATCATTGGCCTATTATTTTAGATTTTGTGTGGTCACAAGTGGATTACTTTGATCGAGGTATGATGGAGGCATTTATTGTTTAATGTCAGATTGGTTAGGGAATGGACCAAGAATACACATGTATAGATTAGGGTGAGATTATTGAAACCACATATACTACAATGTGATGTTTTGGTTAGGATTACGTATGTAGGCTTAAGGTTAGGAATACTATAATTGGGATGGAAGAATATGGACATATTGTGCTTGTTGAGTTTGAATAAGGACATGTTTTTGACTCATCATACCTTACTAATTGAGGGGAGCTTGTGAAATAAGGCCCTATCATTAAACTTGTGGTATATTTTGCATGAAAGGTAATTGCTTCCTAATAGTTGTTTGAGTAATATTGGAACTTCTTGGTTGCACAAATCCCTAGTGAGAAGTGGGTTCATGTTATATATTTGGCATCTATAAGTGACCAATATTTATAATGTTGTTAATTAGTCATCATTTAGTTTTGGATCAACATTGTATTATATAACTAGAGAGGTATGCTCACTACTACTATAAAGGTGGAACATTGGTTTCCCCCTATTTAGGTGGTAATATGTTTTAACTCAACTACATGGATACATTTAATGGTGCTTATTCTTGTGGAATATTACTCATGACTAGTTGGGGTGTAGTAAGATTCATCACATTTTTTTGTGGTATGGAATTTTTCATTAGCTAAATACTTAATCCTTGTTGTTGGGTACTTGAAGAAGAAATTGGTTGAGGATTAGAAGTATTTGGTTGAGGTTTGGAAGTATAAAATACTAGTCCCTGAGTTTTTGGACCACTAATGGTGTTGTTTAAAGGCACATTTTATTGGTGATTATTTGTTTGTGTGTTAACACCACTTTAGTTAAAATTGGATATTACTTGCATATTGTCCAATAGGTTCTACTCATTATTTTGCATAGAAGCATAAGATACTTCCATGATGGTTGGGGTATTGAACATGTTTTCTCCCAAGGTGCTTTATACAACTAGGTCTAAACCTTGATTTTCCTAACCAATCAACTCAAGTAAGAACCCCTTCAAAGGAAGTGACTTAACTAGAGGTGCATTTGACATGGCCATATGATTAAAATTCCATTATAGGTTTTGATATATCTAGTATGCTATCTATATTTTAATTAAAGTATCCTCCATGAGGCTTCTTTATGTGACAAACATACATATTCTTGATACAACATCAATACAATGGCATTAGGGTTACTAGAAGAGTCATGTTCATTATAAGACACATTGTAAGGCACTCTTACTATATTTTGTAAGTTTTCATGCCCTACCTATGTGTTTTTATTAGGATCATAAGCTAATGGCATTATAATGTACTATGGTTGTTGTTGGACTAGTTTGGCAATTGAAGATACATTAGCTAAATATTGGGCCATCTATTATTGGTCTTGCTTTGTGTATGGAGGCATACTAACCAAATAATTGGCCAAAGGATATTTAATCTATTCCCCTTTTTGAGTGTTGTATGGTAGATAAGAATTCATCTCCTAAATAACATCATCTCCAAAAAGGTCTTGAACAAAGTCCTATTATGTCACAACATTTCCTTATCTTAGATTATACATGACTCCACTATGTGTATAATGAGACATGGTAAAATAAATGGAAAATATTTCACAACAAGAGAGGGTTAAAGTTATACAAACTCTAAATAGAAATGTATAAAAATTACAAAAGGTTCAACTAGGTCTAACTTGGTCTAGAGGTGGAGTTGTATCTCTAAAATGTCTATGCTAAAAACTGGTAAAAATAATATAACATCAAATTTATAATGTTAAATACTTCACACAAAAAAGGTCAAATAAATGAACTTAAAATTATATGGTAAACTCTAGGTCCAAAGATATTCCAAATAGGTCTACAATAGGAAAAGGAAATTTTGTTAGGTCTTTTGGCCAAAAGCAGCATCAAAAGCTAGGATCAAGACAAGGAATATGCTATGACTTTTGGCCAAAATCGATGTCAAAATTTAAACTTGAAACAAAGAGATTATTTTAATCTAACAAAATTGAAACACTTTGGCATAAACAAGGAACTTAATTTTAGTCATAAACTTGATCAAATTGAGGCACTAAATAACATGTATTTGAAGATAGATCGATTCTATCAAATAGAAGAACAAATAATGTAGTTTTCAAATTTTGGTAATTTAATAACATAAGTTATGCAACCCAAAAGATAAATATCTATTTATCAACCCTTACAAAATTAGGTCTAAATAGAAATCAATCAATGTTTGGATCTGAACTTGTAAAAGTTAATCAAATACTCAACTTAAGAAAACTTGGGATTTTATGATCAACAAGATAGGCAATTTGAACAAAATGGCTTCACTAAAATAAAGATCCCATAAGACACATGGTTTGGTTTCAAATAATGATAATTTGGACATAAGAAAAAACAATTTTATTGAAATAATTTGTGCAGTATAACATTGTTAGTTCTCTCAAAAGGTATAAATAATGTTTTGTTTCAAAGACTTTCAAGGCTCAAAACTTTAATTGATTTTTGTAGCATAACATTACCCATTTTAATCAAGTGACACATACAACATTTTTGACACATAATTTTTTTAAGTTAAAAATAAGGGGTTAAACAGATGGCATAATGCCTCCTCAAACAATAGAGTAGTGTAGATAAACAAAATCATATATGATGTGGTTTTTACAAGTAAAGTTGTAGACACAAAACACCAAGAAATAAATGACAAAAATACAACTAATTATATTATCCTAGATCTTATCAAGGTGTGTCAAAGTAGGGTTGACTAAAAGTTACAAGTTATGATCATCTAGATTGATCTGAAGTGTGGCTAACACAAGATAATCATCACATAAAATTGAGTTTATACCAATCTACTTATCATGGAAGGGTCTATTTATTTTCATGATTATTCCATCCATGGATTGCTTAGTGGAATCCCTTGGTTGACTAGACCTGACTCAAGCCTTCATTATGAAAAGAGAGGTTAGTCACACAAACCCCTAGTTCTTATAGCATGTGTACCCAAATTTTTATACCCCACTATGGAGTAGGGTTGAAACACTACCAGGAGATGAAGCTCTAGGTCAATGTTTCCCTAGAGAACTTGTGAGAGGTAATGACATCCCCTTCAAAATCCAAATTACATGAAAATAAAAGACTAAGTAGAAAGACTTTAGGTTTGTTTTTAGATCACCCAAGACCATATAGGTTTTGGGGAGAACTTATAAAGTTTTATTTTTATGCCTTGGACTAAGAATAAATGCAATGACAAGGCACTTTCAATCACCCAAGTTCCCTATAGGGGATGGGGGGAGATCATACATGTGTTATTTTTTTTGTAAAAATAAATAATGAATAAACAATTTGTAATCAATTATGATTGAAGTTTGATTTTAGGCACCAAATTAAAATGATACAATGCTCTTTACTTGGCCCCATGGCTAAAGTGTGAAAACTTGAAATAAATTCACAACATAACTTAAGCAAAACCATCTAGTTCATTTCAATACCATAACCCAAATGTTCAAGATTTAACCTAAATTTATTTTTAAACACCAAAAATTAAGTGTTCAAGACTTAATAATTCATTTTATGCACCAAAATTGAAGTTTTTCTAAGACTTAGCCATTATAATTCCTTTTGAACACCAACATCCAAATATTCAAGATCTAACATGTTGATTTTAAGAACTAAATTAAATTGTGTAATACTTAGCTAATTATTTTTAAAATCCCAAAATGAAATGTGTATTATATTAAAATTTCAAACTTGTGTTCAAATCATGTACTAAACTGAAAATTTTTAGATATTCTCCTTATACTTAGAATCACTTTTGATTATGAGCAAATGAACTTTAAAAAAGTAGCTCTCATGTTTTATTTTTAAAAACATTGATCGTGCTCAATCAAAACTAATTGATGCAAGTTTCATGGTAACCGAAGTTGGTAATTCTCAAAGAGAACCTAAAATATTAGTAAAGGATTGATATAAATTGATTAGTACTGATGTCAGTCACCTGTGAACTTGAAGGCAAAAACCAAACTAGAGTAAAAACATTAGGTTAGTCCAAAGATGATAAAATTTCATAAAAATTGTAAAGAGATGATAAATTAAAAAGCTAAAATACTAATGAAACCATAAAATAATGATAAGGTATGTTATAAAGATTCAAAATGTAAGCTTTGGGAACTATGCCTCACCCTACATACCGACCAATGATGATTACATAAAATTATGCTTGGTTAAGTTGAACTGATAATGGTCACATAGAACTGATGTCAATTAACCTTGACTGATATTAGTCTCTATGTAGATCCAATTTAATTTAAGAATTTAAAATATGGGAAAAAATAAAAAACTACAATAATGATCACATTCAAGCATTATTTTATCAATTTTTGAGTTGCATCTTCATCTACTTGTTATGGGGTTACATATTGTCCCATCGGGCATGTAATTTTTTATGCTAGGAATTTGATGATCGAGGGGAGGTTCAAGTGTTAATTTAATAATGAAATCAAAATCAAAATAACACACTAATAAATCTTAACACCTCCATGCCTAGATCATAAGGGAATTTTGATGAAGAAAACCAATTGATAAAACAAAACTAAAATTCAAGAAAAATAACCTTTCTTACCTTCTTTGAATGCTCAAAACCATTTATTTGTTGGCTCACTTGGCTTGTGCTCAAGAAGTTTGTGGAAATGGAGTTTGGTTATCTCCTTCTCTCCTTGGCACCATGTTTTAGATCATGATTGCTTTATGTATCTTTATCACTTGATGGATTGGCTTGTGATTCATTATTTTGGCATTATAACTCTATAAATTTAAATCCTGTCATAAAACTAGCATTATAACATTACTATGCCCAAGCTATCTTAAATGAGAGGTAAATTCTTGTATTTATAGGTTTAGCAACTAAACCCAATTGAAGGTGAGTTAGAGTGTATTTAGAGCTTAGAATGGGTTTAAACCTAACCTTTGTGAGTTAATTAACAACTCAAAAAAATTTAATTATGAATTATTAGGATATTCTTGATTTTTTAATTTCATTTTTGATAATCCATTTAATTACTCAGGGATGATTCAATTAGGCATTTGATTATGTTTTACATTTTAATTAATTGTTTTTAGGGATTTTATCATTTTTCAAGATTTGAATTAATTTGATATGTGCATTTTCCCTATTTAATTGATCTATAAGACAAATTGCATACTATGAAGCTAATTTTGAGATGTTTAGTGATTCTTAGGTTTGATTTACAAAATGTTGGTAAGAATCAATTTAAAGTTGGGAGTGAAGCCATTGGTGGCCAATTTTAGGTGTCTACAAGATTCTCTCTTAGTTATTTCCTTATATTTATTAAATCTCTCTCAATTATTTATTGTACTTTGAGTTTCTATTTACCTTTTTTTAGGCTATTTAGTCTTATTTATTTCTCCTATTTTCATCATTTTTCCATCTTTTATTATGTATTGTTTATTTTCTTTCATTGATGTTATTTACATTTAATCATTTCCTTTTTTTATCAATGATTGAGTATGGATTGATACTTATCTTTTGTTAATGTCGATTACATTATTCTATTTCATGATTCATTGTTTTTATCTAGATTCTTACTTTTCTTACTTTAGATACATTTTTGGTTTTTTAGTCATTAGTAGCCTTAGATTTTTTATTACACAATTTTCCCCTTTTGTCATTTACCTTGGTATTTTGGTCCTAATTTAGTCTTTGTCATCTTGTCTTACTATTTTTATAAGTATTGGTCATAATTTAGTCTTTCTCATCTTATCTTACTAGTTTTATAAGTACTTAAATTTGTCATGAATTTTTTTTTTTACTTTTATTTTCTTATGATTACTTATTTTACTCTTGTCTTATATCTTTAGGGTTTGTCTAATCTAGTTACTGCACCCTCCACAATCAAGAGTACAAATAAAACATGAAACCATTAAATGATAAAGGTAAGTTAAGGTATGTATATGATACTTAAAATTATAATTTTTTGATATGTAATTGAGGGTTGATGGGTCCATTACCCTATATTAAAATTAAACATTTTAGAAAAAATCCATGATAAAATAATATAACAAGAAATATCCAAACAACCAACCAATATAAAAATAAACTAAAAATATAGATGCCACCCAATGTATATAGATAAAAGAACAAAAAATAGATTATTTATGACCATCAACAAGGAAAGGATACCTTATAACCCTAGGACTAGGAAACTATATAAATACAAAAAACTAGACCCACCTAAATGCATATCACCAAAATGAAAGAAAACTATAACCTTTAACTAGTTTCTAGGACATCACTAGATCATTCACCACCCAAATTAATTATGTATTTCCATTCACATCCATCATCTACATCAGAAAATACCTTCCACTTCATCCCCACTAAGCCTAAGTCTACCAAATTACTGCCAATCCTAGGAGATTGAAATGAATAAATAGTGCATGCATGCATGGGCCTATAAACCACCCTGAGGCATGAATCTAGGCTAACATTAATATTTATTATATCCACCTACCTCATTGATGGGATCATTAATTTCCAATCCCCAAAAAACCACTCTAACAATTTTATAGTTGAAAGAACCTTAAGTGACCTATGTAAACCAATAATGACCATAAATGTAGGTATGGGAGTAAGGAGAGCATGGAATCCAATTGGGGTAAAAATATACCTATTTGATATGGATGGAAAATAAAACCTTACAATGTTTCCAAAAATTATAATGGCTCACATATCTTTCTTAGATCTTGTAAAACATAGAGAGGAGGATCAATCCATAATCATCCTTTCTAAAATTTGACATTGCAATATTGTCATTAACCTTGAAATAATCAATGGATGTTAGCCATCCAATCATATCCTAGGCCTCATAATTATTTATACCACTAGTTTCACCATACCTTTGTCCTCCAATGCTAATAAAAGATTATTGATAAATGGAGAAACCACTTTAAAGTTGACTTTTAATTGAAAGGATGTCTCTATGTATACCATACCAAAAATTTATTTCACACCCTCAAAATCCTATACAGATTAAATAATGAATATTTTATTCAATCTTACATCACTAACACTCCCATAAAATATTATCTCTCTTTTATTTGAAGACACCAAGATCAATGACTCATTAATGGAAATTTGAACTAGACACTTAATGAAATCACAAAACTCATCAATGACTTCACACAAAAAATATACACCACACTAATATTCACCACACCCTAATCACTAACTACACATACATCATCAATACTAACATAACAATCACATTAACACTAGATAATTTGAGGAATGTATGATGAATGTTAGTGGGAGGGAGATGAGACTCATCTATTTCCACCTAAATACCAAAAATATTGAAGCATGACTATTTAAGTTTGAATATATTTTTTAAAAAAATTAGATTTTATCCCACATTACATCAAACCAAGTATCCCAAGTTTTATTAGAAATTATCTCTACCTCCAATGATATGCCTTATTTGTCCAAGAAATCCACTATGGAATTAACTTCTTGATAATAATGTTTGGCCTCATAAGAGGAAAATGAATCCCAAACATCCCAATCATGACCAAGGATGGTTTCAATATTCCAATCTAACACCTTATAATTATGTATTGCTTGGTTTAATTCCATTTAATATCTTTCAATAATTACCTTATCAATACCACATTGAGTTACAAGATCCATCTCAAGGGAAAGTGCTTGAACTTATACTTAATTTCTAGTACCATAAATAAGTCTGATAAAGACCATCCTAATCATAGAACCAACATAATATCTAAATTTGTTATACTTACAATTATTTTTATCAACATTTAGTTTTCACTTTTTATTGTAATTTTTTATCTTAGTCATTATGTTATTATGTTCTTTCCCAATGTACCATCCCATGTTACACTCTAGTGACACGTGATGAGCTTTGGGTTGGGCATATGTGTGCAAAAATATTTTAAAACTTTATCAATTATGGATGCTTTTTCTCTTATAGTAACCTATCAATTTTCAATCTCTCTTAGTGTACACCTTAAAAGGTAAACTAGGAAAATGGTGGGAAAACCATTGATACTTTATAAGAGACATTAATTTTTAATCTATCCTATTTTCATCTATTACAGTTCCTTCATACTTGATCCCCTATGCAATATTCCTCCTTATAACCCCTAACTATACCAAAACCCATATTTTATTACTATATCAACCTCAATCAATGTATTATTTCTTGATTCCCACCAGTTTTCAAACTAATTCTACTGATATTGATGTATTCCAAAAATTATGACAAACACTTATTGTCACTTGGATCCTACACCCATTCAATCAAATAGTTGATATAATGGAAATAATGGGATCATCCCCAGGCTGTGGAACCCTAGATCTTTGAGGACAAACCTATAAATAGGGTCATCTACCTCCTGAACTAAGATGCACCTAATTTAAGATCCGTTTTATCCTTAAACCTATGTTAAAGAGACATATTTTAAACTAGGACTAAGTATCTTTATTGGTATAAAAGGGAGAAAGAAAAACAAAACTATAAAAGATGATGCATAAAAGTTCAAGGATCTCCTCCACTCACTATAATAGCACAAGAACAACCTTTAAAAGATTAATTTTAATTTCACACTCACATAAACATATTATAACATAGCTATGATGAAGAAACCAACTTGTATAAGGGTTTTAGTGTCTACAATTTCCTTACAAATGAGCCAAAAGAGACTAATGTGCATCTAATATTAGCATAAAACAAAGAAAAAGAGACTAAATACCACAAATGCAAATGAAATTTTGATATACATAGTGACACAACAAGAAAAGAGAGGAAAATTTAGTATTTTATTGATAGTTCAAGGCCCAAGCCAACATTATAGGTCTTGATACAACCCTTTTATATGAAAAAGAGAAAAGAGAAGAGAATAAACACTACTAAACTATACAAATGTAGTTGTTACAACATGATTATATCCTATTCAAGATAAAAACAAGTGGAAATTAGAAGAATTAGGCTTCCTTAAATGAATTAAGATTGCCATGATGATGGCATTCAATGAAAGTTGTGTGTAGGAGTGGAGAGGAGACCATACTTATTATTAATTTTTCCTTTGGAGTGATTGAACATGCATGACTTGGTCAATGAGCTGCTTCATTCTTTGAAAACATGACCCTCCCTATGTTAAAGGCCTTAACTCACCCATATCCACCTCTTGTGTAGGTTGAATGTTTGACTTGGGAAGGAATCTCCTTTGCCATTTGGAGTCTTGAGGATTGATTTGTATTCATTGATGAATTATGGAGGATTTACACACTCCTAAGATCATTTTTTTTATTCCTCCACCCTTTATGATGGCCTTAATGACTATTACTCTCCATCCCTTGGTAGTACTTGATAAACCATATAACCATAATCAATCTAAAAATCACCTTAAAATGTATGTGATGATCCTTAAGATAGGTAGAGGAGTTGATGTAGTACTCTAGTTTCTCATGAGGACTCCATAAAAGTCTTTAAACTACATTTTCATGCTTGATAATCCCATTTTATCTTCTCATTCTTTTGGAAAACCTGCAACAAGATTATAGAGTCCTTATTCTCATATATCTCTTAGACTATACAATATTTATGCCTCTATTCAGAACCTTTCTTTATGCTAAATCTATCTTTGAAAATAGGTTTTAGGCTTACATTATTAATGACTATGTTAGAAACTTCATCAACCTAAAACTATCATACTCAAAATACCTTATGATCCTACAAAACTTATCATAAACTCTTTAATTATACAATTATAGGTCTAAGGATGATTGTTTGATTGAAATCCCTAGAAGGATAGACATCACATGATAAACCTTAATATCCACTTGATGATGATTGAAATGGTCATAGAGTTCATCCCAAAAATCCAACATATCTATAATTTTCTTGAAAAATCTCTTTGATCTTACCTATGACCTGTAATTACCACAAACCTACCTATAACTTATCTCTATACCTAAAACTTTTGTGATGTATCCTTCTTAAAAGGAGACATGAAATTTTTTAAGGGGAAGTGTAGGCCTACAACATGGGGATCTATATAGTTTTAGCCACATCTTAGTCTTTTACAACCCTTATAATCCTTCTCTTCAATTGGTCTTCCAGCTTCACTAAGAGACCTTACAACTCCTTCAACTTATTTTCTATATCTTAAAATTTAATTATTCACAATGGAATGGTGGCTTAACTTAGATCTTCCCAAGATGACCTAAAATATCAACCATATATGACAAAATTCATGCATTATAGGACCTTTTAGGATAGGAATTACAACCTATGAGCTAGGCCTACAATCCTTAACTTAGTAATTTAGCCTCTCTAAAGTATGCTTCATGATTAAGATATTCTTTGATAGTTTACATACAAACACATATTATTGATACTCATTGATTCGAGTGTGATTCATGGTGCAGGTATATAAACTTGATTTTATTTGAAGAACCACCTGCAACCTCTTTATTTGGATTGGAATAATCTATTTATTCACCTTACAGCTTTTTTTGAAGGGTCTTAAGGCCATAGGATATATTTAAAGTTTATCCATTCTTAAACCAAGTTTAGCACATTGAAATCCATTTGAGGTGGTGTAGATATCTCTCTTAAGACCTTGGAATATTATTGTTAATTAACAATGGTCTTAAGCATCTTCAAACCACTCTCATTGTTATTAACTAATGAACCTTTCTTTAAATCTATAACTTTTAAACATTCGTCAACTAGCCTTGAAACCTTGAATACCATGAAGTCTTATAAGAAAGTGTTTGAAGGTGTACTTAAAATTTACAAGATGTTTTTCATGGTATTATAGGGTTATCTAATGGTTTTTCTACCTTAAAGGTCATGAGATCTCATGACATCCTTTTTTAAAACCTCATAAGAACCCTTAAGACATGCTTCTTGCTAACCACAACCCTCAATAGATCCTCCATATCTATCATGAAGAGCATGCCTAGGTTATGATTGAAGCCATAATTGAAAATTGTATGAGTAATTTACCTACAACTTACTTTACCTTATTTTTTACCTTGAAGAGGTTTATTCCTTCACTATTATGTAATCTTCAATCTTACATAATAACACATAGGATTGATAAGGCTTTGAGAAAGTTGAAGAGGCCTATAGGCCTATACGATCATCACAAGGCATTGAAACCATAAAACACACTTTAAATTATGTATTATCCTACATGTAGAATCTTATAACCTTACAAACTCTTGTAATCAAACATAATGTGTTTGAAACCCTTTTAAGGCTAGTCATCTCTTATCATCAAACCTACAGGGCTAGAGGTGCTGGAAGGACCTTGTGAACATTAAAACTCTTAGAATGTAGGCTATAATAAATTATATTTACATAAGGTTAAAACCTCATGTTTCTTGGAGGCTTACTTAACTTAATTTTAAATTTTTATTAATGGTACTTAAGGTCTTATCATTCATTTCACAAACTCCACATAAAACTCTTAAACCTCTTGTAAACATGCTTGGAATTTTATTAAACATATTTGAGGGTTTGTATGCTTGTTTAACCTTGTTACAACACATAAAATTTCAATATAATGCCTAAAACCTATTGAATACATGATATAAACTTGTCATATCATTGTTCAAATAGTCATTGGGAACTTCTTGGGGCCTATAGGCTTGTACATGCATGTTTTGAGAGCTTGAAGCTAATTAATCAATTTTCATACTTCATGTTTGTAATAATATTAGGATATTTTAGATTAAAAATATAATATCTCAATGTTCAATATTCATTCTTAATTGTAAACTTCCCACTGAGATATAAACACCTTAAAACATGTTGAAAACATTACACTTTTTTGCAAACCTATAGAGGTCATTTTCAAGCTCAAATCCAATGGAAAACTTGAATAAAAATGGTTATCATGGATTTAAACTTGTTTTTAGATTATTTTTATGCATGGGAGATCTCCTTATCTTTCTTGAGGCTCCTTCACTAGTAGAGAAACATCTTAAAACTTGTTGAAACTCCATTCTTGTGTTTGTAGGCATGTAGAGGTCCTTTTGAACTTGAAACACCATTAAAACCATGATAATGGTACTCATGGAATGAAACCTATTTTTATGGATCATATAGTACCTTATAATTACCTAAAAACCATTCATCCACCATATATTTTACTCAAACATGCTCAAAACATCAAAAAGGCAAGTTCATGGGTTCTTAAGGTTTTATAGGGGTTTATGTCTATATGTCACTTATTTAATGATTTAACATGATTTTAAGATTATAAATAAGCTTTGGTACATAAATATGGTTCTTATAAAACTCATTGGAATCCTCTATTAACCATTCTTTACCATGCAATATGAGGAATGAGTCCAAACTTTGAACTCTGATCTCTTTTGAGTTGTTTGTAAGCTATTATAGCTTCTTAAGGATGATTAATAGCCTTGATTCCTCATTTATTCCTAAAAAACCTTTTTATGACCCTTTAATACCTCATACATACTCCAATATGGTTGTAATGATTCATGCATCTCTTAAGTAGAGATGACATCTTCTTGAAAACTACTTGTAGGTGCCTACAAGTAAGGAGTTAAATTGCTTTTACCTTGTTTGGAAGTTTGTGAGCTTGGTTATTTTTATTCAAGGCTTGTTTAGGATTTATAATTATGTGAGCGAGATCAATGACCTCATTTTTTCTTTTAATAAAATTATACATCTATGCAACTCCTAAGAAAACCTTGCAAAAAACCTACAATTTCATGAAAGCCTTCATTATTGAAATCTTGTCAGGTCTTGTTTTGAATGTATATCCATAAATAAGAGATTGAGTCATCTTGTATATGTTTAATTAAGGATTTTAATATTATTTTAATTTATTAACCTTCACAAACACCTGCAATCATGTGACTTCAATACAAAACCTACAACCTCATGGACCTACAATTTTCATGAAAGCTTGTTTATTTGTGACATTCATCTAAAACCTATAGTTTCTATCCATGAATAGATCCTTATCTCATTTATTAAACTTCATAATTATCTTTAAATAATAAAAATTTATCTAAAATCATTGTGTTCTTTCTATTATATTTATGAAATAACTTGCAAAAATGATTATAACTTCATGCTTTGGAGCTTTTATCCTTGAGAGGGGTTTGAAACCATGATAAAACTTGACCTTGGTGGTTTTTACTTGAATATTTATCCATTAAACCTGAAAAAATACTATTTAAACAATAAATATGCCATGATTATGCTTTAATGTGGAGCAATGGTTTAGTAGTGGTCAAGATTCACTTTCCTTGTGTTGAGGAGAATTGAATGCCACTAAGGAAAAAATGGAAGGAAATAACTGATCTTAATTCCATTTTGAACAAATTTACATGTTTAATAGGTTATGGAGGAGTTTTAAATGATAATTTTGACCTTTTTAAACTTTAATAATGCCTTTCTCTCTTAAAATGACCTTAATGACCTTCAAATATGACATTTTGACCTTACTTTTCATTGGAAAAACTAGTGATTAGACCATAATGAGGCTTATGAATACCTTTGGATTGATTCAACATGTTATGACATAGAAACTTGTTATATTAAATTTTATACACATTTCTCATTAAAAAACCTTCAAAATACTTATAATTTAAACATTAACTTATGCAAGACCTTAGATAAATCTCATACATTGATAGATATCCATGTGGGTTCTAATAGGGGAAACTTGAGAGTCACTAATTATATGATGTATCTTTCACAAGGTTACAATGAATTCATATAATAATCTTGGTAAACACCTTGATTAAGGACCATGCCATCTTAACATCTCAAACATTCCCAAATCCTCAATGAAGAACAATCTAATTAGGAAACATGAACAATCTTGGACATACCTAATTCTAGGCCACAATAGTCATCATGAAGGTGTTATGGATCTCATACCTAACTAATTTTTGTAAATAATAACACTCCAAATGTGAAAGTGTCATAATGACCATGGGTGGCTCAAATATCCAACATTTTAGTGACCTCCAATGGGTGTTTACCTATCTAAACAATCAAACTAGTTGCCTTATAAAATCCATTGGGCATGGAATCAAGAAAGAACTCAATCTGAAAGATAAACTCTATTGGACCAGCATTAGGGACATTTAATACAACTCAAAAATGTAAAACAATTAATAAATAATTATAAAAACATGTAAAACATAACCTAAGTGAAAATAAAGAACAAATAGGCTACTAAAACAATGTGTTACAACACTAAGAGGAATGAGAAATATCTAACCTACTATATACAAGGTCTAAAATAGACTCAGTCAACCTAGATCCTCTAAAACCTCTTTTACCCCATGAAATAATATCATCATTTTGTTGATAGGGGTGAGTGAACAATGGTTTTAGAAGATAAATACTTGACATATCATCTCTTTAGAATGGTTCCCTAGAAATGTTTATCAACCCATTATTTCCCTCTATAATTAATCTTACCTGCTTGATCTTTAACTAGTCAACCAAGTCAATAATGATTTTTTGATTGATAAATCTATGTGATAACTCATTAACATTCATTTACACAATTTGATAATGATATATATCTTAAAATTTTGAATTTGTTTTGACAATTTGATGTTGGTCTTCTAGGGTGTCTTTGGATTCATTAAACTGAGGGATGAATATTTTAATTCCATTATAATCCTCATTTTACTCCTTAGATTCCATTGGTTAAATAATATTTTCAAACTCTTCTATGATATCATAGTGTTTATACCAAGTCTCATCAAGTTATACTTGAGATCTAATAGCTTTAACATTCTTTGACTTATTTTTTGAATAAGAATTAACATCTTCCACTAATTTGATCTATTGTTTATACTTTTCTATTATGTCCTTGGATATTTAAAGATAAGTTACAACTACTAAAAATACATAATTATTCTCATTATATCTTATTGTAACTACTACCCACTAATAGCCTTAAACCCTTCAATAAGGTCAATGTATAGATACCAAGTTTCACTAGGATCTTCTCTTGGCTTCATGGGAGTTGGTATGAAATTACCTTATTAATGTGTACAATAATATATTAAACCTAAATCTACCATACAATCACATGGATCTAGTTTATAATAAAATTTTACCCAATCATCAAAAGAACAATCAAAATGCTCTTTTATTAGTGTAGTGGCCTCCTGATGGATAAAATCCTTCTCATGAATAAACATAGGGTTGGGTATGATGGAGTCCTCCTCAAGTATGAAAATTTTCCCTAACCTTTTACCTTGTACATGATCATAAGTATCATGTCCATACTTCTAATTTACCCACTCATCAAGTAGGATGTCTAGAACGTCTTCAATAAGAGTGTTTGTCTCATGAAGGATAACTTCATCACTTTGATCAAACATAGTTCAATTCACATTCATGGGATTTGGAAAATATGTATTAATGTGATTCTTAGATATTTTCTCTTATTTTATGGTTACCCTTATCCCATACTTGTTCCTAAGAAACATATGGACCAATGAAAATACAAGTATCCACCTAGATTAACAGTAAAATCCCTATAAAGATAGAGAGAAAAGTAAGGAGGAAGGTCTATGACTAAGATATATTTGAATAAAGAGACACTTGGAAAAGATTGTAGGGTAATTTTTAAATCTTTAATGATTCCAATAGTCCGAATATTTTTACCATCAATTTGGATCACTCCCTTTGTGATTACAGAGTATTCAATGCCTAACATATAATACACCTTCTTAGGTATAACTATGATACTTTCCCTTGAATATATCATATAGTTGTGTATAATATTATTTTAAATAATGAAAAAAACATAAAAATGAGGTGGTCTGTCTACCTTTATTGAATTCTCACCTTTTGGATGGCATAGAATGAGAGTAACAAATATTGTACTTTCCCTAACACATGAAGATGAAATCTCTTTAAGGCTTCGTATAGAAAAATACTTTGAGAAGGAATGGAAAGAGCCTCCCACATGGTCATTATTAGATTTGTATTATTCATCTTATCAATGATGTTGAAGGATATTTGAGATCCATTTTACTACAATTTTGGTATAATTACATCTTCTTTCTAATATGTGCTAGTTTGAGACTTTATTTCCTTAGGGGCAACCTATTTTTTGCTCTAGGTGTATCAATAGTTGTCTTATCCTTAGAAACTCATTTAGAATAATGTGGAGATGAAATTTTAAAAGTTTAAGGTTGAGTTACATTTTTTATATCTTTAATTTATTACACTTTGGGAGCCCTAACAATTAATTTCTACTTGGTGGTTTCATGAGGAACTTGAGAGGTGGAAACTTGACCAACTAGAGGAAATATCTCTACATCCATCACTCTCTTATTATAAATTATTTTATAATAAATTGGGTTGTTTGATTTGTATGTCACATAAATTTTATTCATTACAAAAAAATTATTTTATTCCCAATTCAAGAGGATAGACTCACCTTGTACTTTTGTTCATTGTTCTTGTGTTTTTCCTCCTTGTGGAGCTACTTTACTTAGCTATCCTTGAGAAGATGATAAAATTTGCACCATCAAGGCATATCAAACAAAAAATTTACACATTTAGTCTGATTATGTTTTGTTTAAAATTAAATCACCACTTATAATCTTGAATCAAGTTGTTTTGTATAGGTGCAATGGCCTTTAAAGTACTAGAAACATTGGGGTTGTTACTATTACATGGCCTAGAATGAGTATCTTGACCTTAGAATTATACATTACCTTGGTAAGGATACCTATGAAATTGATATTTCTAATTATATGCTAATAAAGACTAAAATTAAATACTTATTTCTCCTTCAAGGCAACCAATTCATTGCAAATATCTAAAATAGTGATTTTACCTCATGTAGTTCACTAGGAGAAGTTATCCCTTGACTAGATAGTTGGTTGTTTGATACTAGAATAGGTTCCAAAGTTGGTTGTGATGGTGGGTGATATGAGAAAAAAGGTATTTAAGGCATAGGATAAATAATACCTTCTTGAACCAAGTTATTTTTATCTCTTATAAAAAAATCACACATAGTGATAGCACTATGCCTCCCATGGACTATATCATAATTGATATATCTTAGTTTAGAGACCTTAAAAGGTGCAAGAAATTATTTGGGGTGGGCTTAACTAGTTTTGGGATCCTATCTCATGTCTTTTATAGTCTAAAATTTAATTCCACCATATAATCATGTCGAGATCTCTTGATGGTGGTTGATTTCTCCATGAGTGAAAGATGATCACTCTTATCTTTAAAATATTGGTAGAACCTTTCTCCCAACTCATGCCAATTATGGATTGAACTAGGTTTCATCCTAATATACCATTTGAGAGATATACCCTTTAAGGATGTATCTATAATCCTCACAACTATGTTATTTTTTGTGATATTATGGACTACACAAATCTTTACAATATCTTGGATATACACAATAGTGTAGGTACCTAAAACTAGCCACAAATAGATTCCAACTGAACTTCAGACCAACTCCTACCAACCATTTCAAAATAAACCTAGGAATCACTGAACATCCCAAATTTACTTGTGCATCATTCATCGAAGCTCATAATCACATTAAGGCATCCCTAATTGGGGTATCTTATCATACACAACCATAACATCTCATAGATTCATCTCTAATCACTTTAGGGCATCACAATAGTCAATTTGGCCTATGGACCTATTAAGTGGGGCACATGAGCAAACATCAAATCTTGAAAGAGCGAAATGGCTAATAATAATAAGTTAAAAAGCATGACCAAATTAAATGCCTAATTGAATTATCCATATGTAATTAATGAATAACTAAAAAAGGAATTTCAAAATATCTTAACCTTTCATTATGACCTTTATGAGTTGTCAAGCTCTTTGGAAATATCCTAAAATATCTCTTTTCGGTGACCCATGCCTATCCATTGGAAATCATTATTACTTGATAACTATTAACTCTATTGGGGTTATATTTGACTCACCTAGGTTAGGTTTAAACCCATTATATGTTTAAACTCCACCTTGACTCACTTCAGGTGGGAGTTAAATCCATTTTCAATAAATATAATGCCATGCCAAGTGAATTTTAAGTTCTGATAAGATAAAGTTATAATGCAAATTTGGAGAGAGACAAACTATTTTGATGCAAGCCTTGTTATAATGCCAAAATATTGAGACAGTCTACATCAAGCCATATCAAAGCCATTGGTTACAAGGAGAGAAGGATCCAAAAAAAATTATTTACCAAGGACTATTTGGTGCACAAGTTAAACAAGACACTCAATAAAGAATTTGGAGCTCTCAAGGAAGGTAAAATATTTGTTATCTTTTATGTTTTAGTTGTGATTTCATTTGTCCTTTATTAGTAATCTCACATTAAGTTCTAGGTTAGCAGTGTAAGTGTTAGTGTGTTTATTTGAGTTTTTATTAGCTGAACTAACACTATACTAACATCCCTTCTTGGATTCTTATGATCATAAATGGCATGCCCAATGGGATCCTTATGCATCCCATATAGAAAGGAGATAAAAATGTTACTCTTAGTTTTTATATTGAGTGCTTGACAATATTCAAAATTTAAGTATTAACATTATTTTTCATATATTTTATTTTTTAATGTTACATAGTTTTACACAAATACCAACATCAATTATAATAGAACTAATGTTGATCCTGCCAATCCTGATGACGATCCACTTAGGACTGACATTGACCCCTATGTGAAGAGTAGGGAATGTTGGAAACATAATTTCATGAGTCTTTCTTAATTTTTTTGGTTTTATTCTATGTTTGAATGGTTTAAATATCACTTTTCTAACCCTTTGATTATAGGATCTGTTGTTATTCATCAATTTTAAACTCATGGGATAAAAAATATTTTTTGAATAAAATATAATGTTAGTTTTATTGTTTTTTAGGACTAACTTTGACCCCTTTTTGACCGATTTTAGTTTTCCGTTTATCAACTGACATCAATTTATATTTACCGATATTGATCTTGTCAGAACCAATGCTAGTCGCTATGTCAAAAAAAACATAGAAAATCCGACAGCAACATTTAATAATTTTTTTGTTAATTCATTAAAGTGCTTCAAGGTAGAAAAAAATGCTCTAAAAATTATAGGACCTTATTGGGAAAGAGGCACATGTTGTAAGGCAGTTAAGTCTTGACCATTTTATTTGGTGTTTAAAATGAATTTAGTTGTTTTTATGCTTAAATTGTCTGTGAAAATTTTTACAAGTTTTCAAATAAGGCCAAGGGACCAGATTTGATAAACATTTAACTTTGGTGCATTAAAATAAACACTCACACTTAGATTACATACTCTTAAGAGTGTTTTATTTTTATGCATGTTCTTTCAAAGTTGTTTATTTTTGTAAAATTATTGATGCACGTATACTCTCCCCCATCCCCTTAAGGGAACTTGGGTGACCAAATGCACTCTTTATTCTAATTTATGCCTTATCTAAAGGAATCAAAAGAACATGGTTAAGTCTCTCCTCAAATACTTATGGTTTGAGTGATCTAAAAATGACCTTAAAGTCTTTTCACTTATCATTTATTTTTATGCAATTTGGCTAGTAAGTGGCAATTTATAACATCCTCATGAGTTATTTATGGGTGCATTGTTTTTATTTCTTATCATCATACCAACCTTGCTCCATGGTGGGTTATATATATTAGGTCATACATACTCTAATTTGTAGGGGGGTGACTGGATAACCTTTATAATCATAATAAAATCCCAATTTAGGTTTATCTAACCAAGGGATTCCACTAAGTAGTACATGGATGGAATCATTATGAAAAGGAATAGACCATTGCATAGTAAGTTCACCAGTATGAACTTAATTTATGTTATTTCATCTCTAGTGTTAACCACACTTGGGATCATCTAGATACATGAAACCTATAGTCTTAGAATAACCCCATTTATTGTAGATGTTTTGTTGATGTAGGATGAGTAGCCCAAAGTTCCATGTCATTATACAATCTCTTGAGGGAAGGGGGGTGTAAGAATTCTACTTATTCATGCACTTTTATTTTTGGATTAACATTTAAAATCCTCTCAAGACCATATATATAGAAAAAATTTGATAGTACTATGCAACCTTATCAATTTTAGGATCTAGGACATTTACACTTAGGTGTTTATGTCATTTTTATCCTTTATTGCATGGTTTTTTGAGTCTAAAACTACCTATTTTATTTGTTATTCCATGTCAAAATGATTTTTGTATACATCACTATTTTTTTTAAGGAGGCATTATGCCATATATTTGAAACCATACATTTAACTTAGTCTTTTAAAAAATCTTTATGTGTGTGTCACTTGATTTAAAAGGGTAATGTTACGCTACCCAAATCATTGCAATATTTTTTACTTTTTACTATGGAGTCTTGAAACATATCATTGATTACATCTTTAGGTCACGATAACATCATTATGCTTCTCAAGTTGTTTTATAGACTTTTTTTCCTTGTGCCAAAAATTTCCATTTTTTGAAACCAATCCATGTATGTAGTGAGGATCTAAACCTGGTGTTGTTATGCCATTCACCTTTATCTAGCATATTTGATAAAAAAAGCCTAGTTTCCTAAGTTGAGTTTTTAATTAACCATGACAAGTTCAAATCTAAACATTGATTGATTTTTTTTATGCCTTTTGTAATTGGGGCCTTGACACTAATCTTTCTCTTTTAGGTTGTGTAACTTCAGTTAAATCTTTACCCAATTTGAAAACTATTATTTATGCCTAGATTTGGGAGAAATAGCCTATCTTCTTTATGCCTTGTGTTTGATGCCTTATAAAAATTGACCAAGTTCATGCCTAAATTTTAATGACCAATATATACCAAAGTGTTTTATATTTGTTACAATAAATCATACCCCTTTGTTTAAAGTTTAGATTTTTTACTTGTTTTGCCAAAATTCCCAGTGCATTCCTGTTTGAGCCTAGATTTTGATGCCACATTTGGCAAAAAGATCTATCAAATTTTATTTTCTTAGAGTAGACTTCTTTGGAAAACTTTGAACCTTGGGTTTGGAATTTTGGTTTTAGTTTATCCACTTGACCTTTTGTATAAGGCATTTAACATTAGATATTTGATGTTATGTTATTTTATACCAAGTTTAGAATAGACCATTTTTTGAGATACATATCCATTCATTTGACCAAGTTAGACCAAGTTCTAACCTTTTATATTTTTAGACATTATTTTTTAGATTTTTTAGAACTTAAGGACCTTTTTTATGAAACATTTACCATTACTTAAAACATGTTTAACTATACATGTAGTGGAGTCATACAATTTTGGATATGTGGTCGCACAAGAAGATTTCATTAAAGACCCTTATAGTGATGATGTCATTTATGAGATGGATACTTATCCACCTTAAAATACTAAAACCATAGAACAAATTCAAGATCCTTTGGATCACTATTTGGTTAACATGCCTATATACTCAAATTAGAACCATTATAAAATAGTGTAGTACTTAGATATAGTACCATTAGTTATAAAATAATTCTAATAATAACTATACTATGATATGATGCCATCAAATTATACCCCTTATTTGTTTAATTATCTCTTGATTATAAATCAAAATTAAGTCTTAGTTAGAGCTATGAAGGTAGTAGCTAAGTTTCCAGTAGACTTCCCACACAAAAATTTTCCAAGTCTAGTAAGAGTGCCTTACAACATACCTTATAATCAAAACATCAAACAAGCTTTTTCTAGCAATCCTCAAGCTCTAGTGCCAATGTCCTATCAATACCCTCATATTTTTGTCATAGGAATAGGCCTCATGCAGTACCACTTCATATAGATTCAGATAATATACCAAACCTAGTATAACTTAGCATGTAACTTCAATAATATGACCATGTCAAACACTCCTCTTATTGAGTTAGATTTTTTACTAGGAGTCTTGACCGAATTGATAGGTACAAAAAATTATGGTATAGACCCATTCACACAAATAAATTTAGTTGGATACATGTTCAATGAAATTTCTATTGAATATGCGTCCTTTTATTCTACCTAAAATAATGAGTCAAACATAGTGTACAATATGCTAGTGTCATCCAATCTAGACCAAAGTGGTTTAAATGCACAAAAAAACTATCCCACAACAAAATGTGCCTTTATTTAACACCATGATTGGTTTAAAAATGCAAGGGGAGGGAAATTTTACCTCCCAACCACAAACATCTACCTCTAATCCTAAACTAACTACTTCTTCAAGAACATAACCTTAATGATTAATTAGTCAAATAATGACCAGTGCCATGACTCAACAAAATGTGATGAATCTTACCCCATAAAAATAGGTGATGAATAACATTCCAAAATAATAGGTGTAGTCCAATATACCCATGAATTTAATATCAAATATTACACCACCTCAATAAAGAGCAACCAATATTCTACCTCACTAGGTAGTGATAAATGTACCTTTTCAGTCACAGACTAACATACCATTACAATCACAAACTATATCTAATAGAAAACATATGAATATTAGTCTATAATAAATTCCAAACCTTCAATATTCATCTACTTACCAATATATTTTCAGATAACCAAGATGTTCTACCATTATACAAGTACCAATTAGGAAATATTGCCTTTCATTCCCAATATGCCACAAACTCAATGATAGGGTCTTGTTTCATATGTTCCCCTTATTTCACTATGTTTTATTATTTAGAAAAAAGTCCATATTCAACCTCATCATACACTATACTTCACCCCAAGCCATATCCTTCCATCTCGGCCATAATTTCACCAAAACTTGGCCTATATACTAAACCCAAACTATAATATTGCATTATACCACATGCATTTCTAAAAATCACATCCTAATTCATGTATGCATATTATTGATAAATTTCATATCCAAACCAATATTCCACAATAAACCATGCCTCCATTATACCATAATTATATTAATCTAATTTTGATCACCCAAACTCCACCTCAAGCTAATGTTCCATCTAGTTTCTTGGCATAGAAACTACAATAAATGAAAGATGCAATTGCCACCATCCAAGTTGGGAAATAGATCAAGATGTTTAAGTTGGATTATGTGTGTTCTTTCCCATTCAAAATGAAGTATCTAAAAATACCATTTCATCCACAATATGAACCACTAAAATTTGACAAATATAAGGGTAAAGGAGATCCCAAGGCCCATTTAATAGAATTTTTTATTAATTTCCAACTAGTGTCCTAGAATGATATATACCTTTTAATCCTATTTCCAAGGAATTTAGTAAGACAATATTTATAGTGTTATTTTGAAATTTTTGAAGAACTTAGTAGCTAATTTTGATGATCTTTCAAACAAGTTTGTGCAACATTTCTCCTACAATCTTGAAGATGATATTTCATTGGTAGATTTGATGCAAGACAAACATAAGGTTGGTGAAATGTTTTCAAGTTATCTACAGTGATGGAGAGAATTTACCATCTAATATACCCATAATTTACCAAATAATTAATTATCCATTATGTTTACCATGAATTAACATAATGAGATATCTTACCATTTTGAGTTACAGTGTGCACACACACTTTCAAGGAAATCATTGAAAAAGGTTTGCTCATCAAAAGGGACCTTATTAACAAAGGGATTATCAAGATAAATTCATCTCATCATAACCAATATCAAAACTAAAGTAGTGGACATAATCAAAACCAGACCCAAGTTTAAGTGAAAGCATCACAACTAACACAACCCAATAATTATGAGAAGTCAAAGCCATTTAATCACAATAAGAATGTTATGAAGAATGAAGTAACTGAGTCATGACATGTATAAATGGTGCAAACACCATCTATTTAGCCCATGATGAATATGTAAACTAATCCTAAACAAAAACCTCTTTATTAGGAATAGACTTTACAACAACCTATACCAACACTACAAACATAATAACCTTTGACTTTGTAACCCCCTTTTTTGGAACATAACTATCTACTAAGAGCGATAATGAATTAGTAGATCAAATAAAAACAACCATTTAATCCTTTTAAGGAAAACTTAAAAGCATATGTAGATTAAAATATAAATTTAGAGATCACATACACACACAAATACTCATGGCATTAGATTTATATGTGGAAAACCCAAAGGGAAAAACCATGGTGAGAATAGCTACTAGAATCCACTATTCTAATCTAGCATCATAGTCAAAGCCTCACTAACAAACTTTATTGGTTACACTTTTAAGGGCATCAACCCTAAGGAGACACCAATCCCCTATTTTAAGATCACTAACTCTAAGCAAGAACCAACTCCCTAACTAAGCAACAACTCAGCTTAACCTCACTAGTTATAATTTTTAAGGGCACCAAACCTAAGGAGACACCAATCCCCTAATTGAACACCAACATAGCTTGTTTGATGGAACCAACTAATCAAATCTATGGAGCTACAACTCTAGTATATAAAATAGATTCATAAATGAATCCAACTCTATTCTCTCTATTACAAGTTTAATCTATAACTATTGATTATTTGCACACTATCTCTGTGTGCCTCTCTTCCTCTTTGCCCCTCTCTCTTTGTGTCTAGATATGTATCTATTTGACACACTTCATCTCTCTCTCCAACTTTTCTCCTCTATATCACTATATTTTTTGTTTTACATAATTTTAATGGCTCTAATTTCATCTGCTTATATCCTAGATGTCATATATAAGCAATTGATCTAAGGTTATACATCTTTATGTGTTCACACTCATACTATAACACATCATGATAATTTTGGACTTTAGTTCATTATGACATAAACTATAAGTCTCCTACATCTTGATTCCATGCATCATGATATAATTATAGGTCTCTTTACTATCTATATGATCTTTTAGACTCAAGTTTTGATGCATAGGCTCTTTAATGTAGATTTGATCAGTTGGATTGATCAATCTCATTATCTGTGTTGAGATTCATGACTTATAATCAAATTCCTACAAGTTCCTAAAACCAACAAATTGTGTTTAAATTCTTTAAATAATAGACTTTGATCTCTTTCTTTTCACCATATCCAATCTCTCATTCCATCATATGTTTATACACTGTTGAAATAAAACATTGATCACTTTGTTCCATCTAAGTCCACTCACTCTATTGGATCTTTCTCATCCAAGCTTTTGGATGTCATTGGATCTTTAAAGATGCACAATATTTTACTTCTATTTAGTTGTTAAATGTTGATCTCTTCATAGAATTTTAGTCCATTTGCTTTATTTTGTCTCCTTTTCATGATCACCTGCACATCGTTACAACTTCTAACAAGCTTGATATTTATCTTTGATAGGCTCACTCATTGATCCTATATCTGACAAACTCATGTTCTTATGTTAGTTTTCATTAGCACATTCATTTGGAGGAAAATTTAAAACTTTGAATTTATCATGATCTTTTGGATCTCCAATATTTTATTAAGTGAGAACCATTGATATTCCAACAAGATCATTCATCAACTCTGACAAGCTTATGCTCATTGGGTCTCTATCTGACAAGCTCCATGAATGTGACACTTATCACTTGTGCATTAACTCAAAGGTGAATTTGATAATTTGAATTTTATTCATTCCAATAGATCATCTATGTATGATGAAGCAAAGTCCATTGATCAAGCTGGGACATATATATATATATATTAAGTATTAGACTTAGGAAAATATAAAGTCCTTTGATCATTGCTCAGAGCCAGTAATTACTAGGTTGAGCGGTTAGTTTATTAATGATGATATGGAATTAATTTATAACTTTATTTAATTATTCTTTATTATACCAAGTCAATATTAAAATATAGATTTGCTTATTGATGACATGGCTAAAACCCTTAGTGGTTTACTAAGAAACCCTATCAAGTTTGAGAGCTAAATAAATCAATTATGAGCTCTTTGCTTATCCTCTAAACTTGTGGACCATATTTTTAGAATGTACATAAAAAACCCATAATATATATTCTATATATTTATTTTGAAAATGTCTATAGATGATCTTTGTAAAAGCATGACCTAGTGCAGATCTTGTCTAAGTATGGAGACCATTTTAGGCTAACTTTTCACTTACATAACTCTTGTCATACTTAATTAGATGACCTAAAAATTAGTGCATATTATCCTATTATATAGTGTATTCAATCCATATATCTATTTTGTCCTAAATAATTCATAGGTGCAAGATATGTCTTCATAAAAAGGCCTTTGAGAATTTTCATGCAAACTGCAAATTTGACCAAGTATTGGAAAACATTGTCAAAATGCCTTGGAGCCCTACTTTTCTCAAGCATATATTTTATCATGCTATGTTTCATGACCTAATATTTATCAAATATAAAATAGGCATGAAAATTAACAAACCCACGTGATTACTTTGTCCTAACACCTCCATGTGTAGAAACACTAACCTCATCAATATGCTTACTTATCTTTTCTTGTTTGGACCCAAAATGTATAGATGGTCATTATGAAGAACCAGATGAATTCCATTCATGCACACATACATTAAAATCATCCTTGAAATCTGATAAGATCACCATGATCAATATATTCATCCCTAACCATTAATGACATGCTCATAATGTCCCTTTTGACATCGATGATAATCATATTTCCAACAATCTCCCACTTTATCATTGATGGCAAACTAAATGATCTAATTTTCTAATATTTTCATCCTTCTATGGAATTGCTTCTATTTAATTTTAATGAGTATAAACTAAAGTTATTCATACCATACTTTTTCCTCCTTAGGTAATGGCACATTTTCCTAATACTCATCTTGGACACTTGCTCTACTTCTACTTTGACATTTGCACTTTTTCTCCAAACTTTTATACAGAGAATTTTTCTCTTTCTCCTATAGAGAGAATTTGCACATTTTCTCCCCTTTGACATCAATGGTAAAGGAAATATAGTTGATTCTTTTTCCAACTATCTCTCCCCCTTTATCAAATTTTGTCCAAGAATCTACAACTTTCAGCTCATTAGTAATTTTTAGAAGTATGCATACCTAAGTTGAATTTTCTCTCTTCTTTCAGGGATCAACAAGGATTTTATGATCCTTCCTCTATACTTATGCTCCATCACTAGTATCTAGTGATGTGATGTAGGAAATATCACTCCTCAATTTTGTCTCATGATATCACTTGAACATCTTCAGGTCTCTGTACATAGTCCTCTGATCTTAAGACCTGACTAATTACAAAGCTCCCACTTTGTTTATGCATGAATTAAATACACTATCTAAGCACTTGATTTGGATTGTTCAAGCTATCATCTCAACCTACTTGAGTTAAAATCTATAGCAGATAGCAACTTATCTTTTAATTATGACTGAGTATCTCACATATGCTTCTTTTCACATCATGCATAGATCCTAAAGCCATTCAAGCTATCTGAGTTAGATCCCCTTAACTCCATGCTATATAAAAATTTTCATCTTCAAAACTCAGAGACCTTATGCATGATTTTATTTATTATAAAACAAGACAAGTCTCAACCAACATCCACCTAATCATTTTCAAATTTGCCACCATAGTACATATGACAAGCTCCTATATTCTAAGCCTTCTTGATTCTAACAAGATAAGCAATTTAACTCTTCCTTGCTCCATTGACCTACTAATGATCAATACAAGACCTTGCAACATAAGATCATTTATTCTATATCAAAATAGTATTGGTCTAAAAGACCAATCAATAATCTACATACCTTTATACTAATTGGAATTATGATATAGAACAAACACACTTACACACTTGGAAGTATCCATATCATGCCTTTAGAACCAAAGTCCATGAACACATTATTGGAAAATTAATTTTATCCCTATATAAGTTATATACATAACACTTTTCTCATCTTAGCACATCAACTTCAACTAGGAGAGCTCATTTCTTGCCTTTAGAATCTTCTTAAGAACACCACTTGCTACTTTACTAAAAGGGGTCTCTTAAAAAGCATAGATAGAGACACCTTAATTCACAATGTTCTAAAATAATGTGAAACTAGGAGTTACCCTTAACTCCTCATATTCCTTCTCCACCTTGGTCATCTTATGCTTTTAGTTCTTCTTCTTCTTAGGCTTAAGACAAGTAACATGTTCATCTACTATGATATTTTCCTTTAGATTAACAATACATAGAGATAATATGGATCCATGATATATCTTTTCATGTGAATTATCTTCCTTGCAGTTTAGATTCCCATCACTAGGCAAAAAATATTGATTTCCTATGCTTGACACTTGTTTTATAGCAGTAGGATGTTCATGTGAATCTATACATACCTCAAAACTATCCTCGAATAGCACCTCAGACTTCTCCTTGAGCTTTGTCTTCTCATTCTCAACATGTGTAGATATGGAGATCTCTTAACATTTTTAAACCTCTATTTCATTCTTCATCATGGCTTGATATTTCACTTTCCATACATGCTTAGGTTGCTTATATGTCCTATTGGGCTTAATTTTCTCTTTCTCAGAGACTTGTGAACCTTTGTTCACATTGGGAGGCATGTTTTTCTTCACACTTTGTACTTTTGGTCTTTCAAAGCTTATTCTACATTGTTTAGCTATGTGACCAAAATTATTATAATTATAGCACATTAAATTTTAATCTACCAAGGGTGCAAATTTTTTTTTTCTTACAAACTTGGTTGTCCTTGTAGGTATAACTCTACATTTACTAGCCTTATGACCAAACTAATTATAGCTATAAAAATAACCATAAAAAGATTAGGAATACTAGGTCATAGCTTTTCTTTGTGAAAGATGCGGAGTTCTTCTCAACTATTACTTCTTCAAGTTACTTACTCTTGTGTAACCATCTTCATCAGCTGCCTTTATCTTATACATCTTCCTTGATTTTGTATATATGGACTCATTATTCTTTTTCCTTTCCTTTGGCTTATTTTCATCTTTATCTTTCTTCACATCAACATTTCTTGTGTTTTTCTTTGTATCCTTGCAAGATTTGTCTTTCTTTGTTCTTGATCCTTCTACTTTGAAATTATCATATAACTTAGCAGATGTACTAGTTATGGAAATTTTCCCTTTTTCATAACTAAGACTAGATTTCCCTTTTGATGGATTTTGAGAGTTGATCAATTCATCAAGAATGTATAATCTTCCTATTAGCTCTATACCTTTGTCTATTTATTCTTTAGACTTTTTAAGCTCTTTTATCAAATCCACTATCTCTGTTTCTAGCCTCATACACTCAATAAACTTAAGTTGTAGTTCAATTTTGATTACATTTTCTATTCTTACAACCTCTTCAACCTGAGTCTTAAGGCTAACTATAATCTGATTAGGTCTTTCAAAACTTCTAGATAATTTTTCAATTTCTTTTTGTCCATGTTTCTTACACCTTGAATTCTCTTTTCTCAGCTTATCAATCTCATCTCGAGCATAGATGAGTTCACACTGAAGGTCCACTTCTCCTTCCTCTTCTTCATTAGAGTCTTCAACTTCCTCTTGATCTACATCTATAGAATTTTATCCTAATTCCATGAATAGGGACTCATTTCGCTCAGCCACAAAGGCACAACCATGGTCGCCATCTGAGTTATCACTATCATCCAATGAGTCACTATCTTCTATTATATACAATATTTTCTTATTTTTAAAGAAGTTAATCCTTTTGGAATTTTGGGGCTTCATTATTTTTCCATCCTCTTCTTGCTCAGATTTATCCTTTTTCTCATAAGGGAATTTAATAGTAAAATGTCCTACTTTACCATAATTAAAATATAAAAGGTAACTTACCTTTGTACTTTCTAGATCCTCTTTTTAATCTTATGACAATGTTGGGTTCTTCTTCATCAGTATCCTTAGATCTTGATGTAGATGCTTTTGATTTTGATTTCTTAGATGCTTTAAATGCAACTTCTCTCTTAGGAGTATCTGCTTCTCCCATTATCATCTCATAAAAAATGAAGGTTCTATATAACTCATCTACAGTGAGCTTATCTAGATATATTTCTTCCTCTGTTGTAGATATTTTAAAGTCATATCTTGATGCCAAAGATCTTAGGAAATTTATGACAATGATTGATTCTTTCATCTCTTCTCTAAGGCCTCTAATTGCATTGACTATTTCATCTACCTTGAGGAGGTAGTTTGTAATCTTATCTTCTTCAGTCAATTTAAGACTTTCAAACATACCTCTATATATTTTTAGCTTAGCCTACTTTACCTTATCATCACCTTCATAGATGCTTTTCAATGTGTTCTAGATATCTTGTGCATTTTGATAAAGCATCACAATGACAAACTTTGATTTGGACAATCCACAAAGAATAGCATTATTTGCCTTAGCATTTCTCTCATATGCCTTCTTTGAAGCCTGATTAGTAGGATTTCTAGTAGGGGTTGTATATCCATTTACAATAGATGTCCATACATCAAACCTTAATGAGGATAAATATGCTTCTATTCTTATGCTCCAGAATGCATAGTTAAATCCATCAAAGAGTGGTGATTTGTTTAATGAAGATCCTTCTTGACTAGCCATTATGTTCACTATTCCAAGATCTATCTTAGCTTATTAAGCTTCTGTCAAGGAACCCTAGGCTCTGATACCAATTATTGGAACATAAATATCTATTAAAAGGGGGTGAATCAGTAGATCAACTAAAACTAGTACTTTAATATTTTTAAACAAAATTTAACAGCATATACATATTACAAGATAAATGTAGAGATAACATACATAGGAAAATACACATGAAACCAAATTTATACATGGAAAACCCAAAGGGAAAAAACATAATGAGAATAGCTGCTAGAATTTACTATTTTAGTCTAGCCTCATAGTCAAAGCCTCACTAGCAAACCTCACTGGTTACACTTTTAAGGGCACCAACCTTAGGAGACACCAATCCCCTAGTTTAATATCACTAAATCTAAGAAATCACCAACTACCTAACTAAGCACCAACTCATCTTAACCTCACTAGTTATAATGTCTAAGGGCACCAACCCTAAGGAGAAACCAATCCCTTAACTAAGCACCAAATAATTTTGTCCGATGGCACCAACCAATTAGATATATGGAGCTACAACTCTATTATACAAAATAGATTCATAAGTGAATCCAACTCTTTTCTCTTTTTTACAAGTCTAATAAATAACTACTCATTCTTTACACATTATCTCTATGTGCCTTTATTCCTCTCTACCCCTCTCTCTCTCTCTATGTCTGGATGTGTTTCTATTTGACACACTTCATCTCTCTCTCATTCTACTCCTTTATGTCACTATATTTTCTTGACATAATTTGAATGAATCTAGTAGCATTTGCCCATGTTCTAAATGTCATATATATAAGCAACTAATCTAGGATTCCATATCTTCTATGTGTTCACACTTATAATGTAACACATCATGTCAATTCTAGAATTTAAATCATTATAACATTAATTTTAAGTTTCCCATGTGTTAATTCCATAAATCATGCCATAATTATATGTCTTTTTACTATCTAGAGCATCTTTTAGACTCAAGTTTTGATGCACATGCTCTTTAATTTAGATTTGATCAGTTAGATTGATCAATATCATTATCTGTCAAGATTCATGGCTTATATGCAAGTTCCTACAACTAACCATTTATATTTAAAAAATTTAAATATTGGTCTTTTATATCTTTCTTCACACCCCCTCCAAGCTCTCTCATTATATTAGATATTTGTACATTTTTGAACTTTAATGTTTTACTCTTTAAAATGTGTTTATCGATCTCCAAATCCTAGCTTCCATATGTCATTCAATATTTACACATGTACAGGATTTAACATGACTTGGTCATTAAACTATGATACTTTGAGCTCATCTCTCTACTTATATCTATAGATCACTTTTGATCTATCAATCTTCTCGAACATGCTTAGTTTTTAACTTACCAATGTGTCGATAAACATCGATCACTTTGTTCCATCTGAGTCTACTCACTCTATTGGATCTTTCTTATCCAAGTTTCCATGTGCCATTAGATCATAAAAGATAGTTGATATTTTAATTCTATTTAGTTGTTAAATGTTAATATCTTTATATTATTTGATTTCATTCAATCTATTGGATCTCCTTTGCATGATCACCCACATGCCATCAAATCTTTTGATAAGCTTTATATTTATCTTTGATAGGCTCAATCTCATTGGTCCTCTATTTGACAAACTCATGTACTTATGACACTTGGCATTAACACATTTAATCAGAGGGACCTTTGACAATTTGACTTCATCACACTCCATTAGATCTCCAATATTTTATTAAGTGTGAACTATTGATCTTATAGAAATCTTGTTCATTAACTCTAACAAGCGCCATGAATGTGACACTTATCACTTGTGCATTAACTCAAAGGAGCATTTAAAATTTTTAATTTGCTTCACTTCATTGGATTGTCTATGTATAATTAATTATGGGCCGTTGATCAAGACAGGATATATATTAAGTCTTAGACTTAGGAAAATATAAAGTCATTTGATCATTGCTCAGATCTGGTAATTACTAGGTTGAGGGGCTAGTTTATTAACAATGATATGGACTTAAATTATAACTTAAGTTACCAGTTCCTAAATATACCAAGTCAATATAAAAATATAACTTTGCTTTTTGATACCATGGATAAAACCCTTAGGTTTTTACTAAGAAACCCTATCCAGTTTGAGAGCTAAATAAATCAGTTATGAGTTCATTCCTTCTCCTCTAAACTTGTGGACCATATTTATAGAATGTACATAAAAACCCATAATGGATCTTCTTTTTGTTTCTTTTGAAAATTTACATAGATGATATTTGTAAATGCATGAAAACATTACATGACCTTATGTAGATTTTATCTAAGTATGGATACCGTTTCATTTTTCTTAGAAGGCTAACTTTGCACCTACATAACTCTTATTACACTTAGATAGATGACCTATAAATTAGCATATATGATATTATTACATAGGGGATTCTATCCATATATCCAATTGCTCCTAAATACTTCATAGGTGCAATATATATCTTCATAAAAATGCCTTTGATCTTTTTCTTGCAAAATATTAATTTGACTAAGTGTTGGAAAACACTATCAAAATGCCTTAGAGCCCGACTTTGCTCAAGCATATCTTTTGTCATGCTATGTCACGTGACCTAAGATTTATCACATATAAATTAGGAACAAAAATGAATAGATCCATGTGATCATTTTTTCCTAACACTCCCATGTGTGAAAATATTGACCTAATCAATATGCTTACTTATCTTTTCTTATCTGGACCCAAAATGTCTAGATGATCATTATGAAGAACTAGATTAATTCCAATCATGTACACACACACATTATAATGAAGCTTGACCTATGATATGATCACCATATTCATCCCTAAGAATTAATTACATGCTCATAATGTCCCTTTTGACATCAATGAAAATCACATTTCCAACACCCTCCTCCTTGAAGGAGAACTATGCCTACTCATCATGTCTTTAGTGACCTTGGAAAACCCATTAAATACATGTTTCACAAATTAACTATAGTTAATTTGATTAGTTGGCCTATTTTAAATCATTATCTGAGTCATTCCTTATCCAAATTGGTATATGAAAAATGAATTCTATGAATACCATCAGGTTAATGGACACAATTTATGTCATTGTATGCAAATTAAACATTTAATTTAGAATATGTTAGAAAATAGGGAGATAACATTAGAATGTGGAGCTTTCACATCTAATGATATTATTTCATGTAAATTTTCACTTACGTTCTAGGAAAGAGAGAAAATAAACTTAATATAGGTATGGTTAAAAAACTTGTTGGTTATGCATGTGCTAGATCAAAAGATTATGAAGAGCTCCTCTTTGGATTAGGAGGAAGACCTACATATAAGAAAGCACAAAATTTATTTGGGTGGATGGTTGAGATGGATTGACTATTGGTGGAATTTGGACTAATTTTGATAGAGGAATGATACCTAAAAGTTTGGTTTAGAGGTAATGATAAGTTGGCTCCCAATAAGATGGTTGATGACACTTGATAATGATGATGATGTTGGATGACCTACAAAAAGAGATTCTAGATACACAAAGATCTTGATAATAATTATTGATCCTCTTCTCCTACAACTCTCTCTCTTATAGGTAAGGCAAGAAGTGGAAGTGAAGGTGTAACTAGGCCATTTAAATATATATTATCCATGTAAAGGCTTGAAACAAGATTTAGATGAGCTATATTTATAAAATCAAAGCAATTATTTATATGCTATAAGTCTAGGTAGTGCAACCTAACCATCACTGGTCACCCTTACCATCATTGATCAAAGGCCTAGGGAAAATGTGGGTTAAAATGGTGAAAAGGTGAATTAGGTCAGTCAAGTGGCTAACTTGACTATGTGTTAGGTAAGTGGGTTAGGTCATATAGGTTTTTTAACTTTATAGATGTAGTCAAGATAGGTTAAAGAGAAACCCAAGGCATTTTGACAACCAAGACCATGCGTGTAGTTTTCTAGTGTCTAAATTTTACCCATTTTTGTTATGTGTCTTGTATGAATGAGTAGTAAAACAAAAATGGAGAATGGATCAAGTTCTGGTTGCCTTGAGAGTAAGAGGAGATGTTCCTCAAACTAGGAGTTGGTGAGGTGAGACTGAAATGGGTAGATGGTGGGTCACGAGGTAGGTGATAAAAGAATGGTTGGGAATTTAAGATGTAAACTTGCATACAAAATGCGACAAAAAGGTGTGATAGCTAGGATCATGTAAATACTAAAATTTCTAATATTGGTACAAATAAGCGTCAGTGTTAATTAGGACAAGTGACAAATAAAACACATGACCACCTATAGGTGTGGCAATTGGTAATAATCATAAATGTAATTTTCCTAAGTGAATTTTGTGTTTTTGGTGGGTATCCAAGGTAGGAAGTGTTAATGGGGATGACATATTTGGGTCAAGTATCATGGGTATCTAAGGTAGGAAGTGCTTTGGATGAGACACAAGTAGGTCAATATTCATGAGGTGGCACAAAATATAAAAGGTCAACATGTAAATGTTATCATCATGGTCAAAATGACTAGGCAAAAAGTGTCACAAAATTACATGTTAGAAGGGCCAAAATAGACCAATAGTGAAGTGACAAGGTGGTTATGTTGGTGGGAGTGTGAGGATGAGATCTTTTCATTTGATTATGTGTAGCGATAGTTTGGATTGGTTCAAGGGATCGCACCTAATTTTACCCAATACAAGAGAGAGGAGGTGGAGTTCATGTTTCCCATGCCACAACCATGAGATGTTGTGCTAGATTATGAGGATCTACTAGTGAGAGCTCCCATTAATGATGTAGGTGTTGTTGATGGATATGTAGCCTAATACCAAGGTAGATATGCTATATCATAATTTAAATGGGGTCATGGGGGATAGAATGCCATATATGTATATTTTATGAGGTCACATGCATACAGGGATGGTCAGGTGGTAGCAACACTTCCATAACACATGCCTAGGTCACTACATTACAAGGGTAGGTGGCTACACTATAGGGTTAGGTAGCCACCTTGTAGGGGTAGGATTAAGCCTTAATGGTTTATAAGGACTAGGCATAGGGTACCCTTGGCATGGTTACATAAGAGAGATATGATTTGATATAGGGTGGAGGGGCAGTGACAATACTAGCTAGTTTTATTCCTCAAGCATATGCATAGGGGGATGGTCAGGTGGTAGCAATACTTACCATAACACATGCCTAGGTCACTTCATTACAAGGGTAGGTGGATACACTATAGGGTCAAGTGGACACCTTGTAGGGGTAGGTTTAAGCCTTAATTATTGAGAGGGACTAGGCATAAGCTACCCTTGGCATGGTTACATAGGATAGATATGCTTTTATACAGGGTGGAGGGGTAGTGACAATGCCAACTAGTTTTGTTCCTCAAGCATGGTATTTGGACACAATTCAAGAGATAAGATATTATGAGGCTATAGTTATGACTCAATGACTGGTAGAGTTGAGATGGGGGGAGTAAAATTTTAGATTGATAAGTGGCCCAACTATCATGACTCTAAGATAGTGGGCTTTGGCAGTGGGTTCCTATGCAGGTATCCTAAGAGGACCACCTCTAGATGGGGCTACAAGTTTAGGTATAGGTAGGGTGAGTATAAGTGGTGTGGGTGTAGATGTAGGTGCCCCATGATCATGTATGGGCATGTTTTGACATATTGGTAGTGATATATATCCACCATTTTGATACTATCCTATGTGTTGATGTAGTGAGATGTAGATGTTTGGAGAGAGAGCCCATACATTGTTATCTATAGTATTTTATGATGACATGATGTATATATTATATTTATGGATGATGGTGATGTTTATGGTTATGATTGATGTATGTTTATGGTTCAATGTGTTCTTTTTTATGATTGATGCTTTATGATATGTTTGCCTTGGTAGATTAAGCATGTGATGTTAGAATGATAGCTATGATGCCCTGATTCTATTCATGGATGTGAAATTATGTGTTATTTATGGATGTATGTAATGTGATAATGTAATATCTTTGTTTATGATAATTTTTGTGTGCTTTTCATGATTTTATGTTTATAAGATGAGTTATACTAATGTCATGGTAAATGGATAGGGTGATAGATGGTATATAGATTGATGTCTTGCTCATTGGTTTGATTTATGATTAATATGATGTAATGGTATGATTATATATTTATATGATGTCATGATGGTTAATGGATAGGATGATGGTGAGAATATGTTTTTATATGTTTTCCTTACATTTTGCTCATAGATAGCTAGATAATGTTTCTTGTAGACATAGTTGATGATGTTCACACTTTTGATTTGACAATTATTGTTTATGCTCATGGAGATAAAATGTGAATATGGTTGAAGATAATAATACAAGAATTAAATAATAAGATAATAAAAAGGAATATGATACCTTTTCATTGGCAATGACTAAAATTAAACCTAAAGTTGGATTGGCTTAGTGAAAATAAGCCTTTCAAATGGTTCACATTAGCATGCTTATGTTGATAAATAGGTATCTTAATCACATTGTGTCAAGTAAGCTCATAGTCCCATGCATATGATATGTAGATAGAGAATAGGTGAAACTAGAACCTTTAGTGAGACTAGCTTGCCCCTTGTGTAGGCTTCCAAAGAGGTAGTATAAAAAAGTCTATGCTCATATATAAAGTGTAGACTTATTGATATGGGAAGTCTACTAAGGAGGGCCAATTGTGGCCTTCCAAGATTATTGATTTTATGAGATCCAATTGTGGCTTTCTCATTACTTTTACTTTTTCCTAGGGGACTTTTCTAATTTAAATTTGATTTAAGGTTGGGGAAACTGATAGATGTGGGAAGATTACAATAAATTACTAGATTTGACAAATTCTTTACTCATCCATCTTTCAAGGGAGTGGTTTGAGTTTATAGACTTCGTTCAAATTATTTTGATAGTTGTCCTTCATGGGATTATTCCACCTTATATTTTGCAATTTTGGTTGACTTTTAAACAACTATCCTTCAAGGGAGTAGTCTATGAATGTTAGGGATGACCCATGATTTATTTATAACTTTTGATATTTATTTTTATTGACATAGACTTGATTATACATGCTCAAGGGATTACCTTTATGAAGGCAAGACTAAGTTGACACAAAACTTTAGTAGGCAAAAAAGGGGTATAAATGGCAATGACCATAAGAACTGCTCTTAAAGAGATGGGAATTACTATGATAATCATGCCATGGATAGAGCCATGGTACCCATTATTCAACATTAGGCTATGATTATGATGAATAATAACATGATTCAATTGTAGTTGGTTTCCCCTAAGAAGAGGGAAATGAATGTGGTTGTAAGGGAAGAGCTTAAGTTAGGCAAATGATGTTTGTGACCCCTATTTATCAATAGAAAGGATGTAGATGTGAACTATTGAGAGGTTTAGGTTATATTTTACACTTGAGAGAGGAAAAATGATAATCCTTTGATCCTTATTTATGGGTTATGGTGTAGGGTCCAAGCCAATTGAAAGCAAATTTTCCCCTTTTACTTTTCTCCATATTAGTCATGTGTTGATTTCACTTGAGAACAAGATCTTCAATATTAAATTCTTAGACCTTCAGGTGTTTATTATAGGTGTGTTTGATTCATTCTTGATAGACATAGAGATGGGAAAGAGCAGCCAAATGATGCTCATCAATTAGCTCAAGTTGAGCTAAACATTCTTGATGATAATCATTTTTTGAAATAAGGTCATGTAAAAATATGCAAAAAGAAGGCATTTGGATTTCAAGAAGTAATATAGCCTTAGCTCCAAACACAAGAGAAAAATGTGTATCACCCATAGGGTTCAGATTCTAGTATAATAATCTGATAATGTGAAAGGGATGTGAAATTTCCAATCTTGACATGAGGTATTGACCATTTTGGTAATCATCTTGTTAAGGGTTTTATTAGAGGCTTTTGCTTGTCCATTTTAATTGGAGATAAGGTGATGAAAACCTATGTTAATACCAAATACATCACAAATGACTATGACTTATTTTATTTTGAAGGATTTTCATTGGTGATGATCTTATGGGGAACACCAAAATGGTAGATGATATGATGGGTAATAAATTCAACAATATTTTCATTTTTTATCAAGACAATAGGAATATCCTCCACCCATTTGGTAAAATAGTTAGTTTTGGTAATAATGGAATGATGTCATTATGAAGAGTGGGGGTTGATTTCACTGATAAGGTCTAGACCCTATTATGAAAAGGGTCAAAAGACTATGGAAATGTGAAGACTATTACTAGGTGTGGTATAATTTAGTGTGTTGTTGACACTTGACACACTTTTTTCACATAATCATATTAGTCTTGGTTAAGGGTAGGCTAGTAATATCCTAGGTGGAGGATGCACTTGGCCATAATAAGTCCACTAAAGTGACCCCCATATATACCCTCATGTGTCTCCTTAATAGTGTGAGAGGCTTATAGGCCATATAGGAAATGGAATAGGATGCCATCAAAACCATATTTATAGAGGATGCCCCCCATAACAATATAATGATAGGTAATATGAATGAATGATTGATGGGAGTTATTAGAGAGGCTAGAGGGAACTATGCCAAGGTGGAGTTAGTTGAATGTTTGTTGATACCAAAGGTCAAGAAAAATCTCTTCCATGTTAAAGATGGTTAGAATGTCTAATTTGGTGTAGGAAGGTTTAATGAGGTGATGGACAATGAATGAAAGTTTAGAGTCTAAGGGTGCTAAGGATTGAAGAGGAAAGAGAAACCATGGTATAAGGAACTTGTTGGTAGATAGTGGGATGGTTTGAATATGGTAGTTCTATAGTGATGCTAAAATTTCTATAACTAGTTATTTATACAGCTACAAAATCTCATTATTACACTACTAGATGTCATTAACTTGATTGACCATAAGTTGGGAGTCCCAAAAAAAATTGATTATTCTAATTCGCAAAGCTAACATGGTTTGGAGGCCTATCACTAGAGCTTCATATTTAGCCACATTATTGGTACATTCAAAGTCAAATTTAAAATATAAAGGAAGTGGTATACCAATAAGGGGGATAAGGATGATACTAGATCCCCCACCCTACTGACATTTCGAACCATCAAAAAATATGGTTACATGATTAGTAAAATCTACTTGAGATAGACTAGCAATTGACTCATCTATAAATTCAAGAAGGGGAGGTTGGGTGTTTATTAGGGCTACATCAACTAATTGGTTGGCAATGACTTGTTCCTTGATTGATTTTTTTTGGATGAACTCAAGGTTAAACTCAAATAAAAACATGAGCCACTTAGTCATACACTAGTTTTGTTATGGTTTGGAGTGAATGTAATTGACTGGGTAAGCTTTAGTTATGACAAAAGTCTTATTGTTGAAAAGGTAGTGGTGAAGTTTGGTCATCATGAAGACTAAAGACAAGCATAGTTTCTCAGTATGTGTTTACTGAGTCTCATACTTGACAAATGTGCGACTAATGTAATAGATAGATTTATTTTTGCATTGTTCATCCTAATGGGCAGGCATTTTCTGTAGGGAATGGTTAGTGACAGAGAGATAAAGGTAAAAAGGTTGGTCATCCTTAAGAAGTATGAGGATAGGTGGAGATAGAAGGTACTCTTTGAGTGCATCAAAGGCATTTTGACCATCAACATTCCACTTTAAAGAGATGTCTCTTTTCAAGAGGTGTTGGAAAGGTTGACACTAATTGAAGCACTAAGAGATGAAGTAATGAATGGATTGGAGTTTCCCCTATAAACTATAGAGTTGCTTAAGATTGGTTAGAGGTAGCATCTTGAGGATGTCTTTAATTTTGTCCAAATAAACCTTGATTCCTCTAAGGGAAATGATGAAGCCTATAAGCTTTCCTAACAAGACCCCAAAAATACATTTTTTAGGATTGAGGTGGACATGATAATGGATAAGTCACTTAAATATAATCTTTGGAATGGCTAAGTGGTCTTCGCAAAGCTTGGAATTCTCAAGAAGGTCATCCATATAGTATTCAATGATTGTATTTATAAGGTCATGGAAAATATAGGTCATGACACATTGGTAGGTTGCAACAAAATTCTTAAGACTAAAGGGCATGACTCTATAATAGAAAGTCCCCCATGGGGTGATAAAGGTAGTCTTGTTTTTATCTTCAAGGGAAATTAAAATTTGATTATAACCCAATAATCTATCGATGAGTGACAATATCTCATGGCCTATCGTAAGATCAACAATTTGGTCAATCCTAAGTAGAAGAAAGTCATCATTTGTGTAGGTGAGTTTTAAGTCACAAAATTACACATAGATATGTAGTCCCCCTATGGCTTTAGTGATAGGCACATTGTTTGAAACCCATTGAGGATAATCAATGGGTTGAATAAAGTTGACAAAAAGGAGGCATTAGAGCTCTTCTTTAACAAGGAGGGATGTGTGAGGATGTATTTTATAGAGTTTATATTTGATAGGTTTGGCATCATAATTAGTCACAATTTTTTGGTGGTAATGGTTAGGACAATACCAACCATGTTAGAATATGACCTGGTAAATGAAATAGTGTGGTCTTGAAAGAAGGTAGAGAAGTCATGTAGTTCCTCAACAGTGAGAGTTTGGCCTAGTTTGACATGGGGGTTATTTGGAGTACCTATGTAAATATATATGATGGGTTAATTTAATAGGTTTGAGGTCTATAAAGGTAAGGATTTTTGGATGGAGGAATAAGGTGCACCAAGGTAGGTGAGAAAAGAATAATAATCCCAACAATAGATAGTGTGAATGGTAGGAGAGTCTTATCTCACTAGTTTAGGATGGATTAAAGGGATGGATACAGGTTCTCCTTCCTTTTTATAAGTTTAGGGGTTAAGGGTAATCATGTTGATGAAAAAAAAATTAGGTGGGATGATGTCCTCATCCTTACACTTAGGTAGAGGGGGTGTTGGTGAGGAAGGGGTCTCTTCTTCAACAATGGTAGTGGTAGGTTGTTTGGATTTCTTATTATTAGGTAGAATAAATACAAGGCCATGTTTCTCATGAGGCTTTTAGGTCTCAATAGAGGTCAACATGTGTGGACCATGTTGATATCATCTTAATCCAAATCCTATCTAGGCACACCTATGAAGGTATAGTTTGGGGAATTTTGGGTTATCCAAATAAGATAAGGTAGAGGTGAATGGTTGAGGTGAAGAGGGAGTGGTGGTAGTGTTAAGTGGTTTGTCAATTTACCCATAGATAAAGTGGGTTTTATAGCTGGGAGGTCGTAAAGGAATAATGGCTCTAATATTGGGATCATAACCGAGTTGATGGTTGAGTTTTCCATATTTTTTAAGAGTTTAGAAGGTATCAAGGGTAATGATATGGTATTATCCAAGGGTAACTCATTATAAGGTAGGTTTCAAGGGATAAATGAGGTTATTTAGTCCATCAGAATAGATGAACTATTAGATGCCTTATTGGAAGAGGAAGCAATAACTTTAGCTTCTATGGGTGAGGTCTTGGTTGAGGATGGTTGTGTTGCTTTGGATGGAGGTAGGAGGATGCCATTAGGTTGGTATGTCATATTGCACACTATAAAAATTCTAAGGTTAGCTAGTATGGTAACAACATGACCTTCATGTTAAAATTTGAGATGATAGACGGTGGAAGGTACATAACCATGGCATGGATCCAAGGTCTCCGTAGTAAAACATTGTATTAGAATTCACCTTTAAACACATAAAAGAGTTTAGGGAACATGTGAGGTCCTAGCTAAATGTGAAGGATGATGGTTCCCAAGGTAGTGGTAATAGTGTAATTAAAGGATCTAAAGATGGCTGAAGTTTCAAACATGACATTATCTAGTAGCTTGAGTTGGTCATAGGCATGAGAAGAGATGATGTTGATACTAGCTCCCCCATCAATCATAACCCATTTGATGCAAGTTTGGTTGATATGGGCTATAATAAAAAGAGGGGGATCTAGGTCCTTGAGATGGATATAAGGTATCTTCAAGTATTTGAAGTTAACAATGGTGGAGAGTTAGAGAGCACCTATAAAGACCTCTATAGGTTCGGAGTCTCCTGGTCTTACTTAAATAGCTTGTATGGCCTAATGATGGTGAGGTGAGGTGGAAATAAGTTCATAAAGGCTCATCTTAATTAGGTTTTGGTGAAGTTTTTTAGGAATGACCATCTTAATGGATTTAAAGGGGTTAGCCTCTGAGGTGCCTAAGATGGTAACTTTAGGCTTAGCTATAGATATAGAGGTTTGGATCTAGTTTGGTTTAGGATGAGTTGGTAGGTATGTCCATGGAATGGACACTTTGGATTTCTATTTATATTTTTGTTGTCATCATGTGAACACATTAATGGTATGGATAAAGGAGAAATGTGGGATATGAGGTTGGGTAGGCTCTTGGTCACTCTGAGGTGAAAGTGGGGGATTATGAATGTGTTGGTGACTGGTTATTGGGTGTATTGGTAGAGGGGTCAATGGAATATCCTCTAATTAAAGATCATCCTAATCATAGATTTTATGGATAATGGCTTATAGAGCTTTGAAATTATTTGTGTCATGCCCAAGTGTCTTGTGATAGGAATTGATTTGATAGTCATTGTACTAGGCTGGCTTTGAACCAAGAGGATTGAAAGGTCTAATAAGAGGTAATATGAGGTAAGAGGTTTGGAATAATATTTAAAGAATGGTCATATATGATTATGTTAGAGGTAAGAAAGGTTTACGGATCATGGTTTTGGTTGGTAAGATGGGTGTGTTGGTGAAATAGGTTTGGTGAGAGATGGTTTAGGTAAGGTAGTGTTTTCGGTTAATGGTTTTGGTTAGTGTATGCTAGTAGTTGGGGTGGCCAAGTTTGATGGTCTAAATATTATTAATTTAGGAAGGATTGATGTATCAAATATTAAGTGGGCTAGCATAATTTATGGTAGTGGGTGACATATGTTAAAAGGGGGTTGATTGTTAATCAAAGTGGAAGGATGAGGCCCTAAGATAGAGGGTAAGATAGAGTGAGGTATATTTTTAGTCATGCAACCCTTTAATGTTTTTGTCCCCTTAGTTGGTGTGCGTCAAGAGTTGGGTATAGGCTTGGGCAAGGTTAATTCCATTTTCACGGATGGGTGAACCAAAATTCAAGAAGGGAAGGCACCAAGTGTCTTGAAAGGTTTGGTTAGTGATGTGGTGGTTGGAGAGGTCATTATCTTGGTTGACTCAAAAGGTGAGGGGTTGGTAGAAGTTCTCATTGGTTTAAGAGGTGGTGGATAAATAATGGATTGGCTAGTTAGAGTCATGCTAGAAGGTTTAGGTTTGTTGATGTAAGGGAGCCCTAGGTGTTTCTAAAAAGTGGCTTGATCCATGTTTAGTTTTATGACCATATCTAACTTTTGAACAACTTTAGAAAAGGTCTATATGCTGATTTCATGTCCTAGGCAGTGGGTACCAAGGATACACCTATGGGTTGAGGAGGAAGATTGATAGCCTCATCTATTTATTTAACTAAGGGATGTAAGTTTGAGTTGGGTGGGTACTCCATGAGGGGTGTTTATGAAAAAATTTCTTTCCTAAGCATGATGTCCATAGTTGTGGTATGATTTGTATTTAGGGGAGATGGTGGGTTAGGAATGGTTGTTTGTTTGGGTTGGCTATCCAAAGGGGTGCTTGATGATTCCAATGCCTTTATGATTAAAAACAAGGAAAAATAAACCTCCTTAATTTATGCTTTTAAAGGAAGAGGAGATGATTTTTCCACTTTAATAGGTGAAGTGGGAGAGAAACAAGTAGGATAGATGATAGGCTTCCCATTGATAAGTGTGTTAAGGACCATATTGACCATGTGGGCATCATGCGAATATTTAGCTTGTGTGTCCTCAACTTTGATAGAGGCATGGTTAGGAAAAGGTTTCTTGAAGATGTCAATAGCTTGATTTTGAGGGGCATTGGGATTATCTGACATGAGTACCCCTTGTCGATAAGATTCTAAACAATATTGTTAAAAGTATTACATCAGTTGATGTCATGTCCAATTACCTAATGAAAAGCACAAAGGTCATTCTCATTGTAACAATCAAGTGTTGGATGAGAAGAATCAAATTGCTAGGGAACTTTAATGGATGGAAGCTGTATAAGATTAGCTTTTAGTAAATTTTCCAACACCAAAGCATAAGATTCTCCAAGTGGAGTGAATTATTTTTAGTTTCCTTAGTTTAGGTTTCATGAGCTTTGGTTAGAGGGATTGTGAGAGTTTTATTGGTTGACATTAGGTAGTGGGCTAGCCTTAAGGATAACTGTAATTCATAGTTCCCTTGTTCTTAGTCCTTAATTTATCTTGATTTTCTATTTTAGAGGAGGCTTTATTGGTTTCGAAAGTAGAGTTTTTATCTCATAACTTTAGTTCACCCTCATCTATGGCTTGATTATCTAATTTATGTGTCATGGTAAAATCCTCATCAAAAGTTTTGAAGCTTTGGACATGAAATGTAGAAGAGATATGTTTGGCACAATCTTGAGCAAAGAGATCTGTAAGTTTGGGTTGAGGCAAGGAGAATGAAAGCTGATTAATCAAGATTCTTGAATGGGTGACAAAATTGGTAATGGGCTTAAAATCAATTTTTCTAATAGAATTGAGGTTAGTAATAGAGACCTTCTTAGAAATGTTAATGGAAAAGTGATCTAAGAAGACTTGTGCTAGTTGGGTAAAATAAAAGATGGAATGCTTGGTGCGGGAAATATACCAATCGAGTGCTAGGAATGATAAAGAAAAGGGGAAGGTTCAAAGGTTAAGGGAATAATTATAAGCAATCATGTAACATGCATGCATAAAACCCCTAAGGTGTTGCTAAGGGTCCTCCTTGCTTTTAAATTTGGTAAATTTGGAAGATCCCATTGAGGAGGGTAAGGTCTGATGGGGATAGAAGGATGAATAGGTTTGTTACAAATATAATCATAGGATAAAATGTTGAGCCCCCAAAATGGATGACTCAAGTTTTGTCATCTTGTCTACTATTGATGATTTAAAATTTCACTTGATTCTAATCAACAACAATGGGAAGTTTTAAGATGTGGGACTTGTGACTTGAAACAACCTCCATATTTTTAAGAAGTTGGTTCTTCTCTATATTAAGTATATACTAGGAAAACAGATAGGAAATTTAAAAAAAACATAAATGCAAGAAAGAAAATCTAATCTATGGTGATGCACCTGAATGTAATTCGACCTTAATCCTAAGCAAAGTGAGACTATATGTAAGATTCATTTATATTTAAGAGCAAACAAGTGCATGATCAATGTAAAAGATGGAAATGATAGAAACAGAGGCTCACAACATAGACTACTTGTGCAGTGATACAAAAAATGTCAACAAAAGCATAGGGTTCAATCTCCTTATTTGAATATTCTAGTCATATAAGAGGCATAGAAACATGCACAGTTACATAAACCTTCCAACTCAAGAAAATGAGACAAAAGCAAATGACATTCCTAATCACAGCTCTAGAAAGTCTACAGCCTAGACTACTTTTGCAAATGACATAGAAAATACCAACAAAGGCATAGGATTCAATCTTCTCATTAATTTTATAGTCACATAAGAGGCGTAGAAACATGCATAGTTACATAAACCTTCCAACTCAAGAAAATGGAACAAAAGCAAATGATATTACTTAGTCACAGCTCTAGAAAGTCTAAACTTGTTACAATAATTCTCTCTCCAAATTATCTTTGGTCTCTTGATAATTGATAATACCCTTTATAGTGATCTCTGAACCCTTATTTATAGCCTTGGTTCACTCTAGATTGTCTGCTTATTCTCAATCTAATGGCCCAACTGAAATCTAACTAAACTAGCAATGTCTAACAGAAGATATTTTATAGATTCTGAAATGCTTTGTCTTTTGGCAGTTCATTGGCTAAAAACAAATTGTAGGATGCTCCCTTCTCTTAAATCATAGATAACACTTATCAAATTCTTTTAAAATCTTCTTATTACTTAGGAGACACCAGAACATGACACTTGGCATGTTTCACAACACCTATTGAAGACATGCGGCATTTTCTACATAACTTATACTCTTTTGTGTCTGTGCTCAGGAGTGTTCCACATTTGACACTTGTTGCCATCCACTTCCTCAAAACTTCAACAACTTAAAATAAAATAAGACCCACAACATCTCTTACCTTATTAACTTTAAAAGGGATACAAGAATAGGTGTCAATCTCTGCTGCTTTATTAAAGGACACATGGCAATCTCCACTTTACTTATCTAGGGTTACATGGTAGTCTCTACTTCTTTTAGCTACTTTTTAAAAACCTATGGAATATGTTATGTGGTGGTATCCAATTTACTCTATTTATACCATAGAAATAATTGGGTCTCATTTCACTTTTACATAGACAACGACACCTGGCAGCTTCCACTTGCTTCAAAAACAACACTTAAGACTCACCACGGTCTTTGTTATATCAGTGAAGCAAAATGAAAATAATTAAGATCTCGACACATGGTGGCTTTTGCTCTCTTCTAATGAGGTATGTGGCATCTTCCATCACTTTTAGAAAATCAAAATTGAGACCTTCCATGACTGCCACTTGGCACTTTTCGGTTGATCTTGATACTTAGCTTATTAAAACCTTTCACTAAAAAGAGATGAAATGTGGGTGCCAATATGAAATTGTGGATGATGACACTTGGCTCATTCCACTGAGTCTCTATGAGATACATGGTACATTCTGACCAACTCATAGAAAATATGAAATGTGCCTTGAATGATGACACTTGTCAATTTTTGCTTGAGAAAGGATGCCTCAGATGAAGACACTTGTAAGCTTTCACTTGAGAAAGGATGCCTCAAATGAAGACACTTGTCCACTTTCACTTGATCTTAACACTTAGACAAAAATTAATCAAAAGGAAAATAGAGCCTGTGCTTGTTTTCAAAACTCTGCCATCTTGGACCAAAGTATGTGAAGACAAAATTTCACAGTGCGTGATTGAAAAAATAGAATGAAACAAAGAGTAAATTTTTACTCTACAGTTATTGGTGACCCCAAGGACTTTTGAGCCTGCTGAAAAAGAAACCACAACTCCCACTAGATCAAAATTTCAAAATCACAACTTTAATAATGTTGTCTGGTATGTGGACTACTCATCATTAGATAACCATTGCTTACTCTGCTATTGATTGAAGGCTAAATCAAGGTTAACAATATCCTTGTGTGAAAAATTTTGCAAAATTTGAACCATAGCCTTAAATTTGAATTCAAGTTGTTAGGTTGTGGAGCTAAAAGCTTCACCAGGATGCAAACAGGAGAAGTTACAGAGGATGCAGAGTTGCAGAGAGTTGTTGAATGCATTGCACAGAAACTGACGTCAATCTGATCAATTGACATCGGTCAGATGGCAGTGAGAAAGCAACCGTCATCGGTCATCAGTCGGCTGACATCGATCATGGAGGAGCCGACATCGGTAGCTTGTACGAGAACAGGCAGTTTGCATGTTGATCCTGGAGAGTCTATTTTTGGATTGTTTGTTTGCATGTCAAAGGCTAGTCTTAGTCTTGAGTTGCATTTCTAATTATTGTAATTAGGTTAGTCTAATTATTGTAAGCATGAGATCTATATATGGACTCATGGGCTGTATTGTAAATGTGTGCTAGAGAGTAAGAGAGCAATAAGCTCCTTCAGAGAGAAGAGAGCAATGGTTCATTCCTCCTAGTGCCACAGTACCAAGGTGGGTACTAGATTGGAGAATCAGCAGGGTTCTTCGTATGTGTATGATCTTGGTCAGCATGTGTGCATGACTTTCTATAGGAGATCTACAATGGTGAGTAAGGTCTAGTGATTTGCAAGTAGCATTAGAGAGCAGGGGATCTACTTGGAGTACAATTGTGTACTTGGTGTACTGGCAGCGTGTTACTAATTGGTTGGAGAGGTGAACATCAATTATGTATTGGAGTTGATTATTGTGACCAAGAGAGAGGGAAGAAGGTCTTGAGGTGTGGTAAACCTTTGAGGTGGAAGAAGTGGCATCTTCTTTATTGTATATTCTTCTGAGTGATTATTAATACAATTGTGTATTATCTCTCAATTCCTATGTTGTTTCATATTTCTAGTTACTTATTGATTCTGGTTAAATTCTGTGTTAATACAAGAAGTAATCATATGTGCCCTATTGGTAGAGCAAGATCCTGACTAAGTAGGCATCGGAGCATGTTTATTATTTTAGGTTCTTGACAATTGGTATCAGAGCTTTTGGTTGGGTTAACTAATAGGTGGTTTAGATCTAGTAGTTTTTTTATTACAGGTCACTCAGGGGTTTCAAATTGAGTGGGAGTATAACAATGGCAAAAAAAAGTAAGCTACGAATGGAGAAACTGAATAGCATGAATGGTCTGATTGATGGAAAGAAAGAGCAGGTAAAAGGAGATTGTTGGTCGGTAGAAGATTAGCGTGTAGAAGCAGATGTTGTAGGGGTCATTGCACAGGTTGCTTTGGATAAAGTAGAATCTTTGTTTACAAATTCCTTTGCCTCTTTCCATGTAGCCCGAAATAGAGCATCTTTTCATAGGTATGTCTTTGGAGACTTTGGAGAGATTTATTTATGGGTTGGAGAGCCTTGTCAGATTATTGATGAAGGGGAAGTGAAGCTGAAATTGTAGATGGATGACACACAGTGGTTGAAGGAAGTCATGCAGGTACCAGTCTTGGAGATGAGTCTAATTTCTTCAGGAAATTTGGGTGATGGGAGATGCACTATAACTCTCACAGCGGATACACTTGAATTAGATGGTGGTAAGAAAGTAGGTATCCTTTATCTATTTACTTACATTACTGATTCACCTTCTGTTGTAGAGATGTGGCTTCATGGGCTTGGTCACATATGTAGGAGGGGAATGCAGGTTCTCAAGCAGAAGATAGATGTTTTTGACAAGCTAAAGAACTGGAAAGCCTTGGTGTTCATGGAGGAGATGATAGACAGAGATCAGGTGAGGAGACTGAATTATTTTGAGTAGAGCTATGTTGATTTGAATAGGGTTTTGATCCATGGAGAGCTCACAGGTAAAAAGTTATCACTCACAGACAAACATAGGTACCAGCATCGGTCAGATAGTAACTAACATTGGTAGAAGGAAGACCGATGTCAGTCATGAAGGAACTGACATTGGTAGAAAGGTTACTAGTGTTGGCCAGGGAAACAACGTCGGTAGTCAGGGTCATTGTAGGGAACTGCCATCGGTCAGGAGCAGACTGGGAGATGGCTGAGATAGGTCAGTGGTACGGATGGTGGGCAGACAACAAGCTATCAACAAGTCTCAAACACTCATGTCGAGGTCAGAAAGGGTAAGTGAACCTCATATTCATTGTTTACCTTCTTTATATTGCTTATTGATGGTTAAGAACTAGGAAGATGCGAAGAGGCAATGCAGGTAGAATCTAGATACAGTGGGAGCTTGGCATGGATGAGGAGTGTGAGTCCTTGGAGAAGAACCAAAGAGGTATTTATTGGTAGAGTTGTTAGCTAGAAGTAAACACTGAGAGATGGAATGGATTCCCAAGTTAAAGAAGAGAGTGGATGGATACGTGAGACAGAAGGCCAAGGTATATGGTCTTGAGGAAGCTGCAGGATAGTGGTACAGGGTTGACAGGTGGATGACTAAGCATGGCTTCAGTCAATGTTAGTGTAACTATTGTGTTTATCTTACCAGGTGGATAATGATTGCAACATTTTTTTGTTACTGTATGTGAATGGTATACTAGTTATAGGTTCAGAGATATAGGGTTTTGCTGAGCTAAAGGTAAGGTTAGTTCAAAGGTGTGTCATGAAGAATTTGGAGCAGCAAAATTCTTTGGCATAAGAGACATGGAGATTTTATCTCCAGTGGGAGCTGATGTGAAGACGGTGTTGGTGGGGTTCATGATGCAGGTTGCAAAATTAGAAAGCACACCAAGGGCTGGATAGTTTAAGCTTAGCTTGAAAAAAGTGTTCGAAATCACATGAAGTCTAGTGTAGACCTGAGTTTTCCTAATCAATGGGATTTGTTAGAAAGTATGGAGCCAATTTAGGGAAGGAGTACTAGAGGGCATTTCAGTGGATTCTCAGGTATCTGAGAGGGATTAGGAGTAGGGATTCTTGTTATGCAGGGTCAAGGTCTTCACTACATGGATATGTAGGTTCAAATGTGGTAGGTTACATTGATGATAGGGGTAGCATCACAAGGCGTGTGGTGGTTGGTCTTCAAGATTGATCTTGAAGAGGAATACAAGCTAGGGAATAATTTAGATGGTGTACAGGTATAGGTACAGGTATAACTATTTATCTCCAAGTGGGAGATTGTTAGGTTGTGGAGCTAAAAGCTTCACCAGGATGCAAACATGAGAAGTTACGGAGGATGCAAAGTTGTAGAGAGTTGTTGAATGTATTGTAGGGAAACTGATGTCGGTCTGATCAACCAACATCGGTCAGATGGCAGTGAGGAAGCAATCAGTGTCGGTCATCAGTCGGCTGACATCGATCATGGAGGAGCCGACGTCGGCAACATGTGTGAGAATAGGCAGTTTGCATGTTGATCTTGGAGAGTCTATTTTTGGACTATTTGTTTGCATGTCAAAGGCTAGTCTTAGTCTTGAGTTGCATGTCTAATTATTGTAATTAGGTTAGTCTAATTATTGTAAGCATGAGATCTATATATGGACTCATGGGCTATATTGTAAATGTGTGCTAGAGAGTAAGAGAGCAATAAGCTTATTAAGAGAGAAGAGAGTAATGGTGCATTCCTCCTAGTGCCATAGTACCAAGGTGGGTACTAGATTAGAGAATCAACAGGGTTCTTCGTATGTGTATGATCTTGGTCAACATGTGTGCATGACTTTCTATAGGAGATCTACAATGGTCAGTAAGGTCTAGTGATTTGTAGGTAGCAGCAAAGAGCAGGGGATCTACTTGGAGTATGGTTGTGTACTTGGTGTACTGGTAGCATGTTACTGACTAGTTGGAGAGGTGATCGATTCTATATTGGAGTTGATTGTTGTGACCAAGAGAAAGAGGGAAGAATGTCTTGAGGTGTGGCAAACCTTTGAGGTGGAAGAAGTGGAATCTTCTTTATTGTATATTCTTCTGAGTGATTATTAATATAATTGTGTATTGTCTCTCAATTCCTATGTTGTTTCATATTTCTAGTTACTTATTGATTCTGGTTAAATTCCATGTTTAGTTGCTAATACAAGAAGTAATCATATGTGCTCTATTGGTAGAGCAAGATCCTAACTAAGTAGGCATCAGAGCATGTTTATTGTTCTAGGTTCCTGACACAAGCTGGGAAATAAGAACTAAGATAGATTTTAATTTAGGGACTGATGAATCATCCCTTAGATCCTGGAAAACTATTTGATCATTTTGTTTGGCCAATAGTAAAGGTTTAATTTCTTCTACCATCAACATAGTGTTGTCATTAGGAAATAGAAAAGGAAAACCTAATTGTACTAGATCTTAAACATGCTATTTCATTTCATTGACTCCTTCCTTCATGACATCTAGAATCTCTCTGCAACTGGTGGTTATAGAATTGCAACTGATAACCTCATTTACTCGCTTGGTAGTGACCATTTTGTCATTGATTCTTGTTGCTGACAACATTGCATCTATTGCATCATAAATTTTTTTAGCAACATTTGTGAGTCCATTACTCTCCCAGAGACTATATCTAGAGTGTCTATAATTGAACTCTCCACCTTTTTGCACAATTTCTATGCATTTAACGGGAAGGTGAGAGATGGCCTGAGCTGAATAATCTCTGAAGAGATTGTCTTCCACATGGATTCATATAGCTCCTTTACCAGACTTAATACTCTGACATTCCTTGGCTTATTAGCCAACTCTAGTGTTAATTGTGATGTTCTCTATTGCTCTACTTGAAATTGTGCTTGTATAGCCACAATATTATTCTATTCACATAGCAGATTTTGTTGCAATTAGGTAACCTACAATAGGTGTTCCTCGCACTTCTCTTGTAATGTTACTTTTTCATGCCTAAGGGTTGTCACTGCATCCTTTACTTGTGTGAGCCCAGCCTTTAAAGAATCATTTTGGGCCTTAACTACTTGGTGAGTCTAAAGAGAAATGGTATTTTGCAACTATTTATTCAGATTATCTATTTCATTGTCTGTTTTATTAATCTCTAAGGTCAAACTGCTATAGTTTTCCTTTTCCTTGGCTAGCTCAACTTCCATCTTTTGTAGCCTCCTTGATATCTTCAAGTAGTCTTCAGTAAATGTAGAAGTGGATTTAGTCAGCAGCTCAATTTTATACTATGGCCTAAAGAGGGACATGTCGATGGCCACCACATTCATTGTGCAATCCTCTAGCTACATCTGCTCAATTGGCTTTATTACTTTTGGTGACAAATGAGTCACCATCAATTGTTGTTGGATGGGGTCAAATTATGACTACAAATGGGCTATAGCCAATGCTTTATTTTCCTTAATCTTTTTTTTCTCTCTTCAAGCTTCCCTTGCCTTCCTAACAGCATCTGCTTGGGTCTAGAAGGTAAAGGAGAGGCAATGTGCCCACCTACAAAAGGATGTCCTTGTGGTAGACCATATTAAATAGCCAATTGTTGGCTATGGGTAATCTGAGGGGAAAGTTTCTTGGGAATAGAAGGGGAGAAATGAGGTAATGTTAAGGCCTAAGGTGGCACAGATGGGGTGAAGTGAGAAATGGGAACGATATAAGTGGTAGGAGATGTCATTTGGCTAGATGAAATCATCATGCCAACAGGAGAAAAAATAGACTAAGAAGGAGAGGGAGGAATAATACTTACTTGAGGAGCAATTACAGTACCAAGTAATTGGTGTTGTGAGGTGTCTATCCCCTATTCTAAACTAAATTGAAACTACACCCTCTTTCATTTCTTGGGTGTCTCCTCTTTTCGCTGCATCTTTTTTCCTTCCACATCTACTTCTTATGGAAAACTGGGAATATCTATAACTGCTATTGATGGGGAAGCTTGTGTTGGTGTAGGCACCACACTCTTTTGCTTTTCCATGACTGAGAGATTGAGGCCAAACTGATATAGTTACTATGCTACAGCTTGCTCTAAGGCTTGTGACTCTTGGCTTAACTTGGCCCTAGCTTCTTGCTCTTCACTCGGTGTTGGCAAATTACTTATTTCTAGGCTAGATACAGGGGAGAGATGGCACTCATCCCATAGTTCTTCCCATCTCTCATCTGTGTCTACGTTCCCAAAAGAATGGGTTGTTTGACAAATTTCCTACCTATATTTCCAATAGGCCTCTATCTTCTCAGTATCCCAATATTGATTCTTTAATGTTCACCTTAAGCTAGAATTCATTCTAAATTTAGGATCAAATCTCTCTACTTAACATAGAATGTTTCCCAAGGTTTATTTTGTGGATGGGGTAAGTCTGTTAACTCATCATAAAACCCAGGAGTGTCTTCCCTAGGATTTTTCTTGGTTACCCAAAAAGGGTAGCCCTCATGTGCAATTCTGATTGTGACTCTATTAATTCTTATCCAAGAATCTATGAAATTGTTTGGGTCATAAACTCATTTGTCCTCTATTAAAAGGAAACCTAGAAAGGCTAGCTTTTTGAGCAACACAACTTCGGTGTCTCTGGTTTCCAAAACCATGCTAGTTGTCATCCATGATATATTATACATTTTTATTTTCCTCTTCCCATAGGCAAATTCATTGTCAACTATGGATACCTACTTGGTGATCTCTAGGAATGCTAACCTAAGAGTCAAAATCTTAGGTAGCAATATTGGTTCCCCACAAAAACCATGGACTCTTATAATGGTATGGTGGGATCCAAAATAGAAATAACAAGAAATTGGGAAATTGGCTAGAAGATTTGAAACACTTGGGAATAATCTATTCATAACTGGCTCGGGGCTGAGGTGACAAAAAGCAGGGGTAACAAATAATTCCTAAAACTCATATGGGTCACTAGTTTTTGACAAAATGTGTGTCCATGTAGACACAAGAATGGTCCTTTAGAGATCAAAATCTGAGTCATAGATGTTAAGATACATATGTTGGGCAAAGAGGTTAGAGTTCTGAAAAAGCATGAGATGGAACAAATAGGAAGAATACCTAAACACTCCTTTTGTTTTGAAATGGGCTAGTTGTTCTACCATTGAGAAAGCAATTTGCTTAGAAAAGTCAAGCCAATACTCCTAAGTTTTGTCAATGATCTTCAGCTTGAAAAGGATAGCCATTTGTTCTGCATACACTGCCATATCATCTTTCATGCCAAAGATGAAAGCCATCATAGAAAATGCATCTTGGCTAGCCTATGCAAATTGGGCTCTTGGTGTAGGGAGTGTGGGTACCGTAGTGTCATCGTCACCCATTTGTAATTTGGACCTCAAGAACCTTGACTAAGTGTTGATGTTTTCCCACATTCTTTGCATTTTAGCAATAGTGGGAAATGTAGTTGTACTATCATGATATAGGGCTAACATATCCCTGATAGCTTGTGGTGTGATTTGCATCATGAATGGATCTTGTTGAATGGTGCATGAGGGTACATGGAGCACATCTGCACATAATTTGACCAAGTCAAGGCATGGATGCATAGCTGGGACAATGAATTGTGCCAGCTGTGAAGTCCATATTCTCATGGAAAATGTTTCATATTGCCCTAGTCTTGCCCTTTGTAGACACCTTTGATGTGCCCCTTCTCTAAGAGTTTTGTTGTTAGCTCTCTGAAGAATTGGGTCCCATGATGCCATCTGCATAATCTTTGATTTTCATTGGGTCACTTGCTAGACCAACTTCAGGAATCCTAGTCCTTGGATAGTTCTTCAATGGTTGTACGGGAGTTTAAGCATATGATTTACTTGAAAGAAACTTATCAAGGGATTCATACATCCCATCTCCTTATTGTGAAGATTGTGCCCCCTCCATCTCTATATCTTCTTTGTGGTAACTTGTATGAACTTTTGCAAAATAGAGACACTTTCACTGAAGCAAGTTTACTAAGCACTAAAAATGCAAGTAGCAGGATATTTTTGCGTAGATGTAAGAATGTTTGAAAACTTGTAAACTTTAACTCTTGCTAAGAGGTATTTATTGACCTATCAAGTCTCAAAATGGCATTAAACTTAGATAACCATTAGCAAATCCTACTCAATCTTTATTGAACAACAAGATAGACACGTTATGCAAGTGGTAGTGCAAGGTACCTTAGGGATTTCTAAAGATTTGGGAGACATTCAATGTATTGGAGAATTTTGAAAAAATTGAAAATTCTAAGCTGTCGACTACATTTTTAAAGAACACTTATTTAAAAGAAAAGTGGGAAAACAAAAAAAGTGGAAAATAAAGCAATACAAAAAGGGGAAACTACCTAACTACATTAATCAAACATCTTTATCTTCCTCCTGGATCAAAAGAAGAATTCCTAAAGTTTGTTTCATCACAAGCCTACTTATATTACCATACAAGTGGTTGAATTGGATATAGCTTTGGTGAATTTCCCTCTGTGTATACCACATTGATTGGCTTGCATTCAAATGAGTCTGAATCAAACATGCTTCCAACATATATAAGCTCTTCTTGTTCTTGGAAGCTCATCAAATATCGGCTCTTTATATTGGTATGACTTACCAAGAAATCAATGACTGTTTGCTTATCAACAGAAGCCCTTTGACATATATCATTTATTTGCATATCTCCTTCTACCTTAAACTCAAGTTCTACTACATGATCATCCTTTTTAATAACTTCAAAATTACCAATATCTTGAAAGGATAATTCTAAAAGTTTGCAATAATTTTGCACATGTAATTGAGACTCAATGTTATTCTATTCATCTGTAACTGGTTCACAACTATCTTGAAAAATGGTATAACCTGACCCAATGATTTCAAACAAATCATTTAAATCATGGTCCAAGAAATTTCCATGCTCCTCCACATTATCTAGCAAAGTAAGAAGAAAATTATAAATTATCTCTTCTTCATCAGAGGTCAAGGTATATGCTTGTGATTTCTCACTAGGACTTTGGAATTCATAAGAGGTATCTTTTGAATTTTCTTCCTCTAGAACATTGGGGATTCTATGATCTTCATCAAGTATAATGTAAGTGCCCAGATCAATAGAGTCATAATTTCTATATGGGTCACTTTGCATCATAGCTAATAAATGATCATTTTCTTCTTCGTGATTATATCCAGTCCATTCACCTAGCTCCTCAACAAAAACCCTTTCTTATTTATTCATCATAGCATGGGCTACCTCTAACTTTGTAGTTGGTTCATTGGTAATATGATCCTTATATAATGGCTCAGACAATATCTTCATCTTTGAACCATATTTGGTTCTTAAGATGAGACGAGACCAATCAAGAGACATATATCCTCCTATCTTGGTTGTAAAGTCTCTTGATAAACATAAGCCAAAAATAGGAGGTATATCTATTACTACTACATCTTGATTTATAATTATATTGGGACAAGCATATAATTGTAATTGGAGATGTTTAATTCTCCCTATTGTTTGTACTACTTTGCCATCTAGCTATATGACTCCTTTAGTGAGTGGTTCATATTTAATTTCTAAAGCATCAGCTATCTACTTGGGCATTACTATAGTATTAGCCCCTAAATCAATCATTGCATTATGCAACAGTTTATTACCCACTATAAAAGTTAAATAAAAGGGATCCAATTTAGATTTGCTTACCTCTATTGTATTATTCACTAGGGCTATTGTCTGTAGATGAACTGTATCTTTGAGCATTTCTTTTTCAGTAGATCTTTCTTTGATAATAGTACTTTTAAGCACTACTTGGCCATGTAGAGATTCTTATAGTAGCATCTTCTATTTAGGAATAGCCAATATATTTCATATTGATACTTGTGTTGGAGTTTTCTTCAGTTGATCCACCACATTTATTGGTCCCAAAGTCTGAGTTTTTTGAGAATAAGAATATCTTGTTTTTTCTTGAATTTGTGCAGGAATCCCTTGATTCTGCATCAGCTGAGGCACCTCTTGTCTGACAACTATGTTTCTTTGTCCTTGAAATGGAGGATTCTCCCTGAATTGACTATTTATAACCTCAGGCTATTCCACCATCCTTCTCTTTGATCTAGTGTAATAATCAGATTGCACCACTAGTTTTTTGGAGGTAGATGCTTCATTCAATAAAATTGATTCTTCATCTTCAACCCATGAGAACAAAGCATGTTCCAAGGCTATTTCTTCCTCTTGTTGCAAGGACATCCCTTGCATCTGAGCCACTATAACTAAATTCTGCATACCAGAAGACTGGTAGGCTTGATTATCACTGGAACTTGCAAACTAACCATCCATTCTTCTTTGCTCTGCCACCTTTTGTTGTAGATTACCCATAAGACAATCTCTAGGTGTATGAGAATTATTATAAGAAAAACACCAAACATTAGTGTTATCTACATAATTATTTTGCCCTAGAACAATTTCCCTATTAGAATTGGGAGGAATAGTCTGTGAGAGTGTGGGGACTGCAACCAATTGGTTTGTTGGTTGATGGTTAGTTTGTCTTGGAAGACCCTGATATTGGTTTGGTTGAGATGAAAATATATTTCCTTGATAGCCTTGATATGGAGGCCTAGGAAAATTATTTTGCTATCTTTTTATATTGATCAACTCATTAGAAAATGTCCTTAGGATATTCTTGATATTATCCAGCTCAGATGACTGAGTGGAGATAATTTCTTTAGAAAATGGTTGAGGATAGGTGTACATAGACATAGGTGGGGCTATAGATTTATTAACTTCTTGAGGTAATGGCAAGGAAATTTTTGGGAACTGGGAATGGGAGGCCTTGGAGGTAACTTTCTAGCATCTATTAAATTGTTCTTAGCTCTGATTGCATATTCATAAGCCTCTGGCAAAGTGCATCCTCCAAGTGACTGAATCATAATAGATACATCTAATTTCAAAGCCTTAAGATAAAACACTATGGCCATACCTAGTAATGGTCTAGTTGTAACAGGGATTCTTTCCCAAGTCTTTTGAAATCTAGAATTGAAGTCAGTCATGGCTTCTTGTGGTGCCGTTTGAATGGTAATTAATTGTTGTAATAAAGAAGACTTGTCACCCTTCTCTTTGAATCATTCAAAGAAAAGATCTCCTAGTTGATCCCATGTAGAAATGGTATTTGGGGTCAAGGACCAGTACCATTTTAAATCTCTCCCTTTAAAAGAAGCTGCTAATAATCTTATGGCCACATTTTGCTGTGTGATGACATGTATAGCATAAACATCTGATACATCATGCAGATGCTCTTCAAGTGTTTTAGATTCTTTCCCACTAACTTTAGGTAGAGCTTTTAGGGCATTCACTGGGATAGGGTTCCAAGTGGCTAGTGGTATTGGGAGAACTAATGGACTACCAGTGTTCTAACTCACATAATTTCTTAGGGGTATAGGGGCTCCCATATTTGCTCTTGGTATTGGTACAAACTAGTTGACTCTTCTTCTTGGACTAGCTACCAAAGCTGGGAAAAGAATACCTAGATTTGTAGCAGATTGTGATCTGGTTACTAGTCCATAGTTATGACTCCTCATAGCTCTTTGGTTCATACGATCTTGAAAGAAACTTCAAGATTGGTCCCACCAGGTGTGCCAAAAACTATTGATGATTTAAAATTTCACTTGATTCTAATCAACAACAATGGGAAGTTTCAAGATGTGGGACTTGCAACTTGAAACAACCTCCAGATTATTAAGAAGCTAGTTCTTCTCTATATTAAGTATATACTGGGAAAAGGGATAAGAAATTTAATAGAAACACAAATGCAAGAAAGAAAATCTAATCTATGGTGATGCACCTGAATGTAATTTGACCTTAATCCTGAGCACAATGAGACTATATGTAATATTCATTTACATTTAAGAGCAAACCAGTGCATGATTAATGTAAAACATGGAAATGATAGAAATAGAGGCTCACAACATAGACTCTTTTGCAGAGATATAGAAAATGTCAACAAAGGCATAGGGTTCAATCTTCTTATTTGAATTTTCCAATCATATAAGAGGCACAAAAAAACACACACAGTTACATAAACCTTCCAAATTAATAACATGAGACAAAAGCAAATGACATTCCTAATCATAGCTCTAGAAACTCTACAGTCTAAACTACTTTTGCAAATGACACAAAAAATACCAACAAAGGCATAGGATTCAATCTTCTCATTAATTTTCTAATCACATAAGAGGCACAAAAACATGCATAGTTACATAAAACTTTCAACTCAAGAAAATTGAACAAAAGCAAATGATATTACTTACAGCACTAAAAAGTCTAAACTTGTTACAATAATTCTCTCCCCAAATTCTCTCTGGTCTCCTAATAATTAATAATCTCCTTTTTAATTATCTCTACACCCTTATTTATAGCCTTGGATTCACTCTAGATTGTTTGCTTTTTCCTAATCTAATGGCCCAATTGAAATCTAACTGAACTGGCAGTGTCTAACAAAAGATATTTTATAGATTCTAAAATGCTTTATCTTATGGCAGTTCATTGGCTGAATATAGATTGCAGGACACTCCCTTTTCTTAAACTCTAGATTACACTTAGCCAATTCTTTGAAAATCTTGCTATTACTTAGGAGACATTGGAAAATGACACTTGGCATGTTCCGCAGCATCTATTGAAGACACGTGGCATTTTCTACATAACTTATACTCTTTTATGTCTTTACTCAGGAGTGTTCTACCTTTAACACTTGTCACCATCCGCTTCCTCAAAACTTTAACAACTTAAATGAAAATAAGACCCGCAACATTTCTTACCTTAGTAACTTTAAAAGGGACACAAGAACAGGTGTCAATCTCTACTGCTTTATTAAAGGACACATGGCAATCTCCACTTTACTTATATGGGGTTACGTGGTAGTCTCCACTTCTTTTAGCTACTTTTTAGAAACTTGTAGAAGATGGCATGTGGTAGTATCCACTTTACTCTATTTATACCATAGAAATAATTGGGTCTCATTTCACTTTTACATAGATAATGACACCTGGCAGCTTTCACTTTCTTTAGAAACAACACTTAAGACTCACCATGGTCTTTGTTATATTAGTGAAGCAAAATGAAAATAATTCAGATCTCGAAATGTGGTGGCTTTTGCTCTCTTCTACTGAGGTATGTGGCATCTTCTGTCACTTTTAAAAAAGAAAAATTGAGACTTTCCGTGACTGCCACTTGGTGCTTCCTGCTTGATCCTGATATTTAGCTTGTTAAAACCTTTCACTAAAAAGATATGAAATGTGGGTGCTGATATGAAACTACAGATGATGACACTTGGCTCATTCCACTGAGTCTTTATGAGATACATGTCACATTCTAACCAACTCATATAAAATATTAAATGTGCCTCAGACGATGACACTTGTCAATTTTCACTTGAGAAAGGATGCCTCAGACGAAGACACTTGTCAGATTTCACTTGAGAAAGGATGCCTCAGATGAAGACACTTGTTAGCTTCCACTTGAGAAAGGATGCCTCAGATGAAGACACTTGTCAGCTTCTGTTTGATCCTGAGACTTAGACAAAAATGAATCAAAAGGAAAATAAAGCCTATGCTTTGTTTCAAAACTCTGCCATCTTAGACCAAAGTATGCGAAGACAAAATTTTGTGTCGTGCAACTGAAAAAATAGAATGAAACGTAGAGTAAGTTTTTACTCTACATCTACTAACATCTTCATTATGTCAATTTGAGGTGGTACACCAAAAGGATTGTAAGGTTGATACTATGGTTGAGATTGGGTAACATATGGGTAATTTTTTAGCAGTTAAGAGGTTGCCACATATTAGAATGTGGATGCTAGAGGTTGGGTAGGATAGGTGGATGATGGTGGTTGGGTAATAGGTACATACCCTTCTAGGGTAGGGATGTATCCTATATTAGGTGTAATGGGAACCTATTAAGGTCTTACCATGGAGCAGGTGTGGACAATAGTTGGGTTGGTAACAAGAGGGGAGGTAGTGACCTTTGTGCTAGTAGGTAATGAAGTAGAAGGGATAGATACCCCCAATCTTTGTAAATGGGTGTTCACCAATAAGTTGGGTTTGATAGAGGGAAGGTTGGTGGGGTTAAAGGTGGGTGCTCTAGTAATAAGTGGAGTGTGATGGGTTGATGGTTGGGTTGTCCCCAAGGTAGAGGAGTCATTAGTAGGAGCGAAAGGTCTAAGGGTAGTAGTTGGTTGGATAGGTTGGTTTTTAGTTGTGGCATCAAAGGGGTTAGCAGACAAAGATGCCTAGGTAGTCAAAGATTGGGTGGTGACTACAGTGATAGGAAAACCTCTCATAATGTGGAATGGCATGTCATAATGAGGATCTTGAGGTGGATTTGGAATCAGGACATGGTGAGGAGAGGTGTTAAGGTAGTGTTGAATGGAAAATGGATTGTTGTCCAAATAAATGGTAAAGTCCATGTCTCCTCAGGAAAATACTAAAGGAAAAATAGGGCTTCCTAATGGATGAGGTGAATCTTCTACCTTGGAGATGTACTCCGTAAATGAGGAGATAGGAGAGCTTGATTTAAGTGATCGGTTTAGCTCTACTAGGTCTCTTCACTACTAGTGAGTGAGAACCATATAATAAATGGGTAGATAAAATAATAAAAAACTCACCACTAAAAAAAAGACAAAAAATAGATCAAGGAAATCAAGACCCATACTACAATATATATTTTTCTTAGAGGTTAGTTTTAATCTCACTTTTGGCTTATGCCTTAGTTTATGAGAATGTGTGATAGAAGTTGGCTTGTAGATCAGGTACTTTATAAATAGTCTATGGTTGGTTTTAGGTTGTTTAGGTGCTCAAAACAATATATATTAGAATTAATATGTGGCTTGGTATTCAAGCCTAACCCCTCACTTCATAGTCCCATAATGATAGGGGTGTTAGGTGCTTAGCCGATATATATTGATATCCAGAGTTTATACTCAACCAAAAAGTTGAGTTGGTTCTCCCCTTGGTAATTACCTCCAAGTAAGATCATCAGGAATGGGTAAGCTAACTGCTAGGTGATAAAATCATAGTTGAGCCTTGTCTCAAATTATTTGGATGTTTGATTGATGAAAGTGGTTTGGCTAGTGTATGCAAAAAAAATGGTGAAATGATAAGAATATGGTGATATATTTCAAACTAAACTAATGTAAAAATAAAACAATGGATGTAATTGATTTTAATCTCAAAAGAGGTTTCAATTTCAATTATGAGCATAGATAGAGAGAAGAGCATACAAATGCAAAAAAATTGTGAGTAGAGAATCTAGGTCCCACCAGGCATGTTAGAATGTTTCATGTAAATTTTAACTTAAGTTCTAGGAAAGAGAGAAAAGAAACTCAATATGGGTATGGTTGAAAAAATTATTTGGTTATGCACATGTTGAATTAGAGGACTATAAAGAGCTCCTCTTTGGCTTGGGATGAAGACCTACATATAAGAAAGAATAAAAGCTAGTCAGGTGGATGATCGAGATGGATTTCTTATTGGTGGAATATAGGCTGATTTTAGTAGAGTAACTATACCTTAAAGCTTGGTTGAGATGCAATGGTGAGTTAACTCCCAATAATATGGATGATGAAACTATATAATGCTGATGATGTTTATTGACCTACAAAAAGAGATTCTAGATACACAAAGCTCTTGATAATAATTGTTGATCCTCTTCTCCTATAGCCCTCTCTCTTTTATAGGCAAGGCAAGAGGTGGAAGTAATGGTGTAACTAGGTTGTCTAAATATAAATTATCCATGCAAAGGCTCATAAAAATATTTAGATGATCTATATTTATAAAATCAAAGTGGTGGTTTTCATGCTAAAAGTCTAGGTAGTGCAACCTGATCGTCATCAATCAGGGTGACCTTTGTCAGTCACCCTGACCATCATCGGTTAAAGGCCTAGAGAAAAAGTGGGTTAAAATGGTGAAAAAGTAAATTACGTTATCTAAGTGGCTAACTTGACTTGGGGTTAGGTAAGTGGGTTAGGTCAATTAGGTTTATCAACCTTGTAGGTGTAGTTGAAAGAGGTTAAAGAGAAACCCAAGGCATTTTGAAATTAAGACTATGTGTGCAATATTTTAGTGTCTACATGGATCCTTGGCATATATTCAAACACATTTCTAAAACATAAAAACTGACAAAAATAACAAAGGTTAGAACAACATCAACAATAGTATCAATAAACAAGATAGAACCAACCAAATCAACAATAAATCTAACATCAGCCAAATGAATGAAACCAAGGCTAGAACGATGCCAATAACCAATAGAGCTATCATGTAGTTGCACATGACTAAAACAAGGTTGTAGGCCATATTTTAAGAGGTCATGTTTCCACCATCTCTATTAATTAGAGACCAATTATTAACCAAATAAGACCATTATTAATCAATCCCAACCAACCAACCTATGTCAGTGATCTTTCCTTGACATGGAACTACATACAACATACCAAAAAACAAGTATTACTACTTTTGGACCTTATATTGATAACTTGTCCTTACCTCATAACCACATACAAGTGCAATAGTAGTTAAGACTTATCCTAACTAATCCCCCCACCATCATTTACTAGTAATAATGGTCTTGTATCTAATCTTGAGTGTGTAATAATAAATTTATGGTCAAATATTACCATACTAGGCCCATATCCATTTGCCACTACACCCATCCAACCCACTCTTCTATCTTAAAATAAGTGATATACAACTATACCAAACAAGATGTTTGATATTATGGATTAAATTCAAAATATGCCTACATAAATCTCCATTTTGGATTTGTTGCATTCATCTATAATCCACAAGAACATCTTAATAGATTTCTTGGCCAATCCCAAGGTACAAACAACATAATCCTAGACAAATTCCAAGCCTTGGTTGGACATATAGCCCTAGGCTAATAATTAACCTTTGACCAAAGTGATATTTCATCCCTTAGCCTTCTGCATAATAATAAATTATACATTAAAGTTGTCATAATGTGAAATAAAGTGAAGTATTTCCTCATAGACAATGGATCAGGTCTAAATATTGTGTCTCTAAAGCTCATCAAGATTTTTGGGTATAAAATTGTTGATCTCTAATCAGTAATGATCACAATCAAGGCCTATGATAATGAAGAACAAAAATCATAGGGCACTATCAGATTCCCAGTTATCATTGGGCCCTTGACCCATGATACATTATAACATGTGTTAGACCTTGATTTGTCATATAATTTTATCTTGGGTAGACCTTGGATACATGAAATTCATGCAATCCATTCTACATTGCACCAATGTATTGTGTTCTCTCATTTAGGCATGGAAGTCACTATCCATGGATATTTGTAGCCATATGAAAATTAAAAGCATCTGGAGGCCAAGTAAAAAATTTATAACTACCATTTTGACCTGAATCTAGTTGCCAAGAAGGACAAAGGGAAATAAATACTTGTTGATTTGCTAGATGCCAATTATGTTGACCTAAATACCCTTGATTCCCTTTCTCACATACCACCTCCTAAAATTTCTAATCATAATACCATATTTGCTAATGGCCCAAGAGAATATTTGACCCATGATACATTCCAAATAACTAAGCTTCCACAAAACCCCAAGTCCTATGGAAGACCTAAATTCAAATCACCTTGCCTAAAATGGCAATAAAAGGGAAAAGCCAAACTGCATAGTTTAGCACCTATCATTTTCACACTAGTTACTGGCTAAGAATAAGACCCACTTACAAATGATGAATCATGGTTATACCATGACAAACTAGTTGATTGTTATCAAAATGCCTAATATCTTATTCCTAATTGAATCGTGGAAAAGCATACTTATTGAGTTGGAGGCATTGGGCCCAATCAATGAGGAACACTTGAGACAATTTCTACCACTCAATATAAAGAAACTTATAGTCTCAAATTTAAACCACTTGGGGTTGACCCCACATATCTTATTCATGTTCCAACACCAATGACTAGTGATGAAGATGTTGATAATGAAGGAGAGTCTGATCATAGCTCTTTTAATGACCTAGCCAATACTAATTTGTTTGACACCAATGCCATTTGTACACTTAGACCATTCATTCATAATAATTTACTTCCTTATATCAAACTCAACTTATAGATTGGGACTAACAAGAATCCACAGTGCCTATAGATGAGTTAGAAAATGATGAGGTCTTTTGTGATTTTCTAGGCCTAAGAGACAATGTTCTATTGGGAGACCAAAAATAGGGGTTTTTAATCAAATTGGATCTTGCAACCTATTTTAGAGAATAGTTTAACACCCTTATCCATAAATAAATGAATAAAATATTGAGGTCCCAAAGTGAAAATTTCTTCAAGGTACTTTTGGACTAGGGAAAAAATAAAGAGAAAGGCCAGTCTAGTTGTGAAAACCTATTTTAGGCACCACTAGATGGGAATGTCCATCCTCAAACATATCTCAAGAGACCACCAATGATTAACTTACCTATGGGTCTTAGTTTATTTCTAAATAAAAATAAGTTTTTTATCGAATCATCTAAGAGTTTCTAACTATGTTTGTCACATGGCCATCCATATCATTGGGAGATTCTGATTCCTCATACCTTGGATAACATAAAGAGCTAGTCCAAATAGATAACTCTACCATAGTAGGCCAATTTAAATCTTTTCCAATTTTTGTAGAATATGGTTCAACTCTTCTTATGGAGGACACTACAAAAGTTAACATTGGTACTCCTAATGACTTGAAATGGATCAAATTAGTTGTATCCCTCACAGAGGAGGAATGTATCATCTTTGCAACCCTTTTGAGGGAATTTGTTGATATATTTATCTAGGCCTACTTAGACATGCCTATTTTAGGCCGTACATTGGTTATACAACACCTTATGGTACATCTTAATTCTAAGCCCATGAAACAAAAATTGTGCAAGATGCATTTTCCATTGTTATATTAGTAAAGAAAGAGTTGGAAAAACTCTTAGAAACGAGATATATTTGATCAATCGAATGTTTAGAGTGGTTCTCAAATGTTATGCCAATTGGTAATAAGCTATAAGGAACAATAATTTGAATTGATTTTAGAGACATAAATAAGGCCTATCCCAAGGATGAATTTCCTCCACCCAACATTGGCATGATTGTTGATTTCACATCTAGGTACAAAATGATTTCACTGAGAGATGGATTATCAAGTTATAATTAGATCCAAATTTTGTCAAAAGACCAACATAAAATAGCATTCAACATTCCATGGGGAATATTCTATTATTAGGTTATGCCATTTGGTCTCAAAAATGTTAGGGCCACATACCAAAGAGCCATGACCATCATCTTTCATGATATGATGCATCAAATTATTGAATACTATGTTGACAACATCCTAGGCAAATAAAATACTAGGGCCAATCATCTAATATCACTAAGGAGAATATTTGAGAGATTGCATGAATACAATGTATAAATTAGTCCTAAGAAGTACATTTTTGGAATTACTTTAGTCAAATTTCATGGCTTCATTGTGTCTCATAGAGGCATTGAAGTTGATCCATCCAAAGTACAAACCATTATAAAGATGTCACCATTGACCAATTTGAAGCAACTCCATAGTTATTAGGGAAAGACCCAATCCATCAACTGATTCATCTTTCAATTGGCCAAAAATTCCATCCATTCACACACATTCTTAAGAAAGGTGTCACATTTCATTGGGATGATGAATGCCAAAAATCTTTATGGCACTTGAAGGACTATCTTGTAAATCTACTTATTTTATTACCTCTTATGCCAATAAATTTATTCTGATTGTATATATCTACCATACACAAAGCCATTAGGTCACTTCTAACTCAACATGATGATAATGGAAAGGAACATGCCATGTATTATTTAATCCATATACTAGTTTCATATGATCACAATTATATGCCCATTGAAAAAGCCTATTTAGCTATGGTCTTTACAGCTCAAAAACTATGACATTACATGTTAAACAACAAGACCATGGTTATTTTAAAAGTAGATCCATTGAATTATCTACTATCTAAAATAACTTTACAATGCCACATGGCCAAATGGGTCATGCTTCTAAATGAGTTCAAGATATAATACAACTATAAATCCATCAAGGGACAAGTACTTACAAATGAACTTATTGAGGCACCCCTTGTAGATATAGAATGTGATGTCCCTTACTTAGGGGCTCCTTTTTTCTCCTACAAAAGCTCTAAACAACTATAATATCCCCTTTCAAACAGGGAATACATAAACACATAAAGCTCTGAACAAGATACAATTCTATAGAATAGATTCACATATGCATAAACAAATCACAATATAATATCTCAATAGCAAATCAAAGATCTCATCACTTGTTCTTCTGGAAGATTACACAATTGAGTCTCTGTTATACAAATAAAATAATATTAAAATCTGGTCTTAAAACCCTGGCTTTTGCTAATCTGGAAGTGAAATCTAGATTCTGGAAGGTCTCTGCTTTTCTGTGTCGACACAGAGATGCCGTCGTCGGTCGATATCTCACCGACGTCGGTCACTGTCAGTCAACTTTCTACCGACGTCGGTCTTCAATCGATCGATTTCGGTCACTGGAAGCTCTTTGTCTGTCGAGGTCGGTGCCTAAGCGGATCTGTACGGACCTATACGGCTTAGTACGGCTGCCAACCTGTCTATTCTTAACCCCTGATAGCTGAACAACCTGATCTCAAGAATATACGATTCTAACACAGCAAATCTATATCTATATAACTTATTGGATCAAAACTAAATTAAGAAATACCTATAATACTGTGATAACTTCTGAGTGAAGTTATCTCTCAACCCTGGAATTCTGTGATAACTTCTGGATGAAGCTATCTCTCAAATCTGTACCTCTATGATAACTTCTGGATGAAGCTATCTCTCAATTTGGCAATAAATCAGTTGATATTTCACAGCCTCTAAATCACACACAATGAAGAGTTGACGTTCTCCACTGCAATGGAATCCTGGAACCCTTGGCTCAGTCTTCACAGAAGAATTTCTTCAATTTTCAATAATCAATAATCTATGCATAATGAATAATGGCCTCCATGAGAAACCCTTATACCCTCAAAAAGATATGCTTGCCCTAATTAGGGTTTTCTTAAATTAGAATTAGGGTTTCTAATTAAAAATAGGCTAAATAATTAATATTTGATTAAATCAATCAAATATTAATATCTCCCTCAATACATGTCAGATCCTCGAATCGATCGAAGCTAGTGAATCAGGGATTGATTCCGCACATGATCATACCAAAATAAAGGCACTCTGCTACATATCAAATATCCTTAAAAAGTAGGAGCTCAGGCCTAATGTCTGAAATAACCTGAATGAAAACCAAATGTAGAAATTCTGTGAATCAAAGTCAAGCCAAGCTCCATTATAACCCTCTATCCATCCTATTAGCCTACGAAGGTCGCATAATAGGCTAATCATCAAATTTGTTAATGTCCACAAAAAAGGGGACATGACAATCCACCCCTCCGAAAATTGCTTGTCCCCAAGCAATCTCTAAACAATGGACCACTCACTCCACCTGGATCCCAAATGTAGTTATGCTCCGCACTGCTGTGAATCAATGTAAGTACCTGCAACCTCAGCAGAAGTATAACAAAGAAAGACTCATAATCACACTGGTGCATGAAACTCTAATCTCCAAGATTAAAAATACCATATACAAGAGCATGTGAGAAACAAACTCTCAAAACATCATAACCCAAGTAGAATGGAAAACTCAAACTACCAATTCCATCTGCAAGAGATGGTACCAATCCATCCCATAATTGATCTCTCTGTAAAGGCGGCACAACCAACTATACCACACTATCATCTGTATGAGAATAATCAATATGGAGATTCAACTCCACTGGTATCCCAAACTCCTCAGAATTAGGTACTCCCAAGTCCTAAATATGTGTGTGAGCCTTAACCACATGGTCCTCATCAGCAGCTACAAAAACATACTCATCAACAATACTCAATATACTAACCTCTGAGTATACCTCCATACTCTGAATGCAAACATCAGGCTCATCCTCACTGACTACCACCCAAGCTGAACTCACCTAAAGACAAAGCTCATCCACAACATCCTCAACTACCCCTACCTGTGAAGATAATGCAGATAAATCATTACCTGAAGATGTGTTAATATCTCCCTGTACTGGATCAGCATAACTGTCAAACTCATCATGCAAGTGGTTGCATGTCATAGGGAAAGCACTATGATCCTTAGGCCTATTAATTAAACTCTTTAACCACATACAAGCTCTAGGTGAGACATTTTTCCCTTTTGTCCAGACATACCATAAATCTTCTGCCAAAAGTTTAGAGATTTTATCCTCCTCCTCAAACAAGATTGTGAACATGATAGAGTGCATGGATGCTAATACATCACTGGAATGAAACTCATCTAAAATATTCCAAAATATTTTAAACATAGTGTGAATGCCACCAATACATCCTACTAACATCATAATGTTTTCAAATCCATACCTTGCAAAAGTGTCAAGTAATCTCGCCCTCTTTGAGAAATGAGAGTCTCTAATGTCATCCAACTTTTCAAAGCTTTTCACCATGGCATGAAGTACCTCTCTCATAATCCGATCATCATAAAAATTAAAGCCAGCTATTATTCTCATGATTTCACTAATACAAGAGAGAGTTGCAAGTCTTACCACCTCATCATGATGTCTCAATAATCGGTGCTTCACCAAAGAATCAAATGCTGGAGATAACACTGTTTGTATCTCATAAGAATTTGACTGCTCAACCTTGCTTAAATAAATTTCTAACTCCTCTAGAGTTTGTAGAAGGTCATCTGCTTGCTATAATGGATTTTATAACTTCCCCTTTGCATTGTGCACTTTTTCTTCCAAATCTTTGACCCCTGTTAACACCATGCTGATACCCAAACTACCCAACAGGATGGCAAGACATTAGCTCTGATACCACTGTGATGTCCCTTACTTAGGGGCTCCTTTTTTCTCCTACAAAAGCTCTGAACAACTATAATATCCCCTTTCAAATAGGGAATATATAAACACATAAAGCTCTGAACAAGATACAATTCTATAGAATAGATTCACATATGCATAAACAAATCACAATATAATATCTCAATAGCAAATCAAAGATCTCATCACTTGTTCTTCTGGAAGATTACACAATTGAGTCTCTATTATACAAATAAAAGAATATTAAAATCTAGTCTTAAAACCCTGGCTTTTGCTAATCTAGAAGTGGAATCTAGATTCTGGAAGGTCTCTGCTTTTCTGTGTCGACACATAGACGCCATCGTTGGTCTGTATCTCACCGACGTCGGTCACTGTCAGTCGGCTTTCTGTCGACATCGGTCTTCAGTCGACTGATGTTGGTCACTGGAAGCTCTTTGTCTACCGAGGTCGGTGCCTGAGCGGATCTGTACGGACCTATACGGCTTAGTACGGCTGTCAACCTGTCTATTCTTAACCCCTGATAGCTGAACAACCTAATCTCAAGAATATACGATTCTAACACAGCAAATCTATATCTGTATAACTTATTGGATCAAAATTAAATTAAGAAATACCTGTAATACTGTGATAACTTTTGAGTGAAGTTATCTCTCAACCCTGGAATTTTGTGATAACTTTTGGATGAAGCTATCTCTCAAATCTGTACCTCTGTGATAACTTCTGGATGAAGCTATCTCTCAATTTGGCAATAAATCAGATGATATTTCACAGCCTCTAAATCGCACATAATGAAGAGTTGACGTTCTCCACTGTAATGGAATCCTGGAACCCTTGGCTCAGTCTTCACAGAAGAATTTCTTCAATTTTCAATAATCAATAATCTATGCATAATGAATAATGGCCTCCATGAGAAACCCTTATACCCTCAAAAAGATATGCTTGCCCTAATTAGGGTTTTCTTAAATTAGAATTAGGGTTTCTAATTAAAAATAGGCTAAATAATTAATATTTGATTAAATCAATCAAATATTAATATCTCCCTCAATACATGTCGGATCCTCAAACCGATCGAAGATAGTGAATCAGGGATTGATTCTGCACATGATCATACCAAAATAAAGGCGCTCCGCTGCATATCAAATATCCCTAAAAAGTAGGAGCTCAGGCCCAATGTCTGAAATAACCTAAATGAAAACCAAATGTAGAAATTCTATGAATCAAAGTCAAGTGAAGCTCCATTATGACCCTCTATCCATCCTATTAGCCTACAAAGGTTGCATAATAGGCTAATCATCAAATCTGTCAATGTCTACAAAAAAGGGGACATGACATAGAACCACTAACATTTCAATTCCTATAGAATTCCATTATGACCATCATTGAATAACCTCTCAAGGAGTAGCACTGGAAGCTTTATATTGATGGATCATTCATAGAGCATGGATCGAGGGAAAGCATTTTATTTATTACACCATAGGGGGATCTCATCCCTAAATCATTCTAGATCAACTTTCCTTGTACCAATATCATGGAAAAATATGAATCACTCATCATAATACTTGATCAGGTAGTACAATGGAATATTAAACATCTAAAGGTTTATGGTGATTCTTAGTTAATCATCAATTAAGTCATATACCACTTTTAGACCAAGGATGACAAGTTAATACCATACAAGGCCATGGTTGACACTCTCAAATAGTAGATTATAGATGTATAATTTGAACACATACCAAGGGAAAATAATAAAATATTAAATGCCATGGCCACCATTGTATCTTTGATTCATCATATAGAAATGGCAAAATAATACTAGTTCCTCGTTAAAAATCTTCTAACACTAGCTCATGAACCTTCAACAGTTAAAATGATTTATGATATTGTTGGTCCCAACTCTATCTAGTATTCAGACTTTTATTCCTATCTTCATGACCACATTATGCCACTAGACCTATCCTAAAAACAATCCAAGTACTTTATCGACCATGTCATATGTTATACCTAACTTGGACCAACCCTTTACCACCATAATTTTGATACAACTCTACTTCATTGTTTAATTTTGGTAGAATCTACATTAGCCTTACAGGAAGTTCATAATGGATTATGTGGAGACCACACAAGTGGGGTCATCTTAGCCAAAAATCTCCTATGTACCAGGTATTATTGGCTAATGATGGATGTAGATGCAACAACATATGTTAAATAGTGTGACAAATGTTAGAGGCATACCAATTTGATTTATGCCATTACTAAGACTTTGAAACCATTACTTAAACCATGGTCATTTTACATATGGGGCCTCGATCTCATTGGAGAGATAAACTCCACCTTGTCTAATGGCTATAACACATCTTATGTTCTACTAAGTATTTCACGAAGTGGATTGAAGCTATACCCCTCACTTACATTACTAGAAAGCAAATTCCCAAATTCATATTTAACCATCTCATTTATCACTATGGTATCCCATCTAATATTATATTTGATAATGGCATATCATTTAAGAATAGGGATTTAAAATTTCTATATGTAGAGTACAAGATTACACAACATTTTTCCACTGCTATTACCCATAAGGTAATAGCCAAGCAAAAGTATCTAACAAAACCATTATCAACATCCTTAAAAAAATTGGAAATGATGTTAGCTATGATTGACACTTTCAAATATTCTATGCCCTCTAGGAATACCATACCAACTACCATACTCCAACGTGAACCACTCTATATTCCCTTTTTTATGGCATTGAGGCCATTCTTCCCATTGAGGATGAGCTACCTTATTTTTGTATCTCTTTGAATCATGTTTTGGATGATGAAGCTTACTAAGTAGATATTATATGATAGCTAGAGTTTCTTGATGAGAAATACATGGCATCCATTAATAACCTTCAAGCATACCAAAACTAACTCCATGGCCACTAAAACCAATGGGTCATACATAGAGAATTTAAGCTTGGTGATCTTGTACTTAAACAAAACCAACATAATACCATGGCTAAGAAAATGTACAAGGGCAAGTTTAAACCCAACTGGATTATCCCATTCATCATTATTATAAACTATGGAACTAGAGCATATAAGCTCGCTATACTAGATGGAGATGAACTTGATGATTTGATGAACATTATATACCTCAAGTGGTACTTAGATTGAGAGACCTAAATCATTATCTATAAGGATCATTTACATTGTAACATAATATTGACATTCTTCTTTGTACCATATTCCATTCTATCATACCTTTTCTATCAATCAAGTTGTTTTCACCCTTTCTAATTAGCCCTTTGACTTTGGTTCTATTATATTGGTTCCATAGACACTTTCAGCATAAAGATTCTATTCAAGTTCCAATAATTGATTTAGTATTCTAGATAGAGGCCATATTTTGGATATTATGATAGTGATTTGATAGTTTCATCCTTCACTTATTATTCCATTCTATACCATGTGTGCCTGATTATAACCATCTATGGGTAAATCAATGTTTCACCATCTTGCTACTAATCATAACCACCCATGGGAAAATTAGTATCATTGACCTATGTTTTTGTTTCATTATTATATTTGACTATGGTAAAATTATGGACAACACTTGTTTATCATGGCTTAAAGTACCACCTTTCCATGTGTATGTCATACTGTGCCATTTATCTACTTTGCCTATTTTTCTTGAATTAGATTCTACCTAGTTAGATTCCTCTACTATAAGGCATAACTAAAATTACTTGAGGTCCCATCTTGGGACTATGTAGGTAGCACTCAATTCCCATTTAGGTCAGCTCAGTTATACCTTTGTCATGCTCTCACCATATTAAAATAAACTTCAGTTTGAATGCTCTCACCATTTTGTGTGCTTGGACCATTTAGTATATAATCATTCTTGATCAAGTTGATATGCTTCAAAAATTAAAACAACATTTGAAAATAATCTCATAACTCCTAAACATTGACCACTTCTTTTCCTTGAGGATTCTAGGATCCCTAGCTATATCACAAGAAACCACTTATCATTTAGTTTCCCCATACTTATTGGCCTTGCATCTCACACTCTCACCTTTTTGAGATATCATTACCATATTCCTCTACAATATCATCATGTTTTTATTTATCATTTTTTCTATCCCATTTCTTGGGAGAACTAAATTTGGCCCAGAGTTCTTGTTGGATCTTGCATATATGGAACTATGTAGGCAATGTCCACTTACCTAGTGCATCTAGAGATAGTTCGGCCACCCACTTCCTTTTCTTCTATTCCCCCTTTTTGTTTATTTATTTTGTTGTCTCTTATGTGCTAGGGATAATTTTCATCATCTTGTTTGTTCCTTATTTTTTCTAACATTGTGATTTACCATTGTTTATCTTTATATCCATTTATTCTTAGTATTTTGTTTTATTTTATCTTTCTTTTCTATTTCTTGGTGTTTTGTTTTTTTATTTATTTTTAATTTTTTTTCCTATTTATTTGATTTATTATCATGCCTCAACTAGATATATATGAATTCATTGGGTGATTCCTTGTTCATTATTCTTTAATCAATCTATATTTATATGTCCACATTGTCATCATTTCTTTTTTATCATTGGTGCATAATTTTAGTTATTTATTGGATCACATTTTAGTATTTATACATATTCTAGCCAAGTTATCATGGTGTTATATAATGATGCCTACCATTATGTGCTATATAAAAAATCAGCTCAAAGAGTTTACAAAACATTGTGGCCATGATATATCTCCTTAGCACTAGAAACAATTTTTGATCTAATCCAAATTATATCTGAAATAGAGTCACTACCCAATGAAAGAATTTTTATCCCTTGCAAGTTTGAATGAGAATCTCCCTTCTAATAGGTTACCTCAATTCATTTTCATCTTTTGTACCCATTTTCCATCATATTCAATATCATATTTTCCATAATTGGGGTACAATGCTTATAACCACCTCTAGGAAAATCATTGTATACTATCCCACTTGTATTGCCAATGATTCTAACTACCTTTGGGAAAATCATTATGTTTCCATCCATTTAAAGGTTTATTATTATAACTACCTTTCATAAAATAATTATCTTTAGTTTTCCCAACTAGGGCACATTTTCATTATGATAATGATTATAACCACCTTTGGGTAAACCATTATCTCTATCCACCCAACTAGGGCATGTTTTTACCCTATGAATGATTATAAATTCCCGTGCACAAATCATTATTTTCCCTTTTAAAGATTATAGCCACATTTAGTCAAATCATTCTCTTGGTACCCTAAGACTTTTTTAATGATTATAACCACCTTTTGGAAAATCATTACCTATTTTATCCCACCTATGCTAATGATTATAACCACCTATAAAAAAATCATCCTATTTATCTACCTAACTAGGGAGGCTCCATATGCCACTGATTATAACCTCCTATGGGAAAATTTACCTTTTATACCCCATCATTTTATCTTTTTGGTCCCATCATTTCTTCCTTTTGAAGGATCGATCGTCAAACCTTTTTTCCACCCACTCCCTTAAGGGGGCACCTGAAGTTCATCTATTTCTATTAAAGTCATAGACATACATAAAATTTCCATTATTTGAAAATATTTCATTTAGCATATATCTTACAACACCTTACCAAATAAGGGCAAACTATAGACACCTAAAATTGGCCACAATTAGCTTCTGATCAAACATTAGATCAATTCCTACCAACCATTACAAATTGAGTTTAAGAATCATTGAATGTCTCAAATTTTCTTGTGCATCATTCATCAAAGCACATAATCATGTTGAGGCATCCTTAGTTGGGGTATCCTATAGTATTAAACCATAACCTTTCATAGATTCATCCCTAATCACTTTGTGGCATCACAATAGTCAATTTGGCCTATAGACATATTGAGTGGGGCACATGAAAAAGTATCAAGTCTTGAAAGAGATAAATGGATAATAAAAATTAATTAATAAACTAAATAAAATTAAATGCCTAGTTGAATTATCCATGTGAAATTAATGAATAAATAAAAAATAGAATTTAAAAATTTAAAATATCCTAGCCTTTCTTCATGACCTTTATGAGTTGTCAACCTATTTGGAAATATCTTAAAATATCTCCTTTTGAACACTCATGCCTATTCATTGTAAATCATTATTATTTGACAACTATTAACTTTACCAAGGTTAAATTTGACTCACCTAGGTTAGGTTTAAACCCATTCCATATTTAAACTCCACCTTGACTCACCTTGGGTTGGAGTTAAATCTTTTTGATATAAATATAATTCCATGCCAAGTGAATTTTAAGCTCTCATAAGTCAAAGTTATAATGTAAATTTAGAGATACACATAAGATATTGATAAGGAACTCTATAAAGAACTCTATCAAGATATTCTTATGGATGGTGGATGTATGGAACAAATATAAAATGGAAATTTATGTAGGCATCTTCTATAATTATTCCAAAATATAGAGCATCTTTTCTTGGACAATAGGAATGTCTTATTCCTAGATAGAATGGGTGGTTGGGTGAAGTGGTAAATGGATATGGGCTTGGTATGGTAAACTTCAACCATCAAGTTGTGATTGCATAGTTAAGATTAGATATAGGACCATTGTTACTAATAAATGATGGTAGAGGGAAACTAGATAGGATAAGTCTTGGTTGTTGGTGCACTTGTTCATGGTCATGGGTCAATGATGAGTTATCAGTATTTAAATAATCCAAATGTAGTAATACCTATTTATTGATACATCTATATGTAGTCCTAGGTTAAATAAGGATCATCAACATGGGTTAGGTGATAGGAATTGATTAGTAATGGTGTTGTTGGATTGGTATTTGGTATTAGATTAATGATTATGGTAAAAATGTGACCTCTTACAATATGAAATACAACTTTATGTAGTCATGTGAAACTATATGGTAGGTATATCAATTGTTGGCATCATTCTCACCTTGGTTTCATCCATTAATTTGACATTATTGGTTTTGTTACTAATTTATTTGGTTGTATCTCAGTTGTTGATACTATTTTTATTGATGTGCTAGCCGCTAATATTATTATTATTGGTTTTTATGTTATGTAAAATGTTTTTGATAGGTACGAAGGTTTTGATTGGATTTGGAAGATCCATGATCTAATGTGATCTCTCTATTTTCCAACATATTTTAAATCAAATGTTTAAATTTCATGCAATGATGCAAATCATGTCTATTAACCTAATGATACTCACATAATTCATTTGGCATATACCAATATGGATAGTCAATGCCCTCATGACAGTGCTTTGAAATAGGCCAATTAATCAAATTAGCTATGATGAACTTACAAAACATAGATTCAAGGGGTTCTCTAAGGTCACTAAATACATGATGAGTAGGCATAGTTCTCCTTAAAAGAAGGGTTTGGAAAGGTAAAGGTTGTTGCATTTGTTGCACTAGTCTAGGTTGTTGTGATTGATGCATTTGTTAAAGAGGTTATTGGTTAGGAGTAATTTGCATATGTGGCATAGGTTGAGCAGATGGTGTTTGCACTATTTAGACATGTTGTGACTTGGTTACTCCATTTTAAATAATATTATTATTGTGGTTGAACTACTTGGGTTTATCATAATTATTAGTCTGGGTTAGTTATGATGCTTGTGCTTGGATTTGGTTTTAATTTTGGATGTTGCTTTATTTTTGATTTGATGTGGTAAGTTTAATGATCCCTTTGTTAATAAGGGATATTTTGATCAATAAACCTTTATTAATTATTTCCTTAAAATTATGTGCACACTGTAGCTCTAGATGGTAAGATATCTCATTATGTAGATTCTTGGTAAACATCGCGACTAGTTTCTTATCTAGGAAAATATGGGTGAATCAGCATGTGAGGGTTCTCCATCACTATAAATACCTTGCAAATATTTCACTAGCCTTTTGTTTGGATTACATCAAATCTATCAATGAAATCTCATACTTGAGATTATAGGATAGATGTTACACAAACTTGTTTGAAAGATCATCAAAATTAGAAAATCAATTCTTTGGTAATTTTAGGAACCATTCCAACATTTTTCCTGCTAGAATCCTTTGAAAGAAAAATAGGAGGCATATGTCACTATAGGATACTGGTTGACAATCAACTAAAAATTCCATAAAATGATCCTTGGGGTCACCTTTCCCCTTGTATTTGTCAAATTTTGGTCGTTCGTACCATGGAGGATATTGTATTTGTAAGTACTCTATGTTGAAAGGGTAAGAACACACATCATCCAACATAAACTTCTTGGTCTACTTTCTAGCTTGGATGGTGGAAATTGCATCTTTGATTTGATGTAGTTCTTATGCAAGCAAATTAGAGGGAACATTGGCTTGAGGTAGAGGCTGGACAATCATAAGTGGATTACTTTTACTGGGGTATAATGGAGTCATTTTTTATGGAATGGTGTTTTGGATAGGGAATTGACTAGGAATATGCATATGTAGATTAGGGTGTGATCATTGAAATTGCATGAATTATTGTTTGATATTCTAGTTGGGATTTGGTATGTAGGCTTGGTGTTAGATAAATCATGACTAAGATGGAAGAATATGGTTGTCCTATGATTTTTGAAGTTGATTAAGGACATTCTACCAACTAGTTGAACCTTACTAAATAAGGGTAACTTGTGAACCAAGTCTCTATCATTGAGCTTATGGTACATTTTATGTGAAAGGCAATTATTGACTAATAATTACTTGTGGAGCATTAGAACCTTTTAGTTGCATGAATCCTTATTTGGAAGTAGACTTATGTTAAATATTGGAATAATAATTGAGAAATATTGATTTGCTATTTATTAAACATCATTTGTGATTATATTGGCATGTTAGTTTATGACTGAAGGGGTAGGTTTTTCACTAACTAGCAGGGTGTAACATTATTTTCCCCTTGTTGAGGTGAAAAAGTATTTTACCTCTACTACATGGGTATGTTGGCCAGTGCCTATTTTTTTGAAATGTTATTCATCACCTATTATGGTGGAGTAACATTTGTCACATTTTATTTAGGCATGGCACTGGTCATTGCTTGACTACTTAATCCTTGAATTTGTGTGCATGAAGAAGTATTTGGTTGAGGATTAGAGGTAGTTGGTTAAGTTTGAGAGGAAGAATCCCCTTCCACCTATATTTTCAAACCACTCATGGTGCTAACTAAAGGCACATTTAGTTGTGGATTATTTATTTATGCATTTACACCACTTTGGTGTAGATTGGATGTTGTGCATTGTCCACTATGTTTTTCTCACTATTTTGTGTAGAAGTAGAAGATACTTCTTAAATGATAGGGGCATTGAACATGTCTCCAACTAAATTAATTTTCACACATGGTTTTATACCTTAATTTTAATGGCCTATTAATTCCATTAAAATTCCTATTGAAGGAGATAACTTAATAAGAGGAACATTTCACATGGTCAAGTTGAAGTTGCACACTAAATTTAGGTATGTTTGGTATGTTGTTTACATTTGAATAAATTTGTCTTCCATGAGGATATTTCATATGACAATCATATGAGGGTCCTAATATAACATCGACATTATGACATGATGATAGCTAGAAGAGGCATGTTTGATGTTCTAATTATAAGGCATGTTGTAAGGCACTCTTATTATACTTGGTAGGTTTTCATTGGGAAAGTTTTCCAAAAACTTAGCCCCTACCTCTATATATTTGATTAAGACTTCATCCTTGTTTATAATCAAGTGATGATCAAACAAATAAGGGTCATACATTTCTAGAATTATAATGTAGTATGGTTTTTGTTTGGCTTGTTCTACAATCGAAGGTACATTAGTTAGGTATTATTCTATTTCTTCTTAGTATTTCTTTGAGTATGGATCATGTTGAACAAATAATTGGCCAAAGGATATTGAATCTATTCCCTGATTTGAGTGTTCTAAGGTGATAAGAATTTATCTCAAAAACAACATCATCTCTATAAGGTTCTTGAACAAAGTCTTCTTGTGTGACCAGATTTCCATACCCTATATTATACATATCTCCACTATGTGTATAGTGAGACAAGTTTAAATCAATGGTGAATTTTTCATGATAAATGGGGTTAGATTTCTACAAAATCTAAAATATAAATGTCTAAAAATAGATAAAAGGTTTAAACTTGATCTAACTTGGTCAAAAGTATAGAGTTATATCTCCAAAAATGGCATACACTAAGACTTGGTATAAAATGGTATAATTTCAAACTTCTAATGTTAAATGTATCACACAAAAAGGTGAAGTGGATGAACTAAAAAAAATACCAAACTCTATGTCCAAAGTGTTCTAAATAGGTCTAATCTAGGAAAATAATAGTTCCTAGGTCTTTTGGCCAAATGTGGCATCAAAATCTAGGCTCAAACAAGTCATGCTAAGACTCTTGGCAAAATATGATTTCAAAAGATAGACTTGAAACAAAGGGGTATTTAATCTAACAAAATTGAAACACTTTAGCATAGACTAGGAACTTGACTTTCGACATGTACTTGATAAAATTGGTATGAGGCATGAAACAAAATACACTTAGAGATAGACTATTTCTCCTAAATAAAGGTGAAAACTAATATTTTTCAAATTTGCATAAAGAAATAATCTAATTTACACAACTCAAAAGAGAAATATTGATGTCTAAGCCCCAATTAGATAAGCCTAAACAAAAATCAATCAATGCTTGAATTCAAACTCTTAAAAGTCAATTAAAAACTCAAATTAGGAAACTATGCTTTTAGTTGGTCAATAATCTAGGCACATATGAATGTCATAATGATACTAGATAAATATACACTAAGACACATGATTTGGTTTCAAAAATGGCAACTTAGACACAAGACAAGATAAGTATATGAAATAATTTGAGTACCATAATGGTGTTATCTCGATCTAAAGGTATGCTCAATGGTTTGGTTTGAAGACTCCAAGGCAAAAAATTGAAATGGTTTGGGAAGTGTAACATTACCCTTTTCAATATAGTGACACGCACAATGTTTTTGATAAAAAATCCTAAGGTAAGAACAAAGTGTCAAACGAATGGCATAATGCCTCCTTAAATAATGTAGTAGTGAGGACAAAAGAATCATTTTTGATGTGGCACAAATAAATAAAATTTTAGACTCAAACACAAAGTAATTAAAGGAAAAAGGACAAATACAACTAATTAAATCATAATAATCCCTAAAAATAACAATGTTTCATTATATCATTGAAATCCATCTATATATTTACTCTTAGGAGGATTTAAGTGTGAATCCAAAAATAAAAGTACATGAAATAGTAGGGTATTTTACACCTCCCCTTCTCCCAAGATATTATATGATGACATGGATGTTTGGGTTACTCTCCCTTCATCAATAATATGTCTACAACAAGTGGGGTTATTCTAAAACATTTATTTTTCCCATTTATATGATCCCAAGTGTGGTTAACACTAGAGATGTGTCATACCAATTGAGTTTATATCGATTAACTTACTATGCAAGGGTTTATTAATTTGTATAGTGATTCTATACATGGACTTCTTAGTTGAATCCCTTGGTTAATTATAACTAACTCAGTTTTTCATTACAAAAAGAGAGGTTAGCTGTTCAATCCCCTAGTTCTCACAATATGCGTACTTTGATTTGTATACCCTATCATAGAGTGGGGTTGAAACAATGTTGAGAGATGGAACCCTAGGTCAAATCTTGTCTAAATAATTCATGAATAATCTATGAAATCCCCTCCATAAGCTAAGTTTCATAAAATAAAACTAAGTGAAAAGACTTTAGAGGCTATTTTTAGATCACCCAAACCATGCAAGTTTTGTGGAGATCCTAGACAACATTTTTTTATTTCCTTACACTAGGCACAAATTACAAGTGAAAATAAATTTTAGTCACCCAAGTTCCCTATATGGGATGGGGGGAGAGCATACACACACTCTTCATATTTCACAAAACACATAATCATAAAATAACACTTTTACAAATTTAAAATCTAATTGTTGATTTTATGCACAAAATGAAATGTTTGATAAATTTCTTGGCCCCTTGGCTTAAATTTACAATAATTTTAATAACTTTAACAACATAAAATAATCAAAAACAATTATTTTCCTTTTAAACACCAAATGAAAAAATTTAAGACATAAACATTCCTTTTAGGCACTAAAATGAAGTTTTTAATACTTAGTAATTGTAAACCTAGGTCCTATTCCCACCTTGGCCCTACAAAAATTAGAGTTTTTCCTTCTACTTTGAAGCACATTTATGGATTAGAAAATAAGATTTAAAAAATAGCTCTCAAGTTTCTCTATATTTTTCACATATATAATTGACATCAATTTACATAGGGATTGACATCAATCTATATGAATCGACATCGATTGACATGAATTAGCATCAATTATTTCCTATTTGTAAAAAATAAATAAAATAGAAAATGTTTTCTCATAGAAAAATGGCTATCAATATGTGTAAAAATCCAAGAAATATTAAAAAAAATATTGTAATAAAATGGTCAACAAAATGATATCTAGGCCCTTAAAAACAAAAAAAGCTCTAGAAATATCAAGAGAAATTCAAAAAACATGTTCTTCCATGCCTGATATCTACACATAGGGATCAGTGTTGATTTTTGAAAGGATCAACATAGATTCACTATTAAAATTAAGTGTAATTAAAAAAATAGAATACGGAAAATCAAAAAAAAAATTCTAATTTTTAATAAATTCAAGCATTCATTTCAAAATTTATGACTTGCACTTTGGTCTCCTTGGTATATGGGATGCTTAGGTTCCCATCAAGTATTCCATTTGATATCAAGGAATCCAAGAAGGGAGGTTAGATCAAGTTTTATAACAAGAAATAAAACTTGAATAAAAAGACACTAACATGATAACACTTACTTGCCTAGATCATATGGGGAGCTTAATGAGTAAACCCATTGAAAACACAACTAAAGTATAAAATAAAAACAATCTCTTACCTTCTTTGAATGCTCTAAATTATTTTTTACGTGACTTTCTCTATTTGTTCTTAAAGAGTCTTTGACAATGGAGTATTCTTTGCTCCTCTCCTTGGCACCATTGTGGCTTGCTTGATGTGCTTATATTTATGGATTGGCTCAATGTTTCAGCATTATAACACCATTTATATGAATCATGCTACAAAACTTGTGTTATAACTCTACTATTTCCATGTTCTCCTTTCAATATGTAATGACTTATCTTTATAGGCTTAGGAACTAACCCCAACTCAATATCAGTTAAAGTGTAGTTTAAACATGAAATGGGTTTAAACCTAACCTAAGTGAGTTAATTAACCCCATTATAGTTAAAATGTCTCAATAAATAATGATTTTCAATGAATAAGCATGGTCGAGATATTTTGAGATATTTGTAAAGGCTTAACAACTCACAAAGGGTAATCATGAAAGGCTAGGATATTTCATATTTTTAAATAATTCATTAATTACACATGGATAATTCAACTATGCTTTTAATTTGGTTGAACTTATTAATTAATTGTGATTATCCATTTAACTCTTTCAAGATTTCATTTAAGTTCATGTGTCCCACTTAATTGGTCCATAGGCCTAATTGACTATTGTGATGTCTTAGGATGATTAGAGATGAGTATATGAGAGGTATTTATTACTTATAGTGGGATACCCTAATTATGGATATATCAACAAGATTTAGATATTTTATGAATGATGCACAATCAAATTTGGTGCATTTAGTGATTCCTAGTCTTAATTTACAAAGGTTGGTAGGAATCAGTCTGAAGTCTAGTTGAAGGCCATTGGTGGCTAGTTTTAGGTATCTATAGGTTCTATCATGAGGCCAAATGTATATTTTGAGATTTTAATATAATAGTAAATGTGCCATAAAATTATTACATATTTTAGTATGATATGTATTCTAATCTTGAATATAATTTGCCTTTTGATATTAATGTTTGTTAAATATTTTTGTTTTTTTATATTCCTCCTCCATACAGATTTAGAAAAACCAAACATAGATGAAATAAATAAATATCACCATAGATATTATGATTGGCCACTATAAAGGAGAAACTAAACACCATGGTATTAAATTACTCCTATACTTTCCCCACATGGAAGTGTTTAATCTATAAATTGACCTTAGTGAGCCTCAAGTGAAATAAAAAGGGGAAAATGGGTATCATGGAAGATTAGTTCATGTGATAAAGATGATATAATAATGAATAGGCTTATAGAAGACCATGATAATTGTGCTTCAAAAGTAAATAGGCTATTTTATGAAAGGTGATATTCATGTCACTATAGAAGTTATAAAAACCTAGATGGGATCTTGCATAAGCATAAATATGAGAAGTCATCCCAAAAGATGGTGAAAAATAGGCTAAAGAATTATAAGAAAACTAAGTCAAACTAAGAAATGGTAAAAATGTAATAAAAAATAACCTAAAGCTGTTACTAAGATCTACAATGGAATGAAAGGCCAACTGTAAAGTGATTTTATAATGATATAACAAGATATACACGATAAAAAGTAAAGTGGTAAAAGTGTGAAAGAACATGATATAAAAAAAATGTGTACAACAAGCTTTACATATGAAAATACATAATAATAGTGATACAAAATCCAAACACATGTCAATGTGAATAATATGATATGACTCAATTATCTACTCATAAATGTCTTGAAGGATATCTACATACATCATATATAAAATTTAAAAAGTTTTGTTATAATTAGTATTTAGCTTTAATAATGGTGTCCTCTACTCATTATAAGAGTCATTATAGGACTACCTAGCATATTCATTCTATGGTATAAGTAGGCACACTATAAATGGGAAACTATGGGGTCTCTTGACGAGAAAAATCAATGTGAGTAAAATGTGGTGCCATGTTTCACACATCCTATGATCTATGAGATGGCTTTGGTTTGGGGGAGATTGTTCCTTTATCTTAACTGGATTGTGTGAGAATTATTATGAAGTTTTAAATATGGGCCTCAAAAAATATTTAAAATGTTTTTGGATAGATATACACATATCTATGTTATGTGTATCACATTGGTGCCAAAGAGAATACATGCATCTATGTTTAGGGGTATTATTTGGTGTAATATTTTATGGTGGCATGTTTATACTAAGAATTTTATATATTTTAAGATAGTGAATCAAGATACTATTAAGGGGCTCAAAAATGGGTCAAATAATGTGAATTAGTCCTAGAGAAGTAACAAATGAACATAGGTGAAACAAACTAGAGTGGTTAGTTTAACATGGTAGGAAATTATTCTTGTAACTTCTACTGAGTTAGGAATTATTGATAGACTCTATGCTCTTTATCTATATGACTGGGTACCTTGTAAAACTTGCAATATGGTTCTTAGTATTGTTTTAGAAGTTGTGTTACCACATATAACTTAGGTGGAGAAATATAATGGGGTCTATCTATAACCTCATCAAATAAATCATCATAAATAGGGCATAGAGTGTTAGACTTAGGAACTTGGTTTTACTTGAGATATCTATGGTATGCTTTACATTGGTATTGTGAGTGACCATAAATTCTATGAAATGAATAAAATAACATTGTTAATTCTTTAAGAATCAACCTTAATGTGAGTTGTATTAGTGTGGCTAGTATATATTGAGGAAATGAGCTTGAAGTATCAAAAAAACCTGTGATTTGATATGATCTAATCATAGATCTATCCTAAAGCATGATCTCATAAGGATCATAATTAATAATATTGGTATGCATGGGAGAAACTATAATACACTCCATCTCAGACCTATTCACATCAGTCAAAGGAGGAGTAATGTTAGGTAAATCAAAATGAGGGAAAATAATGCCAATTAAACTAATTCTATAATAATTATATTTCTCATAAGAGAATTTAAGAGAAGAATGATAATGGATACCTTTTTCATCCTTAGTTTTTTCATATCTAGATATTTATGAGTCATCAAGGTTATAACTATCATCATATTCTAGTGTAGTAAGATTGATATTAAGATCATAAACCATTACATCACTAGAGGATGATGGGAAGTAGGCTTATTATAGATTAACACCAAAGCATGGAACACATTAGTTGGCTTCTTTTTAGAATGAGGTCACAAAGAGAGAGACAACTTAGCTATGATATTATATGGGACATATAATTTTTTAATGATAAGACTATTCTCATTAGGATCATCATTGTCAAAATCTATGAGATTAGGTGGCATATTTCCTACAAGTTTGAGGTGACCATTATAAATACAATTAGAATTAAAGGGATAATTAAAGTGTTCTTATTCATGAAAAATAATGACTATCAAGGTTTGGTATTTTAATGTCATCATTCTCCTAAAATTGTTATAAATTCAAAGGATGAATGTTAAATTGAATTATGTAAATATCACCCTTATGAGGAAATTTGACACATTGACATGTAGAAGAGGCCACTGACTTCCTATGATGAGTCTAGAGATAAATAAATATAATGTTATATGATAAGGGAAACTTAAATATCATTAATTTAATTATAATAATGATGTTCAATACCATGATAGTGAGTCAAACACATCCTAATTGAGGCATTTCTATTTTTTCATATACATAGCATGTTCTTTGGGTAGACTCAATATTACATTATAGGTATCTTAAAGTTTTGATGAATTTTATGGAGGAAACACAAGTGCCATAACCTTTATTGATCAAAGATCACTTGAATAAATTATCACCAACTTGGACACTAATGACCAAAGAAAGATAGTTGACATGAAGTATAATATCTGTAGGGATCATGGAGGTTAGAATAAACTTTAGTGAAAGAGAAGCATCTTTAGTTTGAACAAGTTGGATGGAAATTTATTCACATTATTTTAAGATATTGTCTTTGTACATAGGAAAGGTAATTTATTTACCCATAGTTGTTGGTTGAGGGATGTTCATGTTGAATAAGAGTTGTATAAGTCAATTTATTTGATGAAGAGAAGTCTTCATGAGATTAAGGAATGAGAATTGAGATGGAAAATTAGAAAGTTATTATATATGGTCCCATTCATTAAATCCAATGTGAGTTGGATAGGATTATGAAGTAGGTATGAAATTCTAAAGAAGATTAGTTGCAAAAGGAGAAAATCTAGAATTAATCTGATTTAGAATTAAACCATGTAGTCTTAGCACTACAAATATAATTGAGGTAGGCATATCCATCAATATTATCATAGTTAATACATTTGATTAGTGTATGCAGTCATAATTGCCTAATGTGAATGAATTAATCCTAGATTAGATAAGATAGAGCACACCTACACTTCTGATTGGGGATACACTTGTTAAGTGGGAGCATGACCAATATGAGGATCTATTAGACCTAATTAGGGGATCACTTTTATCACTTGTCATAAAACATCATGTTAGGAAGGGTTCCAAATCCTATAGTCTAACACAATCATACAATAACCCTAAAAGATTCCTATGATTTGATGTTCACGTATATAGTAAACAAGAAAGTAAACTATTCTAATAACAAGAAAAGTAAACTACTCTAGTGCACAACAAATCTTATGGCATAAAGTGGGGGTTAGAATAAAATAAATAAACAAAAACTAAACTAAGCATGCATAGGAGACATATACTCATGTCAATGTATACATAATCCTAATACATGGAAGATAATAATATGTACTACATTATCTATTTATTCCTACAAAGGAAAAATAAAGTTAAGAATACTTACCTTTGAAGATGAACTTGTTGAGCCTCAATCCCTCGCTTGGATAAGGTACTTCACAATAAATTATTGTGGTTATAAGGGTAACTAATATAAATTAGCTCTAGGCTGCATGACCTACTTAAGAATCCAAAATACTTCTCCACAAGACAATATCAGATCTCTAAAGAAAGTATTAAACCCTAAATCTTTATTTATCAAGTAGAATGGTTAATAAGCAGATGTTCATTCACACTTCTTCACTTTATTATTCTCTTCTTTTTTACTCTTATGAAATGGTGGTAAAATACCTTATATATATAGTAGTATCTTACCCTAAAATCATTTGGGAATGTTGGCTATGCTAGGTCAACCCGGTCAACCTAACACATTTTTTGGATAACTCACTATGTTTATGCTAGGTTGGTTAGGAGGCTAACAAACCAAAAAAGCTAAAGTGTCCCTAAAACACACTAGGTTAACCAAGTCAACCTAGTTTATTGTGTAGGAAGCTTAAAAATCCATATGGTCAACTTAGTTTACTGAATAGGAATAAGGGAGATAAAAAAAGGAAAAGAGGGATAAAGCATGGAAAATGATAGGAATGATTAAACAAGAGAGAAATAAGCCTAGTGTTCAAGGTTTTAAGAGACAAGTGTATAGATGGCAAGTGGAAAAGGTAACAAAAATCTTATGAAGCACTAATGGTCTACCCACCCCTTTCTTGATGTACCCCTTAAGGCATGCACTAAGAGAGATTGAGACTCGATAGGTTCCTATAAGATACATAGTGTCAATAATTAATAAAAGTTTGAAAATATTATGTGTATAAATATGCCCAAACTAAAGCTCATCATGTGTCATGTAAGTGCAACATGAGATGGTACTTCAAAGATATAACATGATAACACATAATGATGATGCTAAGTAGGGTTTAATAAGTAGTAAATAAGATAAATGAAACGATAGAATTGAAAAATGCATACCTTTAAATTATCTTAGTTCCATATAAAAAGAAGTAGATGGTGAAAAAAATGAAGGTGTCCAATGTAGAGTACACTAGGAAAACTTGTAGAAGTTAGTGGAAAAAATAAACAAAAATAGAAATTTGGAAAATAAGCATATAATGGTTAGATTAAGATTTTAGGAAACTTTGGAAAATTAGAATTTGTTAAGGCAAGTTTTTAAAATATTTAATTCAAATAAATGACAAAAGTATGGAAAATTAATGATAAATGATGGAAAATAAATGACAAATTATAAGAAATAAATGACAAAGGATTGTAAATAAATGATAAATAACATAAAATAAATGACAAATTATATTGGAAAGAAAAGGAAAAATAATAATTAAACTATGAATGGCAAAAAGGAATGTAAAACATACTAAATTATGATGGAAAATATGTAAAACATGAATGATAAATGAAATATCAATGCAAGAAAAATTGAACAAAGATATGAAAGAAGGTGAAAAGTAATCTCATGTAAGAGAGGGATGTAAAATGAAATATAAATAAAAATATGAAAAATTGTTTAATGAAATGTAAGTCAAGATGTAAGACAAACACAATAAGGCATACATAAAGAGAAACATGAAATAATGGCAAAAGGGTGTGGACTTAGTTTTCCTCAATAGAAGGGTAGTACAATAACTATAAATTGAATAAAAGAGTGATACATAGTTACTCAAACATGTTGTTTTGAATCTAAGGATAGATAAAACTAAAACAAAGTATTGTTACCATTATTTTAATAAATGAATAAAAAGGAATTGAATAAGAGGGAAAATAGATACTCAAATTAGGTTTATCAAAACAAGATGACTTTAAACCTTAAGAACTATGAATAACTTATCTTAGGTAAACTAATGGATTATATAGATCATCCCATTAAGGCTATATGCATGAAAAGTATAATGGAGCTACCTCCCCATGATGTGTTCCCCATTCTTTAGGACCCATTATGGAGCCATCAATCTACTACAAATATTGGATAATTATTTGAGAAAGTAGGTGTCACCATAAAGTTTGTTTGAATTCCCCTATTCCAATCTACTATCCTACCACACCCCAAAGTACTTTAGCTCTATGTGAAGCTGACTATGGAGTTTCATCTTCGATTGGAGATAGGAGATGTTTTTGTAATCACATATTTTAGTGTGATTTTGACTTTTTAAATTTGTATGTTTCCTTTTAGATATCATTTCCTTTTGTTTCAAATGATTTAGATTTTAACTTTATTGATGTATTTTTTTAGATTTCTCCTCCATATATATTTAGAAGACCAAACATGGGTGATAAAGATGAATTTCATTTAAAAACCTGGTACAAGTTTCTAAGAGAGATAAACTTCAAAGAACATGGGATCTAAGACTCATAAATCTAGGTGAAATAAAAGTGTTATCTTGACTTCGACCTTGTTTTATCTAATGTGGAGATGAAAGAAAGGGGAAATCAAGAGGAATGACACATGGAACAATTTGAATTCCTTAAAATTGAAAAAAAAAATGTGACAAGAGGGGAAATCAAGAGGAATGACACATGGAACAATTTGAATTCCTTGAAATTGAAAATAAAATGTGACAAAGGGAAAAATGGGATACAATGATAGTAAATGGTAATTCCTTATCATAAGAATGAGGTAAATGGAAGAAGACATGCAAACATAGATTGTTTGAAAATTCTATCTAGCAAAATAAGCAAAAGATAAAGTTGATAACAAAGATCAAAAACATGAAAATAATGGTAATTTTATGAGGAGGTTCAGGTCCTATCAATGGTCTTACAAACTAACTCATAAAAGAGAGACCCATGAGGATGGTAATAAGTAAAAAGTGTGTGAGCCTTTTGACAAAGCATCTCACAAAGAAAAACCCAAAGGATGATAAAATAACATTGACAAGCAACAACATGAGAAAATTAAGTAAAAAGTATGGTAATTTTGTGAGGGGTGTCAGGTTTTATCCATGGTATTATGAAACAACTCAAAAAATCAAAACCCATGAGGGTGCCAAAAAATAAATTCCAAAAGAAAAACCAAGACTATGGTACATCAAGAAGTAAATACTAAAGAAAGGTGCAAAAATGATCATAAATATACTAAGGAAAATAATGACATAAAATAAAATACAAAGAATAAAAGAGATATATAAGGACAAAAATGAAAGCAAAATCCAAATGTGATGTATAAGAAATCCAAAATAACATAAAGAAAAATTATCATGCTTAGGAAAGTGAAATTAAGAGAAAAATGCATAAGAAAAAAGAAACATGAGAGAAAAGGAACAAGTAAAATCTATACTAACATCTGTATTAAAGAGGAACATGTGAAATAAAAGTCTATAAGTCTTAGAATGTTTCTTGAAGCTGGATGTGTTTTTTATTATGTATTAGATAATAAGAGTGGGCATAACAAGATGCCCCAAAGTGTAAGTGGATCTAAGGATGGGCATCATAAGATTCCCTAAAGTCTAAATGAATATATGGATGAGCATCACAAGGTGCACTAAAGTTTTAAGGGACATGTGGATGGGAATCACAAGATGCCCCAACATGTGAGGTGGATTGAGGTGACATTGAACCATTAGAATCATTTGCATTGGGTTGATAGGTGCATTTATAAATAGGTAAATGTGTTGGTTTGTTAGATTTTAATGAGGTTGACTTTGACATATGATGTTTAGGAGAGGCATGAGGAGATAAAAGAGGTAAAGGAGGAACATGTGTGATATTCTTTGGAGTAGGCATTTGAACTACGTACTCTTTTGGTGCATGTGACTTAAGAGTTTCAGGTTTAATGGATGCCACAATATGTTTAAATTTATTCATGTGAGCTATCCTTTCCTTATTGGTGTAGGAAGAAGGATCAATTATGGTGTGAAAAAATTATTAGATGAGGTGTGCTCATTAGGTAGTTGATGTTAATGTGATTGTTTTTCTTCAGGTTGATTTTGAGAAGCTTGAAGATAATCTTGATAATGTTCTTTAGTGAGAGTATCAAGATTGAAATGTGGACCAAGAAAGGAAGAAATAAGAAATCGGTGAAGATCATGATAAGATTCATGAGAATGACCTATAGTAGTATACCACCAAACAAATTTATATATATTATACCATTTTGGAGGAAGTTTGGAAGGATCAAAGATCATGGGTTAATAGGGTGGTAATTTCATCATAAGTTTTTTTTTGATTCAAGGGAGGGTGGGTTGGGTTAAAATTAGTTTAATTGGATGCTCCATGTTGAGGTTGGGGAGAATTAGATGAATAAATGGTATAAGAAGAAGATTGGAAGATTCTTTATTAGTTGTTTGAGGTGTTTCAAATTGAGTCATAAGAAAGTCTTATCTTTTTGCATGGTATAAGGATTCTTCTAAAGTTTTGGTGAAAAAATTCAAACTTTGTATTGAAGGGAAGGTTTAAGAGTAGTGATAAATAGTTATAAAAGAGTGTCATCATTCATTTTATGGTCCACTTTATGAGAAAGGGACTTCCATCATTTGATGAAAGCATGAGAAGATTCTTTATAAAGTTTCTTGGCATTGACAAAATGACTAAGGTAATTTTTAGGAAGGTCATTATGTTGGAATTCCTTCACTAGATAATTGACTAAATCCTCTAGTTATGAGATGGAATGTCTAGGTAGTTGGTTATACCATTCAAGTGCATCACCAACAAAGGTTTTGGCCAAGATCTTGGTGTTATCAAAGGTGTTAGTTTGGACCCATTCCTTATAGAGACTATCAAAAGACTTAAGTAAGATAGTAGGATCCTTAGTCCCATTATATGTGATAGTTGGAGAAATGTTTCCAATATCTATAGATGAAATTAATGTGGCTAAAATCTCATTTTTAAGATTTTAAAGCATTTTTTTATTTGTTAGAGGTTGAGGGATGATATTCCCTTGGCATCTCTAAGAGGAGGAGGGACAAAATTTTGATTTGGTTGAGGCATGATGATCTGAGATGGTTTACTAATCATATTGTATAAGTGTTGTTTCATGCTCATCATTTGAGATTGATTAGTTATTTGCATGATGTTCATTTGTTGAATGACTTGGTCAAGAAGTTGATCTATATCAATAGGTGGATTGGTGTTTTTAGGATGGGTATTAGTGTTGGTAAGAATATCATTATTAGTCTTGGTGGGAGGATGATTCTTTGTAGGTAGATTATTCCCAACATTGGTCTTAGTTGTCTTGAGTGTGGTAGACTAAGAAGAAATCTTGGTAAGGTCACCATTCTTGTGAGGAGTGTAGATAATATTATCATCAAGGCTCTTGAATATTTAAGAACCATCTAAATTATAAATTTTATTGGTATGATGTGATTAAGGAATCCCAACATTGGTATTTGGAGGAGGATTATGATGAAGGATCTCAAGTACATTTCACTGTGTAGTGAGTGGTTTAGGTTTAGGAGAAGGGGAAGGAAGAAATTGGATAATTTCATCAAAGGTAATGAAATACATGAGGTTACTATCCAAATCCTTAATAATGTAATGTTCTTGACTAAGGAAAGGCTAAAAATATGTCTTCATGATGAAACAAGACTAGATATAAACACACAAGGAAAATAAGAAGTGATAAAAAAATAGTACTAGGTCAACCTGATCAACCTAGTGCAAAAATAGGGACTGTAAAACTATATAGGGTCATCTAGGTTGATCTATTATAGTATACAAATATTGGAAAAAAAATCCAAAAGAGGATGTGAATATTTCTAGGTCAACCAGGTCCACCTAGTACAGTGCATAGGTGTTGAAAAAGATACTAAGTTGATAGGGTCGACCTAGTAAAATAGATAGGGGTTGATTTCTTGTTTTGCCTATATCTTTAGTTATACTTATCTATTTTACAAACCATAAAATGTGTTGGATTTATTATGATGCAGGGAAGATGATAAAGTTGATAAAAAGTTATGAGAGAACATAAAACTAGGTCAACTAGGTCGACCTAGTTAACTATGTTGGAGCAGTTTTAAATACTATAATTTATAAAAGGAAATTCCAAAAACAAGAAGCTAAAGAGAAGTATAAATTCACCTTGATGGTTCAAAGATGGAAATGAGAAGATTTTTGATCAAAAACATTGGAGAATTATATGAAAAATATACAAATTAGGTCGATCCAATCAACCAAGTAATACAGAAACCTACTAAAAAAGTGTTGAAAATACACTAAGTCAACCTAGTCAACCTAGTAGGTTGAACTAGAAGTATGAAAATGCACTAGGTTGACCTGGTTAACCTAGTAGTTTGTAAACTTGAAAGTTTACGCATAGAGATAAATATTTGTGTTGACATAATTGATGCAATAGGTCAAAATATATGATAAAAAGAATGAAATAAGTGAAATAAATCTTACAGGGGTTAGTTTCACATCAGTTTCACTAGAATGTATGTAATCAAAATTAAATGATGTGCATGAATTGATCCTAGATCTAATAAGATAGATCACACATGCACTTAATATTGGGGATACACTTATTAAGTGGTAGAATGACCAATATGAGGATTAGATAGACTTGATTAGGGGTTCACTTGTATCACTTATCACAACACATCATGCTAGGAAGTATCTAAAGCCTATAGTCTAACACAATCGCAAAACAACCATAAAACATTCCTATGATATGAAGTTTAGTTATGTAATAAATAAGAAATTAAACTATTCTAATAACAATAAAAGTAAACTAATCTAGTGCACACCAAAGCTTGTGGCACAAAGTGGGGGTTAGAAAAAAACAAATAAACAACTAAAATAATCATGCATAGGAGACATATACCCATGTCAATGTATAAAGAATCCTAATACATGGAATAGAATTATACATAGTTCATTATCTATCTATTCTTACAAAAGAGAAATAAAGTTAGGAATACTTACCTTTGAAGATGAACCTGTCAAGCCTCAATCCCTCCCTTGGCCAAGGTGATTTGTAAGAGATTATTGTGGTTGTAAGGATAACCAAGGTAAATCAGCTCTAGGATACACAACATAAATAAACATGCAAAATACTTCTCTGAAACACAAGATCAAAGCTCCAAAGAAAGTATTGAACCCTAAAGCTTTATTCCTCAAGTAGAATGGTTAATAAGTAGATGTTCATTCACACTTCTTCACCTTCTTATTCTCTTATTTTTGGATATTATGAAATGGTGGTAAATGACCTTGCATATATATTAGTATCTTACCCTAAAATCATTTAGGAATGTTGACTATGCTAGGTCAACCCAGTCAACCTAGCATATTTTTGTGCTAACTCACTAGGTCTATGTTAGGTCGACTAGGAGGCTAAGAAACCAACAGAGCTAAAGTTCCCCCAAAACACACTAGGTCGACCAGGTTCGCCTAGTTTATTGAGTATGAAACCTAAAAATCCATATGGTTGACCTAGTTTACTGAATAGGAATAAGGGAGATAAAGCAAGGAAAAGAGGGATAAAGCATGACAAATGATATGACTGATTAGGAAAGAGATAAATAAGCCTAGGGTTAAAGGTTTTAGGAGAAAAGTTTAAATATGGCAAGTGGGAAAAGGAACAATAATATTATGAAGCATTGATGATCTACCCACCCCTTTCTGGGTGCACCCCTTAAGGCATGCACTCAAAGAGATTGAGACTCGACAGGTTCTTATAAGATACAAAGTGTCAATAATAAAAAAAAGTTTAAAAAATATTATGTGTATACACTTAAAATCATCATAATTATACTATATTACATTAGATAATAAAGTAACATAAAAATGAAGGGCCACAATAGTTTTTATTAGCCTAAATAGTATAGTATAAATAGAATTTGTTAAGGAAATAAATTCTATTAGGTTAACTAATATAGTTTTACCTAATTGGTGAATTATAAATTGTATCAAGTTGGCCTATATAGTTGGAATAAAAGATGATGCCAAAATATATTGAACTAGGCTAGCCAATACATTTTTAATTGTAGGTAATTTCACCCCATTGGTCGGTATAGTTATAAGCAATTAAACTATACCAAGTTGGTCTATGTATTTAGGCTACCAAATAGTACTAGAGTTATAATTTTGTCAGATTAGATGTACATGAAATGGTGTAGATGGTTATTATAAATTATTATATAAGTAGGATGAGTAATATGAGTTTGATAAGGATAAGGATCAATATATGAGGCTACTCCATATTTTTTCTTATTATCCAAGTTTGTACATAATTAGAATAATGTGGGTTAACCATGGTTTTGACAATATTTTTGGATGATAGTTTATTTGTGATTATTTGGTTGCTGGTTTTGATTGTGTTTTGAAAGAAAATTGGATTAAACAATAATGTGAGCATTAGCTTAGTAAAGTGCATCACCTTGACTTTGAATTTATGAGATTTGGATACCTTGTCATAGGCTTTTTGTCTTTCTTAGATCATAGATTCATTATCAAAATTAGAACCAAGTAAGATTTAAAAATAAATGTGCTTAATTATTTTTAAGCCCCATGGGAGTGTCCCCAATTTTCATGAAACCAATGAAATTTTTGAGGATCATACCAATGAGCATGAGGATGGTAAGTGTCAAAATATCTAGGTGAGGGTTTAGAAATATGCTTATTAATCTCAGTTAGGGAAAGAGGTTAGTGAATTTCATAAGGATTGAGTTGTGAAGAAGGAGGTTGGAAGGGACTTCCATTGATAGGTTGTGAAAGGGAAAATTCTTTAAAGCTTCTTGGTATAATAATTTTGATGGTTATCTTAGAATTATATATGCTCAAGAAACCATCGTCAATATCATTTTTGGTTTTAGACTTCATAAGCACATGAGTTCTAGCCTTAGGTTGGGAAGTCTTGAATTGTCTTATGAGAAATTATTAGAATTTATATCTCGAGGTCTTATTCCAATGATTTTGGATAGAGAGTCCTAATAATGTACTATAATTTTGGAATAATGGTATTGGTGAACATGTGAAAGAGGTTATCTCCTAACATGTTATGCTTAGGTTTATTTGCTAACACTTTAACACCTAATAAAATATTAGGTAGTCTTATTATCTACTTCATTACAATTGATGAAATGAGCTAAGTTATTTATAGCTAGGTCATTGGATTCAAACTCCAAAACTAATGCATTAACTAAATCTTCCAAACTATATATGGAGTTATATTTGAGTTGATTGTATCGATCTAGGGAATTATGTAAGGAGTTTTTGGCTAATATATTGGTAGCAACAAAGGTATTGAGCTTATTATAGTATTTATAGAGATTACCAAAAGCTTTAAAGTGCAAAGAGGAATTAGTGGATCCACCATAAGTTATTGATGGAGTGATACGACCTATGTTGATATTTACAATTTCAATGGCTAGTGGCTTGCTTCGAAGGTGTTTGATGGATTTATTTTGAAGTGTTGGTTAGAGAATGAAATTATTATGGGCATATCTAAGGGGTTTAGGGGGTATTCTAGATTTATCACTCCCCACTAAGTTTATTGAGAGAAATGTTTTATTTTAAAAAGGTGGTTTTATAATTACATCATTTGGGCATTATCATTGGCTTGAATGTTATCCATTTGGCTCATGGTTTGTAACATGATTTGTTGATGATCAAGATAATTTTTTTTAGAGGTAGAAGCTTGAATAACTTAATAAATATGTAGTAGTTATAGTATTAATGTTCATGCTAATGTAGTTACTTTGCATAGACTCACTAAAGGAAAATTCCATTATGTTAGTAGTGATACTAGGAATGATGGACAAAGAAGGGAATGAAGAAGTCACATATTGACTTGCCACAAGCCTAATAGAAAAAATAAGAGCAAGGGAAGGAGTATTTTACATATGGGGTGCTATCATGAAGTGATATATTACCACAAGGTCGTTTCCCTTGTGATTGGGATGATCATGTAAATATATGATCATTTAATTATTATACTTAAGATCACATTCCTCCTCCTTCTCACTGTATTGGGGTAAATGAACTCATCTAATGGTGTTAGGGTTATGTGGTTCATAAAAATCAAATTTAGTTAAAGATATGCGATAATTTCTTAGATTTTAGTCTTCAGTCATGGGAAATTCATAAGGCATATGGGTTTTAGGTACTCTAAGTGAATTGGTTAGTTTTATGTATTCATGTTAGGTTTTATCTTTAAAAATTTATTCCATAGTGAAAGAGAAAAGATTAACTATATAGGTTAGGCCAGTGCAATTGATTACATAGAAATGCTAAAATTAGACTGTATCAACTAAAACTAAGAAATTAAATTTTATGAAGATGACTAGTACAATATGGTGATAACATATAACTATATCAAGTTATATAATATAGGTTTTAGGGAGATGGTAAAACTATACTATATAGGGGTGTCTAATGTCGTTAGGGAAACACACAAAACTATATTAGGCTAGCCAATGTAGTTTGAACACAAAAAAACTATATCAATATGGCCAATGTAGTTTAAAAAAACACATAATAGTATTAGACTGGGTGATATAGCCTGTAAATCAAGCAAGTCAAAATTTAACTAACTATTTATGAAATCAATATTGGGAGGTAAAATAAGAAAGGGTTTGATTGACTTGTAGGCTCTTAGATATAGCAATCTAAGTCATAAATAGTGAATATGTCCATAATGGCATTAACAATATAGTATTATAACATACCCATGGTAAAATTATCTCATATTTGAAGTACATGGAGAGCAACTTCTTTGGTCTAATCGCCTAATGGTATACTATAAAATCAAATGGCTAGCTAGACTACTCAAAGATAAAATAGGGATCTAAGACATTTTTAATATACCTCAAGATATGTGTAAACTAAACTTTATGTATAGATATATACAATTCTTTGAGTATTGGGGTGGTACCCCTCATACCATAACATAGGTAATAACTAGCATCACTTTCCCTAGAGTGATAAATCTTATTAGTTTCAAAACTACCAAAACATAGTTTCTAGGAAAATCAAATATAATAGAAATAAAGATTAAAAAATTATATATGTAAAAATTTAAATTATTATCATGCAATGAATTTAAATAGGCAAATAAAATGGCATTAGGTTGGATGATATTGTAAAAGTTGAGAAAATTGAAATTAATCACACATAACATATCAAGTTGATCGATATAATTTTAAATACATACAAAATTATATAGAGATGGATCATATAGTCTAAAAATACATATAATGGTGTTCCATTGGCCAATACCATTTGAAGATAGATAGATAAAGGTATCTAACTAACCGATATAGTTAGGTTGATGGTTTAAAAGTTTTTTCTAAGAATCTAGAAGAAAAACATGAAACTGATCCAACCAAATTAGGAATAATATTCATGTCAATTTCATTATAATTTATGAATTGGATTGGATAACATATAACTATATTTTTTTCTCTCAATAGACTAGGACTTGAATAAGGTCAATTGAATAGAGCCTATGTATACTTGCACAATTAGGTAGATACCATTAAAAAAATTTAAATCTAGAAGAGAGTAACCTAAAACTCAAATATAAATAAAAAGGGGTTCTAAAGCCTAATCTTATGACATAAGGATGTAACTCTTGATATACCTAAACAAATACACATGGTTGTAAAATATGGTTATAACTATGCAAGCAAAGTAAATTATTGTAAAGGGGTAAAAACTAGAGTAAAGAATGGGTTATAATGGTTTTAAAAGGGTAATATTCAATGATCAACCAAATGGGGATCTATGAAACCTAAAATGATTAATGAAAGTATAAAAAATCATATATCTACATGAGCTTATTCAATATAGGGATAACCTAAATAAGGATACACACACATACATCCAAAATTCAATAAAAAATAAAGATATAATCTACTAAGTAAATAAATTAAAAAGTGTAGGGATATAAATACTTACATTGGGGTGGAATCACATATGAATTAATATCCCCCTTGGCTCAAATGGATATTTGCAATACAATGTTGTAGGTTGAAGAAATCAACTGGTTGGATGAACACCTAAATATACTCAATTAGGAACTATCAATGACTCATATTAAACTTCAATGACACCATAAGATAAACTCTTCAAGATAAGATTTTGAGCCACTAATTCTCTAATACTTTTTTAGGGTATAAATATAGGGAAAATAAGACCACATGAATTTGATATGATATGATTAAAATGTGACACCTATATATAGTTATAATACCCAAAACCAACCCTACATTATAAGATGAGGGTATCAACCAATCTGATATAATTAAAAGATGTCAGTTAGCATAATACTATATTAGTTGGGTTAATATAGTAAAAATTTCAAAAAAACACACTTAGAACAATATTGAACATGATGATATAATACATGAAGGATAAAATTAAAAAAGATATAATACCAACTACGCCAATATCATAGGCTATAAGAAATCTAGAAAATCTAGATAGGAAGTGTGAATGTAGGTTTTATGCACACTACAGTTGAATGAGGTAGCCTCCAAAATTTTAGGATCTCTATATAGGTGAGCTCCACTCTAAGTCATAAACCTATTTTTGGAATAGGGGAAGGGCATGCATGTTATTGACAAGGTCTTTTTGTGGATAGAGGTATGGCCTTCTAACAAAGTGAATATTCTACAGGAGTTGAATGGATGGTTGGTTTCTACTCTAAAGTGGGTAGGTATCAATAAAAAAATCAAAAGGGAGGGTAAGGTATGTCATAAAAGGAATCTATGTGGTTATTTTTAATTACTTCCTTTGTTGGTTTCTCAATAGACCATTGATTTCTAAATCCTATGTCTATTGTCAGCAGTAATAACACACATATAGTTAGACATGATTAGAAGTTCTAAGGAAATAAAGATGTGAGGAATAAAAAAGCCTCATTCAAAGCTTGATCCTTTAAGGTAGCTACTTCACACCCTTAATCAAGACATTATGGCTCAGGTAGGTGAGTTATCTAAGGTAGTTGTTACATACACATAGAGAACTACACCAAAGAAAGCATAAATACACATTCAAAAATATAATTCAATTAACTTGACCAACTTAATCAATACATTCACTAATATTTCACTAGCTATTGCATATATAGGATTAGTATATCAATCAAAAAATTAAGAATCTATTCATAGCTATATCACACTAAAGATTATTGAAACATACAACCATGGAAATAACAACTAATTACATAGAACTAGAAAGAAAATACTCAAAAACACTTTACTAATGATCAAAATTATTTGCTACTCTATATTTCAAAAAAAATTGATAAAAAACTAAGTTGGTTACAATCATATATATATAATCCTGGGGAAGGGGTCACCTCATCCACCAAGTTTATGCAAGTGGTTATATGTGTCAGTTAGAATATGCAGTTTTAACTGTGGTCTAAAAGCCATCTAAAAGAGAACTAAAAGTTGAAAAATAAATAAATTGAAGTTTCAAAATTATGCAATGTGTGTATGCACACAAAATATAAAGTCAATTTTTTATAATTAGAAACTCAAAATCTAAGTACATTGGTTGTTACAAAATTATGCATGCATAAGATCCTAGCCTATCAAGGCTTACTCAAAGTGTTGCATGGACCTTGGTTAGAGTAGAAGTCATCACATCATTTGAAGATGTAGTTACAATGCATTAATCCTACTTCTTCTTCACTTCATTATCCTTATACTTTTTTTGTTGCTCCATGCTTCTTTCATATAATATCTAAATTTAGTAGTGGTGTCTGATGGATTCTCTTGGTCTATCCAAAGTGATTCACATGCTCATTATTCATTATTTGGAATTTATTCTTGAATATTTTAACTTCAACGACATTTTTTTGAGCCTTACATAATTCTAACTCAATTTACTCAATTTTCAAACCTTTCAAGCTCTACTTAAACTCATCATCCACCTCCTAGATAAGCTTGTAAAAATTGATTCTACTAATTAACTTACTAGTGGAGTCTTTAACCTTAGATAACTTTAGCTCATGTAAAATTTGAAGAACCTGAGCCTAATGTGCCTAATATCTAGGGACTAAAGCCCCATAATTTTTCAACCAATATTTTGCCTCCTCTTTCCAAAAAAATACTAAATTTAAATCATTGGATGCCTCCAATGTAGTCATAAGGACAACTAGCATATTCCATTTTGCACTTTCATTTCTCAAAGAGTTGAATAATTGATTGGCCTAGCTCACATGAGGGGCCATCTTAGCCTTATTAAATTCCATGGCTCTCAAGGATTTATAACATATTGAAGCTACTTCTTAAACTTTAGTTTCTATACGTGTAGGAATATACATGATCTTGGCCTTCTCCTTGAGTTACTCCACTTCAACCTCCAGTACCTATACTTCTACTTTTATCTAATGTTGATCTATTTTAGTTCCCTCATGGATTTAAACTATGGCATCCTTATGTGCTTGAGCTAGGTTTACTATATTTTCCTCATATAAATATTATCCTGTCTATTTGTTCCACCTCTTGGTGAGGGAGAACACTTCTTGGATTTATTTAAGGATGATTTGGGTGCCCTTGTCATCTTCTAATTTCCTCTTCTTCACCCTTTAAATATTACTAGTTGAAGGATCAAATAAGGTATAAACAGATGGGAGCTCAGTGATCCTGAAGTTTCATAATTTGGACATCTTGATTCTTAGATATACTACTCATGGAGCAATATCTAACTAGGATGCATCATAGGTTATGACAAGAACCTCTTCCTTTGCCTCCTCTTGAGATTTATATTTTTTCTTATTGGATTTACTCAAGACGTCAAGAAGGGAAGGCGATATGATTTTGGACCAATCCACTCCTCCAAACATAAGAAGTGGATGGACCATGATTATTTTGGGTTGGCCTTCTTCCCCCTACCAGTGCTTATCACTATGGTATCCTCTATAAAAGTGTTAGATAGTAGTGGAAGGGTGATTTGAGTGGATTAGAAATGGAGCTATGAGGTGGATATTATAGTCTACACCTTCTTGGATACTTTCTTATTTTTGAGGTCAATAATAATCAAGGTGATATTAGGAATAAGAGGGGTTTGTGTGGTGAATGGGATGAAAATAGAGATAGAGGGAGAAATGGTAGTAGTGTAATTGGATGGGATAGATTTGGGAAATTACATAGAGGTGTCCTACCCAAATATGGGTATAGAAAACAAGGGAAAACTAACAAAAGACTATGTACCTAGAAGAGTAAGCTCCACAAGTTCTATCTAGAGGATCATAGCCTTGGTCGTCTCCAACTTGGCTTCCTCATCAAAATGAACTTCAATATATTTGATGATTACCACCTCTCCCTTAGCTAGCTCTGAATGTGGAGGTTGAGTAGGTAGACTTTGTGATTCATATACTATAGGACTACCCATAGGGGTCTTAGGATTTCTTTCATAGACCAATGGGGTCCTTACTTGAGTGGGGGAGACCTGAGGTGATGATGATACTACTGTTCTTATATTTTCTATCCTAATGGATGTAATAATGTGTTTTTAGAGCATAATAATTGGCACTTATCTAGAACATATAACATATAATTCTTATGCTCTCTTCCTCATCAAAGTCAAGGTTGATGTGGTCCTTTGCTTATCCTCCCTTAGTTAAACTAGACTCAAGTAGATCAATATCCTTCACTACTTTGAATTTCAATTTCAAATGAATTCCTTTGGAGGAAGAAGAATATTAGTCCTTGGATTATTCTTTAGACTATTCCCTCCAAAAATTTGAATGTTTCCACCTCTTATAGAGTGCCTTATTATTATCTAACTCCTTGGTAGAAACTAAAGGATCATCCTAGATCATTATCAAATGATCCTCTTACATCCCAATAATTGATTCCCATTATAACACTTCCTTATCAGACTTGGCATTCAAAAATAGGAAGTCATAGTCATAAGGCTCATGACTATATCGGATGTTGAATCCATGACTGTGATTTTGAATTAACCCATGTAGATCCCAATATCTATGTGAAAGTGTATGGAAAGGATAATTATTACATTTTCCACTTATCTTCTTGAGATGCTTTATCATTATATACACCATTTTTTCAATAGTTATGAAGTTACCAAAATATATGGATTTCTTCTGCCTTGACAAATCCTCTTCAGTGCTCTTTCATAATTAGAAGGTGATCTCTTATTCAAATAATTTATCTAGTATGAACTATAGAAGACCTAGGGGCCAACTCTATTTTTGCATACCATGATGATAGTGAAATTTAGGTAAAGGAAATAATCCCTTTCCTAGCCATGTTATTCATAATATTATGTCCAATTTGAGGCATGGTCAAGCCATAAATGGATTGCCAAACCTAAGGGTAGAAATATTTAGATATCCTCACCATATGTTTGGTATAATAGTAGATGTTCATGAACTAGTAGTGGTCATAGATTATATTCTTCACACAATCTATGGCTAGGGCCCATAATGCACCGAGGTCTTTGTAACATATTCCCATGACTGCATCTAATAAGTATGATATCATAAATAAATATCTTGTAGGTATCGGTCACATATCTTTATGAACAATCTACTCCCTTAATCACACACTTATGATCTCACCCAAGGCATATATGACATCATGTGTAAACATCATATATATTAAAGACACCCAATATAAATTGACAAAATAAATGTTGGGTATACCATATAATCTCTTGACAAGAGCCATGCTAATTTGAATCCCCATCCTAAATCTATCAATTGGGATTTCTCCTTTTAGATTCTTCCCTTTCCATGTGATGGTTTGGTCTAAGAGTAGCAATAAATATAACATCTTCTCTATCAAGGTCTTTGAATTAAATTACACCAATGTGCATTTGTTTAAGTAGGCATCATGGATATTCAAAGATAGGTATCTCTAGAATTTTTCCCCAAAATTCATGCAACCACCATATTATTATTTTATTGATGTAATAAAGCATCTTGTGATATCTTATTGGAGAAGAATAGGTACCTTAAGAGGTCAATGTAGGGCATTGCTTCTAGCTTAGCTATAATAAATTGTAATCTTTGGAATTTTAATACTAACAATTCTTCTACAAATAATATGTTTCTTAGTGTCATATCATATTTGAGTGAAAACATGTCCACCAAATCAATGACATCCCATAATGGTGAGTAATTCATATATTTGTCTCCAAACACTATGGTATTGAAGACTTTATCTTTGAATTCTATGGAGTCCTTAATCAAATATGGGGATGGAGGATTTGTTCCTCATAATTTTGTAGATGTAGATGCCATTATTGCATGTTCTATTATATTTCTCTTATGTTTTATGTGTGCTTGTGCAAATAACTTAGTTCTAGCTTAGTCATTGTTTTACTCATAGTACACTCTTGAATTAGGAACTAGGGCTCTTCATCATTGTAAGATAGTAGAAGACTTTGAATGTAAGATAGCTCAAATGAAATTATGTCTTTTCAATCATGGTGTATCACCTATATAGAATCCTATATTGAATATCAGTTCATGTAAGATAAATGTGCAACATTCACTTAAATTTTATTTCCCTATAGTTCAAACTTGTTAGCTTAGATTGGTGAAGGTCTTTAGATTATTGATAAGAAATATTTTTGATTTTATTCTAGATAAGTATGGTGATAATAGTACTCTTATTAATAAGGAACTTAGGGTCTAAATTGGAAATATGATTTTGGGTAAATGTCCACAAACTAATTTTTTTGAGGGAATTATTTCAAATAAAATGTCTGCAAACATTTCCCCAAAGATTTCATCTATGCAAGAAAGTCCTAAGATGATTATCTTTAAAGTTTATTCAAAAGTTTGAAGGGCATTTTTAATTTCCCTGAAGGGTAATTTTGATTCGAAGGGTCCACTTCATAGGTAATTTTATCCATGACAAAAGTCCCAAAGGATCTACTTCGTAGGGGTCAAAAGGGAACTTTTGATTTCTCAAAGGGTGATTTCATATGGCTAAGGGTCATTTCAAAAGTTTTGAAGGGTAGGTTACACAAGAACTAAAGGGTATGTGCCTTGGGTTTAAAGAGTATTTTGGTGTGGAAAAGGGTTGTGGCAATTGTTCTGAAGGGAAGTGGCCACTTTGAAAAGCGTCAAAGGCTTGGGATAGAAATCTTGAAGGGTATTTCCATGTCAAAAAGGTCTAAAACATAAAGGATAAAGGGAACTTTACAATGGGAAAAGGGGTTGAAAATTATATCCCAAAGGATAAGTCCTGTAGGGTAAAGGATTTGGGAAAAGGTATCGAAGGGTATGTGCCCTAAAAGAGATGGTCAAAAAGAGTAAGTGGTAAATTCAAAAAATGTAGAAGGGTTAATTCAAAGGAAACATTCAAAAGGGTTGAAAGGCTAATTTAAAAGGTTCTAAGAGTACATGAAAAGGATCTGAAGGGTCTACTTTAGGGTAAAAAAATGCTTGAAGGGTCTACTTCATAGGGGTGAAGGGAACTTTTGATTTTCCCAAAGGTTAATTTTGTTAGATAAGGGTCATTTCAAAAAATCCGATAGGGTAGGTTTGAAAGGGTTGAAGGGATAATCCATCGGGGAATTTTTTTAGGGAAAATATCTATAGTCTGAAATTCCATAAGGCAGAGAGCCCATAGGTTGAATTACATTGGGGGAATTATTTTAGTCAAAATGTCTGCAATAATTTCTAAACAAAATAAGGATTTTTGAATAATAAGCCCAAAAGAAAATAGGCCCAAGAATACCCAAAAGGACAACTTGTATAAGAGTTGAAAGAATTATCCTAAAAATATAAACCTAAAGAATAATCTCTATAGAACAAAAGTTAGTCTCACAAAACATATTGTGCCAATACCACACTACCAAAAGTGAAACATCTTAGATTTTTTAGATTTTTCATAAACATATGAAAAAGTGGGCCCTCATTTCTCCTTGAATAAAAGGGGGATGTTGGGTATAATAAATATTTATTTATAGGGGGAATACTCCTGAGTATTCAAGAAAATGGCACTCTAGTTTCACAATATTTAGATCAATCTTGAAGTGTGTAATAGAAAAATACTTAAATCAAAAACATAAAAGAGATTCATAAGTTTAAATCACACAACATACTTTCCTCATGATTTCTTGGATCTATGTGTGTTAAACATGTATTTTATTTAGCCCTTGTTGTGATGATTTTTTCAAAGGTTTTGATGAGGTTATAGTTTTCATTCTAGTATCTGTTGAATCTCATTAAATCAAGGGAAGCTCAAGCATTACTTTACTACCAGCTAGCCATATTTAGCCTTGATAGAGATACCTTGGGCTCCTTCTCTTATCCTTACATTATTTTTTGTTAACCATGATGTGTGTTGTATTGACCTTATTTCATCATGTGAGCCTTTTAATTTTCTTTTGAATTTTCTTTCCCTTTTTATGAACTCATTGGCTCTTTCCCCTCTTTTTATTTTATTTTGTTTCTCTCATGTTCATATAAATGGAAAAGAGAGGAGATAAAACCCTAGTGAGATAGTATAACTATAGAACAAATTGTTACTATAACATTCCTACTAACCAAATCTACACCTAGAATTGTCACTTCAAACAAGTATTTAACATGATGAGTGCATTCAATCCAATAAAACAAGAAAAAAAATATAAATTTGTATGAAGTACCTCAAGAATAACTTATATATGCCTGGTAAAAGTATTCAATTATGAAATTATTCAGAATAATCTTGTGATTACTTTCCTTCATCCTAAAGTCTCGAAAACACAAAATACACCCAATCTGTAAACTAGTCTCCAATGTGTCAAGATTAATTTTCCCATTTTATACAAGTCTTAAAATTAGTTGTTTTGGATTTTTGATTGGCAATAACTAGGACAAACAAAACCCTGAATGCCAAAGAAAACAAAGAAAAATTAATCTAGAAAGTAGGAAACTACTCTAGAAAGCACTAATAACTAATCTAATAAAACCAAATACCAAGAAGTAGAACAACTAAACTATAAGGAATGGAAATATAAACTAGAAAGCATAGAAATATAATCTATTCCTACATCTAAACTTATTAGAATCCTCACTATCAGTAATATCTATAGATGGAACAATCCTAAAGTAATGCTTTAGGAATTGTCCATTGACTGAATATGTAAGCTCATTGCCTTGGAGGTCCTTTAGATTAAATGTGTTATTTCCCATGATCTATAAAATTGGATAGGGTACAATCCAAAATGGGGAAAACTTATCATGTTATCTTTTCTTTTCATTAGATTTATCCTATAGTAGCACCAGGTCTAAATTTTTGAATGCTTTGACTTTCACTCTTTTATCAAACCATATTTTGACTACATCTTGGTGTTTGTTTAATGTCTAAAAGGCTTCAATTCTTAAATATTCCATTTTTATTTTATCAATCAATCTTGATTCTACTTTTTCATTTGGTTTCATGTAGTCTTTAATGAACTCATAGGTGGGAAACTTCAATGTCATAGGGAAAACTAGTCTGCATACATATACTAGTAGGTAGGGAAAATCTTTTAAGTCTTTGTTGTATCTCATTCAGTCTATCCAAGAGAATACTTTAGTAAATTATACCACTTCCTAGGCTTGTCCCTTTCTAACTTATTCATTACATCAATCATATTTTAATTTTTCAAATTTTCTAGTCCATTTCCCTAAGGGTAATGGATAAAAGCTGACCTGATTATGATCTAATTATGATGTGCCCATTTAATGAATTTTGTTTATATAAAATTTGGTCCATTATCACACACCAAAGAGATGGGCATGCCAAATCTATTTGTTATGTGTTCCTCCTAAAAGTGAATCATATCTTGTGCTCTACTATTCTTGGTGGCTACTTTTTCCATCTATCTAGTACAATACTATATAGTTATAAGAAAAAATGTATGGCCTAATGAGGAATTTGGGTTGATTATACTGATGAAGTCTAAAACCTATTTTGAAATGGCCTTCCTTCAACAACTAGTTGTAGAGGCATTACTATGTGTACTTCTCTCTTGGCTAATACTTGACATTCAAGGAAAGTTCTAATGTGCAATGAACATCCTTAAATATGGTTGGCCAATAGTAACCTAACCTTAAGATTTTATGGGTTGTGGTATTCCCAATAGGGTTGCCACTACCTATCTTTTGATGCAAGTTATCTATAATCTCTTTACCTTCCTCTGCAGATACACATCTAATATAAATACATTCATAGTTCCTTCTATATAGGAGTCCCTTATTAACATGAAATGAGCATCTTTGAGCCTCACATATATCCTTTCTCTATTAATCTCTGAGGGATAATTTCCTATAATTAAATACTATATTATATCTATATATGATTGTCCTTTAGAAACTTATGCTACACATATTTCTTCAATAGTGGTTCAAGGATTAGGATCAGTCATGAGTTGAATAATGCCTTGACCTCTAATGATATTTGTAGGCCTAATTTCTATGTCAAATTATTAGAGCTTGGCCATCCATTTTCCTCAACATTCTCCTAGCTCATTCTATGATATGGTGAGATTGATGGTAGGTTTGGGTAAAATAACAATGGTTTTGTTCCTCAAGATGTAATGTCAAAACTTCTTCACTACTTTGACAAGAGTGAAAATCTATTTATCAATAAAAAAATAATCTATCTCTACATCCTTTAGATGTGTGCTCATGAAACCAATCAAATGCTTATTTTCATCTTTCTTATATGTGATAACCACAACAATAGTGTGTTTTGAAGTGAATGAATATAGGTAGAAATATTTTGTGAAGTCTGGACTAATCATTATTAGAGCTTGTAATATGGCTTCCTTTATGTCTTGGAAATATTTTATGGCCTCAACTATCCACTCAATTTTAGCATCTTGCTTGAGCATGGCATTTAGAGGCTTGACAATTTCTATGAACCCTGAGATGAACTTCCTCATGAAGTTGATTTTCCTAAAGAATGACTTGAGATATTCCTTATTGTTTGGTTGTTGAATTTTTGAAATTTCCTAGGTTATATTTGGATCAATGGTGATTCCATCCTTTGTGATAATATGTCCCAAGATTTTTACCTCAATGACTCTAAATATGCTTTTCTTCAAGTTCAATGAAATATCAAACCTTATACACCTCTTAAATATGGATTGTAGGTAAATTATGTGATCTTTTTTATTCTTCAAAAACACTATAAGATCATCTATATAGATGATTATACATTTTCTTATAAGCCCTTTAAAGGCATGATTCATGGCACACTGAAAGGTAGCTCCTATATTTATTAGGTCAAACAACATCCTTTTATATGCATAAGTACCCCATTTCATGGTGAACATCATCTTCATTCTATCCTCAAACTGCACCAATACATGATTGTAGCCTAAAAATCTATCCAAAAAGGACATCATTTCATAACCACTCTCTATCTATATTACTTCATCTAGAAAAGGGAGAGGGTAATTGTCTTTCTCAAAAGCCTTGTTTAGATTTCTAAAGTCTACACATAATATGATCTCACCATTACTCTATAACTGGGACTAAATTGGCCACCCAAGTATAATGTTAGATTGGGAATATGATTTGGCACTTAATAACTTCTCCACATCCCTCTAAATAAGAGGCTTTAGAATAAGATTTACTAGCCTTTGCCTTTATCTAAATGGTTTATGGTCTTGATTTAGGGGAATCATGTGAGTGATGACCTATGGGTCATATACCTTTAGGTATTCATACATTATGTGATAACATATTTGTATTAAGTGATCAAATCCTTGACTTGCTAGCTTTCCTCCACAATGCAACTAAGACCAATATTCACATAATAAAGATTACAATTATCTCCCTGATTTTCCCTCTTGAATTCTTATTCATCAACCTTGGTCTACCTGAGCTTTTATACCTGAGGATCTAAGTTGAAAGGTCTCTCCAAGGAGACTAAGTTATTTATAATGTAATTTTCCTTGAGCTAGAGAATGCCCTCTTTATCTATTTCTTATTGGCAGAAGTGATTAATGTCCTTATCATCAATTATTTGGGACTTAAAATCCCCTAAATTAATTAAGAAATAAATAATCTATTGATCATCATTAAATACCTAGATATTTTCTACATTATTTATAATAGAGGGATAAGGAACCAATTTAATAGAAAATATTCGTACCTTAGACTCCTCTAATAACTTGAGATTAGTAGTAGTAGCAACTAGTGAATCATCAACTTGATTTTATTCTCTTGGGAGTACCACTATTCTAAAAGCTTCAAATCTCTCAATTAAATCCCATGATATATGCTTATATCTATTCAAATAAGACAAATTACATTAATATTTGTTTCTTACTTGGTGAACTACCAACTCTGAGTCACCAAATACTTTTATATATTTTACATTTTTATTTAGTGCAAACTATAATTCTAGGATTACAACTTCATTGTTAGCCCCATTTTTAGTACATAGAAGATGTAATCGATAAACTACCAATGAATTCTTACCTTGAGGACCAATCATATCAATTCCTATGCTTTATCCTTATTTGGACCTAGCTCCATGAAAATGCATAGTCCATAGCTAATTCAAACCTTTAGGTTCTAGATTTGTGCTAGATTTTGAGTGGTAAAAGTATAAACACCAAGGGAAGGAGATTCATACTTTACCTCTTCATTATTGACATTGTATTCCATGATGAGATATTTCATTCTTGGCTTTTTATTGATTTTGATCTAGTTTACAACTCCTCTTTATGGTAGCCAGATATGAGAAAAATCTATGGATAGATATCCATTGAGTGTTTTAGACCAATCTATACATAGAAATAATCCATAGCCTTTTGTTATGTCCAGTACCATAATATTCATAGTCATCTAGACTCTTGGTTCTAATGCTACTTTAATGTGTATGTTATTTAGTTCTCCAACTACTAATACTACCATTTTGTCTTGTTGAGAGACTGATCTCTTTGAAGGGATTAGAGCAAAACCAATATTTTTACATATAGAGGTAGGCATAATAGTTGTAGATGATTTAGAATAAACCAAATAGTTATGAATGTTCTTACTAAATGCTCCAATGGTTATAAAAAATGGTAGTACTTTGGGGTTATTCTTGTAAATGAAGTTGGCATCAACAACCTTTTCTTTATCTGTAATCACTCTAGTTCTTTCCATAGGGGTCTTTACAATAATGGACTTCCATAATAGCTCCTTTTGTTTAATGATTTTGGCTAACTCTTGAAGAGTTATATTTTCCTTAATCTTCTTCATATTTTCCATGATGTTGTATCCTCCTTTAATTGGTTCTACCTTACTTTATAGCTAGTCATTCCCCTTTAGAGGGGGTGGATTATTGCCTTCTTTAAGATTTGGAGGAATTTCCATCATCTTTGGAGTAGTGGAGGTGGTAAGTCGATGCTTTTTCCTTAAGTTTTACACACCTCTCGTAAACTGATGGAAAGTATGAAATTTATTTGTATTATCTTCTAGTTCATTATCATCTTCACCTAGTAAGGGAAACTCATGAGTTTTAAAGAACATGTCTATGCTAGAAGATCCAAGATCTTAATGAGATTATAGAATATTATCCATTTTATCCTTTATAGTTACTTCCCTTTTAAATATCTCAAATTCTATATAGAACTCAATGCAATCTAACTCACCATATTGAAGTGTATTGTATATCTTGCACCAATTAGGGAGAGCCATTTTAGTTATGCTAATTTTTGGGATCTTCCTAGGTTACTCCATGTTGTTCATAGGCCTATTGAATGGTATGTTATATCCTTAGAATCTATTATTATAGTTTTTAGTTGGGGCATTGGCATTTCCCATCTTTCATTGCATATTTAGGAAATCATTACTCAATTTCTAGACCATCTTTTGAATAGAATCTAATTCAGCCTTTGTGGAATCCATGCCTTATATAGTGATTGTCGTAAGTGATACTAAATTTTAGTTATATTGATAACTATTACATGTCACATGATTTTTTAAGTAGCCAAAATTTGGTTTCATTATTTGTGTCAACAAAGGTGTTATGTATAATTGATTCTAATTGTATGCTGGAACATTCTTTTTCACATGTGATATCAAATTAAGTACTAAAAATCCATTATTGATGTTAGGTACCCTAAGTTTTTATGGGTTGAGCTATATATCAATGATAATATTCTCTTTGAATGTTAATTCCAAATTATTTATAGTTGGTGCTCTCCTTAGGAACATGGTAGTGATAGGATCCAAGGCATTCTTATAGATCTTTAATGCTAATGTTGGCTCTAGTTTATACCTCAGGGTCAACCAATTGTACATCTTTTACCATATTTTATTAAAAGCATAGATGGACTCATTAGGCTCCTTATTCATGCTAGTAAAGTGTTGATATATCAATCCAAGTTGGTGACCTATCCAAACTATACAAAAAAAATAGTTTGACATTCCTCCCAATTAGTAATGGAATTTTTAGTTAGATTTTAAGCAAGATATATTAAAGTAAATGATAATAATCAACATGAAACATATTCATAAACTACATTCATAATATTAAATAAAATTTAATATATTTGATATGCTCGTCTACGGTCCTCAGCCTTAAAGGAGAAAAGGATGGTAAATACAATTCAAGATTTTGAAGCAAATCATGCACATCTCCTAGGACAACAATGGTAGATCTAACTAACTAGGGTTGTTGCTAAGACATAAATTGATTAACAAGTAAAAATTTTCTTTACGGTAAGGGGTGCCCTATTAGAGGTGGTGGATTATTCTAAACTGGAGCTCTTGGTACTACTATAGGTCACCTATGACTTCTCAAGGGTGATGCTAATAAACGAACCTCAAAATTGGATCTGATAACTCTCTTGGGTGACTTTAGTGAAAGTCTATGTAAATAATAACCTCTATTATCAAGGTTTCAAGGCCCTAATTCTAGTGCCAATGAAATATTATTGACATGGGTTTTATGCACACTATAATTGAATGAGGTAGCCTCTAAAATTTTAGGATCTATATGAATGTGAACTCCGCTCTAGGGAATGAGTTATAGGTTTGATATTTATTTTAACTTTTTGATGGAATAGGGGTAGGCATGCAGGTTGTTGATAAGGTTTTCTTTTTTGTGAAGGTGTGGCTTTCTAATAGAGTGAATTTTATACAAGAGTTAGATGGGTGGTTGGTTTATAATATAAATTGGGTAGGTATTAATAAAAAACTCAAAATGGAGGGTAAGGTAGGGAAGAAAAGGAAGATCTGTGGTTCTTGGGAATTACTTCCCTAGTTGGTTTCTTAATAGACCTATGCTTTTTAAAACCTATGTCTATTACCAGTAACAATAACACACATACGATCAGACACATCTAGGAAGTCAAAGGAAATAAAGATGTAGAGAATTCATAATCCTTAGATAAAGGTTTCTCCTTTAGGGTAGTTGTTACACACCCTTAATCAAGAGATTATGGCTCAAGCAAGTGAAATATATGAGATAGTTATTACACAGACACAAAAAACTACACCCAATAAAGCATAAATAGACATTCAAAAATATGATTCAATTAACTTGACTAGCTCAATTGATATATTCACTAATCTTTCAATAGCTATTACACATCTAGGATCAATATATCAATCAAAAAATAAATAATATATTCATAGTTATAGCACGCTAAAGATTATTGAAACATATAACCATGGAAATAACAACTAATTGCACAAAATTAGAAAGAAAATACTCAAAAACACTTAGTTGATGATTGAAATTGTTCATTACTCTATATTATAAAATTTTCTAACAAAAAACTAAGTTGGTTACAATCGTATATATAGGCTTGGGGAATGGGTTGCCTCATCCTCCAAGTTTATGCATGTGGTTGGATGTGTTAGTTAGAACATGTACTTCTAACTGTAGTCTAAAAACTATCTAAAAGAGAACTAGATGTTAATAAATAAATAAATAAATAAATTGACTTTTTAAAATTACGTAACATGTGCATGTACAAAAAATATATTTCAAATGTTTATAATTATCTACTCAAAATCTAAGTACATTGGCCATTACAAAATTATGCAAGCATTAGATTCCAGCTTATCAAGCCTTACTTGATCAAAGTATTACATGCACCTTGGTTGGCATAAAATTCATCATTACAGTTGAAGATGTAGTTACATCACCTAAATCCTACTTCTTATTTACTTCATTATCCTCATAGACTTTTTTCACCACTCCCTGATGCTTCATATAATGTCTAAATTTAGTAATAGTGGACAATGGACTCTCTTGGTCTATCCAAGGAGGTTTACATGCTCATCCTTGGTTATTTAGAATTTATTCTTGAAGATTTCAACTTTAGTGACATTTTTGTGATCCTTACTTATTTTTGACTCAATTTTATCAATTTTCAAACCTTGCAAGCTCTTCTTAAAATCATCAACTACCTCCTGGATAAGCTTGTCAAAATTGATTCTACTAATAAACTTACTAGTGGTGTGTTTAACCTTGGATAACTTAAGATCATGAAAATTTTTTAGGACTTAAGAATCATATGCCTAATATCTAGGGATTAAATCCCTAATTATTTTCCTCCTATTGAATAACTACTAGATTTAAGGTATTGGAGGCTGAAGTGGAGAACTCAAAGAGAAGGCCAAGATAGTGCATATTCTTGTAGGTATAAAAACTAAAGTTTAAGAGGAAACTTCAAGATGATATAAATCCCTAGAAGCCATGAAATTCATGAAGGTGGAGATGGCCCCTCACGTGAGCCAATCCAATCAATTGTTCAACTTTTTGAGAGATGACAATGCAAAATTGAATATGTCAGTTGTCTACAAAGGCAAATCTCTCTATATCCATCTTGACCTTATGACTACACTGGAGGCATCCAATTCCTTAATCTATTATTTATTTAGTAAGATGAGGATAAATATTGGTTGAAAAATTTTGGGGCTTTACTCCCTAAATATCAAGCATATGAGGTTTAGGTTATTCAAATTTTACATGAGCTAAAGTTATCCAAGGTTAAATAATCCATTGGTAAGTTGATTATCATAATCAATTTTGACAAGATTATCTTGGAGGTGACCGGTGAGTTTAAGCAAGGCTTAAAAGGTTTGAAAATTGAGGAAATTGAGTCAAAATTAAGCAAGGCTCAGAAAAATGTCATTGAAGTTGAAATCTTTAATAATAAATTCCAAATAACTAAGGATGAGCATGAAAATCTCATTGGATAGACCAATATAATCCATTGGCCACAACTTCTAAATTTAGACATTATACAAAATAAGAATTAAGTGGTGAAAAAATATTGTGAAGATAACAAAGTGAAGAATAATCAAGCTTCAGGTGGTGCAACTACATCTTCAATTGCCATGATGAATTCTACACCAACCAAGGTGCATGTAACACTTTGAGTGAGTAATCCTTGATAAGATATAATATTACACATGAATAATTTTTTAACATCTAATGTAATTATATTCTGAGCATCTAATTATAAAAAAATGACTTTAAATTTTGTGTAAAAACACACATTGCATAATTTTGAAAAGTCAATTTATCTATTTTTTAACTTTTAGTTCTATTTTAGATAGTATTTAGACTACAATTAGAACTACATGTTCTAACTAACACATGTAACCATTTGCATAAACTTGGAGGATGAGGCAACCCCTTCCCCAAGCCTATATATATGATTGTAACCAACTTATTTTTTTGTCAATTTTTTTTTGGAATACAGAGTAGTGAAATTTTTTGATTGTTAATAAAGTGTTTTTGAGTATTTTATTTCCATTTTCATACAATTATTTGTTATTTCCATGGTTATATTCTTCAATAATCTTTAGTGTTCTATAGCCACAAATAGATTCTTAATTTCTTTATTGATATATTGATCCCAGATTTGTAATAGCTATTGAAAGATTAGTAAATATATTGATTGAGTTGGTCAAGTTAATTGAATAATATTTTTTAATGTGTATTTATGCTTTCCTTGGTGTGATTTTATATCTATGTGTAATAACTACCTCAAATAATTCACTTGACTAATCCATAATCTCCTGATTAAGGGTGTGTAATAGCTACCCTGAAGGAACAACATTTATCTGAGGATTTTGAATTCCTTACATCTTTATTTCCTTAATTCTTATCTGTGTCTATCTATATGTGTGATATTACTACTAGAAACATATATAGATTTTAAAAATCATATGTCTATTCAAAAACCAACCAGGGAAGTAATTCCCAAGAACTATGGAGCCTCCTTTTTTTCCCTACCTTACCCTCCCTTTTGAGTTTATTATTAAGACCTACCCACTTTAGATTATAAATCACCCACACATCCAAATAATATAGAAATTTCACTCTATTAGAATCCCACACCTCTATCCAAAAAAAAAACTTGTCAATAACTTGCATGCCCTACCCCTATTCCATCAATAAGTTAAAATACATTGCATACCTACAACTCATGCCCTATAGTTGATTTCACTTCCATAGAGATCCTAAAACATTAGAGGCTAACTCATTTGATTTTAGTGTGAATAAAATTCACATTAATAGTATTCCCATGCAGTGTGCATAAAACCCACATGTGTTAGTTAGAACATGTAGTTCTAAATATGATCTAAGGACCATCTAAAAGAGAACTAGAAGTTTAAAAAAAAAAAAAAAAAAATTCAAAATTATCAAACGTGTGCATGTACACAAAATATTAAGTCAATTATTTATAATTAGCTACTAAAAATCTAAGTATATTAGCCACTATAAAATTATACATGCATAAGATTCCAGCCTATCAAGGCTTACTCACTCGGTGTAATTCATGCACCTTGGTTGGAATAGAATTCATCATGGTAGTTGAAGATGTAGTGGTACCACCTAAAGGTTTCTTTTTATTCACTTCATTATCCTCATAGAATTTTTGTGCTTCTCCATGTTACTTTTTTATAATGTCTAAATTTAGCATTGATGGCTAATGGATTCTCTTGGTTTATCCAAGGAGCTTCTCATGCTCATCCTTAGTTATTTGTAATTTATTCTTGAAAATTTCAACTTTAGTGACTTTTTTTTAGACTTGCTTAATTTTTAATCAATTTCCTCAAATTTTAAAAATTTCAAGCTTTGTTTAAACTCATCAGCCACCTCCTAGATAGGCTTGTCAAAATTGATTCTATTGATCAACTTACCAGTGGGTTATTTAACCTTGGATAGCTTTAGCTCATGAAAAATTTGAAGAACCTAAGCCTTATGTGCCTAATATCCAAGGATTAAAGCCCCATTATTTTGTAATACTTTTCCTCCTACTAAATAATTAATATATTTAAGGCATTAGATGCCTCCAGCATAGTAATAAGGTCAAGAGGACTATAGAGAGAGTTATTCATGTAGACAACTAGCATCTTTAATTTTACACTATCATCTCCCAAATAGTTGAACAATTGATTGGCCTGGCTCATATGAGGGGCCATCTCAGTCTTCATGAATTCCATGGCTTCCAAGGAGTTATAACATCTCAAAGATACCTCTTAAACTTTAGTTTCTATACCCATAGGGATATGTACTATCTTGGCCTTCTCCTTGAGTTACTCCACTTTAGCCTTTAATACTTGTACTTATACCTCTAGCTCCTATCAATATAGTTTAGTAACCTCAAGGATTGAAAATATGGTATCCTTGTGTGCTTGAACCAAATCTACTATATTTTCCTCATATAAAGATTGTTCTAGCTATCTATTCTACTTCTTGGTGAGGAAGAACACTTCTTGCCTTTCTTTAAAGATGATCTAGGTTCCCTTGCCATCTTATACTTTCCTCTTCTTCACCCTTTGAATACTACCAATTAGAGGATCAAACAAGGTAGAAACAAATGGGAAATCAATGATATTAAAGTTTGGTAATTAGGACATATTACTTCTTAGATCTATTTCCCATGGAGGAATATCTAACTGGGATGCATCAGAGGTTGTGACAACAACATCTTCCTCTTCTTCTTGAGATTTTTCTTATTTCTTGTGGGATTTTGGACAACAACCTCTTCCTCTTCCTCCTCTTGAGTATTCTATTATTTCTTATGTGATTTAGTCAAGACATTAGTAAGGGAAGTCCATATGCTTTTAGACCAATCCACTCATCCAATCTAAGGAAGTAGAGGGACCATGATTATTTAGGGCTTGGCCTTCCTCCCCCTGCCAGTGCTTATCATTGTGGTATCCTCTATGGAAGTCATATATGGTAGTGGAAGGGTGATTTGAGTGGTTTAAACATGGAGATATGAGGTGGATAATGTAGTATACACCTTCTTAGATAGTTTCTTCTTCTTGAGGTCTCTAACAATGGAGGTGCCAGTAGGAATATAAGGGGTTTATATGGTGAACATTATTGAAATTCAGATAGAGGGAGAAATGGTAGTAGTGGAAGTGGAGGGGATAGATGTGGGAACTTACATAAAGGTATCCTACCCAAAGATGGGTATAAAAGACAAGGTGAAATTAATAAAAGACTATGTACCTAGAAGAATAAGCTCCAAAAGTTTTATTTAGAGGCTCATAGCCTTGGCTATCTCGAACTTGGATTTTTCATCAGAATCATCTTTTAATATCTTTGATGATTACCATTCTCCCCTAACTAGCTTTGAATGTGTAGGTTGAGTAGGTAGACTATATGATGCCTCTACTATAGGATTTTCTATAGGGGTCCTAGGCTTTCTCTTATAGACCAAGGTGGTCCTTACTTGAGTGAGGGAGTATTGAGGTGATGATACTATTTCTCCTAGAGTTTCTATCCTAATGGATGTAACAATGTGTTCCTAAATCATACCAATTAACACTTGAATAGAACTTACAGTAGGCAATTCTTATACTCTCTCTTCCTCATCAAAGTTAAGGCTTATTGGGTCCTCAGCTTGTCTTCTTTTAGTTAAAATAGGGTCAAGTGTCCTAGGCTCCTTCTTCACTAAATTGAATTTCAACTTCAAAGGAAGTGCTTTAGAGGAAGAAGTAACTTGGTCCTTAGATTTCTCCTCTAACTATCTCCTCTACAAATATGAATGTTATCACCCTTGTAGAGTGCCTTCTTGCTATCTAAATCCTTAGTGGAACTAAAGGATCATCTTGGATAATTTTCAAATGATCCTCTTATAGCTTGATAATTTGTGACCATTTAAATAATTCCTCATTATAATTGGCATTAAAAAATAGGAAGTCATAGTCATAAGCCTCATGACTATATAGGATGTTGAATCCATGAATGTTCTTTTGAATTAACCGATGTAAATCCCAATCTCTATGTGGAAGTGTGGGGAAAGGATAACTCCTACATTTTCCACCTAATTCTTCAAGATGATTTCTCATTGTATACACCATTCTTCTAATAGTTATGAAGTGACCAAAATAAAAATATTTGTTCTGCCTTGATATATCCTCTTCAATGATCTTCCACAATTATAAGGCGATCTCTTGTTTAGCTAAATTATCTAGTATAACCCTTGGAATACATAGGGGGTAACTCTACTTCCCCATACCATGATGATAGTGAAATTTAGGTAAAATAAATAATAACCTTTCCCAAACAAATTCTTTACAATATTATGCCTAATTCGAGGCATGGGTGATTTATATATGGCTTGCCAAACCTAAGGGTAGACATCTTTAGAGATCCTCACCATATATTTAGTATATAGTAGATGTGAATGAACTGGTAGTGGTCACATATTCTATTCTTCTCGTAATCTATGGCTAGGGCACATAATAAACCAAGGTCTTTGTAACATGTTCCCATGACTTAATCTAATAAGTATGACATCATGAATAAATCTCCTATGGGTGTGGGGTGCCTATCTTTTTGAATAATTTGCTTCCTTAATCATAAAATTATGATTTCATCCATGGCATATATGAAATCATGTGTAATCATCATATATAATAATGGTACCCAATCCAAATTGATAAAATGAATGGTGGGCATATTATATATTCTATTAAGAAGAGCCATACCAATTAAAAGCCCCATCTTGAATATATTTATTGGGATTTCTCCTTTTGGATTATTCCCTTTTCATCTGATGGTTTGGTCTAAGGGTAGCCATGAAGATAACACCTTCTCTATTGAGGTCTCAACATTATATTTCATCTATGTGTACTTGTTGAAGTAGGCATTATGGATACTCAAAGATAGGTATCTCTAAAAATCTAACCCTAAAATTAATGTGACCACCATATTATTATTATAATGATGCAGGAAATCATCCTAAGATATATTTCTAGAGAAAAAACATGTCCCTTAAGAGGTCAATTCATGACATTATTTCCATCTTAGCTATAACAAAGTGTAATCTTTAGCATTTGAATGCTAACAATTCTTTTACAAATAATTTTTTTTTCTAGTGTCATATCATATTTGAGTGAAAACACATCCACCAAATCAATAGAATACCATAATGTTGAGTAATTATTATATTTGTCTCCATGAATTTTTTGGAGTCCATAATCGAATATAAGGATGGCAGATTATCTCTTAAGAATTTCTAGATGTAAATGCCATTGATGCATACTCTGTGATATTTTTGTTATGTTCTATGTATGCTTGTTAAAACAACTTGGCTCTAGCTTAGTCATTTATTTACTCACAATACACTCTTGAAGTAAGAACTAGGTCTCTTCATTATTTTAAGAGAATATATGACTTTGAATGCAAGTTATCTTGAATTCAATGATGAATTTTTAATCACATCATATCACCTATATAGAATCCTGCATTGAATATTAGCTCGTGTGACATAAATATGTAATGTTTACTTGGATTTTATTTGTAGTATAACTCAAAATTGTTAGCTTAGGTTAGTGGGGATATTTAAAAAAAAATTATAGGAATTTATTTTATTTTATTTTGGTTAAGTATTGTGAGTATAGTGCTCTTAGTAATAAGTCACATAGGGTCTAAATCAAAAAGATTTTTTTAGGTCAACATTTGTAGACTAATTATTTTGAGGGAATTGTTTTGGACAAAAAGTCCATAATAATTTCCCTAAATATTTCATCTAGGCAAGAAAATCCTAAGACAATTATCTTGAAGGGCTATTCAAAAATCTAGAGGGCATTTTCAATTTCCTCTCAGGGTACTTTTGATCCAAATTTTTCACTTCATAGGGCATGTTTTCCATGACAAAAGTACCAAATGATCTACTTCGTAGGGGTCAGAAGGGTGATTTTGATTTCCCAAAGGGTACTTTCTTACAACTAAGGGTCATTTAAAAAGTTTTTAAGGGTAGGTTACACAAAAAATAGAGGGTATGTTCCTTGGGTTTAGAGTGTCTTTTGGTGGGGAAAAGGGTTGTGGAAATTATTTTGAAGGGTAAGTAGCCACTTTGAAAAGGGTCGAAGGCTTGTGACATAAATCTCTAAGGGTATGTCATTGTCAAAAGGGTCCAAAAAACAAAGCTTAAAGGGTAATTTACATGGGGAAAAGGGGTTGAAAGGGTTATCTTGAAGGATAAGTCTCATAGGGTAAAGGATTCAGGAAAAGTTCTTGAAAGGTATTTTACACAAAACCCAAAGGCTATGTGCCGTAAAAGAGTTGGTCAAAAAGGGTAAAGTGGTCAGTTAAAGAAAGGTTTGAAGGTTAATTCAAAAGACAAAGGACACTTTAAAAATTTCCAAAGGGATAATTCAAAAGGTCTAAAGAGTAGGTGGAAAGGATCTGAAGGGTCTACTTCAAGGGATAAAATTGCCTGAAGGGTCTCCTTCATAGGGGTGAAGGGCATGTTTTATTTTCTTGAAGAGTAATTTTGTATAGATATGGGTCATTTCAAAAAGTCTCTAAGGGTAGGTTCAGAAGGGTGAATTCCCTAGGGGGAATTGATTTGATCAAAATGTCTACAATAATTTCCCAACAAAATAAGGTTTTCTAAATAGTAAGCCCAAAATAAAATGGGCCCAAGAACACTTGAAACACAAACATTTAAAAGGATAAGTTGCATAAGGACAAAAATAATTAGCTTGAAAATATAAACTAGAATAATAGTCTCTACAAAACAAAAGTTAGTCTCATGAAACATATTATGCCAATACCACCCTACCAAAAGTGAAACATCTTATATTTTTTAGGTTTTGCATAAACATATGAAAAAGTGGGTCCTCATTTCTCCTTGAAGAAGAAAAATGGATAGATAAATAGACACTTAAAAGAGGTCAAAATTATAATATAAATGGTGTAATCATTATATAATAATATCTCTCATAAAGAACCATAAGTATTTCCTTTCAATTCATCGTGCACCCTTTAAGGCATGAAGTTAGTGATATTGATGTGTCTACAAGACAGTACAAGAGAAATCATCATTAAATGATAAAGTGAAAAATATTATGTGGATACACTATTTTCCATTGGATGTTAAAGGGAATGTGTGAATCCTTTCCTTCTTCCCTTTAGGCCTCAAGGTGGTGATAAATACAATCTCACTCCCATTATTTTCCCTATGCTTATATTGGATTATATAGTCCGTGCTATCATAAAATGAAAAGGTAGGGTGCCCAATCATGCATGGTAGAATGTGGGTGGTTAAAATATCCCTTCTCATACCCCTTATTAACATATGCATAACATATAATAAAGAGTCAAATTAAATAAAAAATTGATTGATTTACATAGATATTATGATGATAATGATGATGGTATATGGGTATTTAATGATATATTATATAGTAATCTTCAACACTTTATTAACAAAGTATCGATACAAGTTTTAACATACCTTGTATGCCATCTTAGGACTATACAATTCAAATAAAATCATATTTTATAAAAAATTTAAATTCAAAATAATTAGGACCTATGTATGACATGCGGTTCTAGTTTATATGGTTACTCTATGTTATTTTTCATATACATAGTAGATTACATATCCATTTTATATAAACATTTTATTCATGTTTTACTTGAGTGGGATGCAAGACATACAGGTTATCTATGACACATGGACATTTAAATGCAAGACATTCGTACATGAATAATCTACCTTTATACATTAGGGGCATGTGTACCCTTGGGGAATCTTAGTTCAATATATAAATTCTATATTTCTATGGCCATTCCATTGATCATATTAAGTTGATTAGATTGATTATATATTACTTGTTTTTGTGTTTACTATTTATAGTGCCATATACTATGGATAATGTAATTTTATTGTATGTTTGATATTGATCACTACTATATACCATGATCCTTGATTATCTATTACATTGTGTGATTGATTATATGTGTGAATTTGTGTGTTAAATTAGTTTCGCCTATGTGTGTGATTATTGATGACTATAACATTATGTGACTATTGATGTGTGTGAATTTGGTTGTTATATTGCATGTTTACTATTAATGAAAATATTATGTGTTTTCATGTAATGCATAAATTGTGTCAAGGATCCTCTAATTTGTGTCATGGCCATGTTGTGTTTATATTGGGCTAGAGTCGATTCATGTCTTAAGTACTTATGTGCAGCATTGTCATGACATTATGTGCATATGTGTGTGCATATTTACATGATTTTTTAGATTTTGGTTCCATGATTCATATGACACATTATTATATTATGTATGATGACATGATTCATATCATTCATCTTCTATGTGGCTCACATTGGGTTCTTCTATCTATAATTATATTTACTATGATGATTATTATTGTGCACCTAGTTGTTATATATATATAGACACACACACACACACACACACACACACACACACACACACACACACACACACACACACATATACATATATATATATACACATATATACATATATATATATATACATATATACATATATTTATATATACATATATATGTATATATGTATATATGTATATGTATATATGTGTATATATATACACATATATACATATATATATATATATACATATATACATATACATATATATATGTATATATATGTATGTATATATATAAATATATATATATGTATATATATACATACATATATATATGTGTGTGTGTGTGTGTATATATATATATATATATATATATATATATATATATATACATACACACACACACACACACACACACATTAACATGAAACTTGTATGCCTTAAGATACATGTTTTATACATGTGTGAATGATCAAATATTTTTAAGATGGAATAATCTAGTCATGTTAGCACACATGTTGTGAATTTTTCTATCTTTACATATAACATGATGTATACATATATTTTATTTTTAGATGAGTGATTCACAAACTACATCCCTCACCTTAAAAATGGTAAATACTAGTGACACTGTTATAGAGATTTAGGTTTTAAAAGACATACAAGTCATATTATGGGTTAAATTACATAAATGAAATGAGATAGATTGGGAAAAATTATGATTCGGTTTGGGACAAATTATAATTCGAATTGAGACAAAATTAATGATTTACACATTTGAAGGGTTTTTTATAGGATCACAAAAAATAAGTAACAAATTTTATGACATGATAAGACATATTACATGGATTAGATTGAAAAAAATTATCATGATATATTTATTTGATTGAGCATAATTATCAGATTACATAATGTAGATTAACATATTATATCAAATAATAGATTGGACAAAGTGACATATAGGTTAATGGCATTCTATCATATTGGGATATAAATGAATCAAATTCAAAATCATGGATGTTGTTCATATACAAAATTTTATATTTTATATGAGGGTAATGAAGGTAAATAGATGAGCAATTTGAATCTAAAGTTTGTCTATCACAATTGATTTATTTTTTTAGATTTATATACAATCTTATTTTAGGTCTCCCCCTTGGCATGTGAACCTAATGTATGTTCCATTAAAATAATTATGATTATATTTTACATAGTGGATTTGGGTTCTATAATACTTAATTGTTAGAACTTATCAATCTCCAATGAGGGTTGAGGCATAATATTATCAACACATGGTTTTAATAAGTGTCATCTCCTTGGGGAATAATCACCATAATATTTAATGACTTCAAATGGAAATTTGGTTCACATATTCACAAGTGTATTCATTCCTTATCTTTTATATTTCAATGATATAGAGTGGTTTTATTTTTTTTAATCATGAGTGTACTTTGATTTCTACATGTTTAATTGTAGTTTTGAATGGATCAAGTTAGATAATTGGGGTATATGTGAAGACACCAAATTTGGTTGAACTCAAGAACCAAATTTATTACGTTATCATTTTAATCTAGAATTTTCAATACTAGGATATAAGGTAGAATTTATAGACACATATTTTTGGTATTAGACACTTTAAAATGTGAATTATGAACTTTCCTTGACATACACGGATTTTTCATGCACATTTATATCTTTTACACATTATTTCCTAAATATTTGTCTATGATCTTGACCAAATCAATTTATTGTATTCCATATACATGATTTCCCTAGTTTATGCCTAACTATTTTATTATCCAAATTAGACCATTGTCATATTTTAGATCACTATTTCCTCCATTATGGTTAGTGTCAATAATAATTAGATGTTTATGGTTATCTATAGTGTCTACCTTTGCCATATGTGTTCCATCTTCTCCAAATGACTATTTTTCAAAGTCTAACCCTTCCTTTGGGTCATCCCACACATTTTTAATTTGAATTATGAAGGGAAATTACCAAATATTATTATATATATACACATCAATCCTAAGGTTATTCCTATATAGAGTTCACTTGGAAAAATATTATCACATTGAGGAAAACATTTTCACTTAAGTCACTATTTTAAAGAATCCAAAACTAAAAAATAATTGAAGGAAAAATCACTAATCCAAGTATGAAAACCTAGACCAAGGTGAAAACTAACATATTGTTAAGTGTTGAAAGACAAAAAAGTTTCCCACATTATAGTGGATCACTATTGAGAACATATGCACATAGGTGGTAGAACTATGTGTAGTTTGATCCCTCTTCATGTTATTATAACAAAGACAATGCTCAACCACTTAGTGGGGTATGGTTGGTGATGTGAAACCTTTATTTATAACTCCTTTTCATAGGATAAGAAAAAATGTTGAAAGTAGAGCTAGGGTTTCAAGGTGAAGGAATAAAAATCTAAATTTACACACAAGACCAAGCATATAAAATTATAAAGAGTCAATTTGGCATAGAGGTGCATTGATATAGATTTGCATATACTATAACAATCATTTTTCATAGTTCTAGAAAATAGTAGATAGATATGACCACCACTAGTATCTAATCATTACCATAGGTGTCATGAATATTTTCAATAGTCTATTTCCTATTCTTAACCAACATAGAGATAATACAAATCACATATAATGAAAATAAGAAATGCAAAGAATAAAACATTCCAATAAATCAATTAAGTGCCTTTATTCCCCTGTGTGCTTGATCATTTCTATAAATAGTAAGCTCAAATATCGATCTTATTTTCATTTTCAAATCTATTTATTTTATGTTATATCTTAGAAAATATGAATTATCCAAATTTTTCTATGTTTAGATCAATAAATCCAAAATAATGTAAAATAATGACACATGAACATATAAATGTATGACATTGATAAACCTAGGGGCTACATTTACACAATGGGGGCATGTTGGTAAACTTTATAGGTTCCATCTTTAAATAGTCATTCCATTAATCATATTGTGTTACTTATATTGATTATACATGACTTGATCTTGTGTATACTATTTATAGTGATTTATGTTATGGATAGTGTAATTTTTTAAATGCAATGGTGACATGGATTTATTGTTTAAATTAGCTTTGCTTATTCTATGAATGTTTGATATTGATAAATGTTACATGGTATGGTCCTTTTTTGTGTATTGCATTATATTATGATTGCTTTGTGTGAAATTACATGTTAAATTTTGTGACCATTATATGCTTAATTTCATTATTAATGAGTGGATATTAATGACTGTTACATTATGTAACCATTATATGTTAGATTACATGCTTCATGAGTGAATATTAATTATTGTTACATTGTGTGACTATTATATGTTAAATTTCATACTCCATGATTGAATCTTGATGATTGTTACACTTTTTGACCAATTATGAGTGTGACATTGATTGTTATGTTGTTAGTTTCTATGAGTGCATTGATTATGTACTACAACATCATGCATCAGTTGTCTTGAAAATCATCTAGCCCATGTCATGGCCATGTTTTCCATGTTAGGTCAGAGTAGATTAATTTATTGAGTGTTTATGTGTGTCATTATCATGGAAATGTGTGCATGTGTGTCTACATTATTATTGATACTGTGGTGTGATGATTAATATCAATCATTATTCTTATTATGTGTGACTCCATGATTCATATCAATCATAATTATTCTTGTGTGTGATTCCATGATTCATATCATGCATCTTTTGCATGGATTACTACTAAATACTTCTATTATTGATGATCATGATAATAAAGACTATTATTTCATGCTTAATTTCTATATCTACCTAATGTGACACTTGTACTCCTTGTATTACATGTTTTATATATGAATTAATGCTAACATATTTATATCAAAACATTATATAATCATGTTAGCACATGTTCATTGCATAATTACATATTTTGTATATAAAATGATGCATATAACTCTTTTATTTTGAGATGAGTGATTGTTAGGATACATCCCTAGCCTTAAAAGGGGGCATACTAGTGAATTTCATAGACATTCAAGCCTTGAGAGACTAAAAAATTCAGATTTTAGGTCAGATTACATGATTTAGATGAGATAGATTGGATCAAATTATGATTTAAAATAGGATAGATTGATATAATCACACATATGCAAGGCATATTTAGGAAATTTTATAGGATAAATAGGAAAAAATGACAAATTATATGATGTGATGAAATATATTGCATGGATCAAATTAAACAAATTTAGCAAGTTATAGAGATTATATTGAGTAGGTTATCAGAATTATCAAATTAGACATAGTGACATATTAATTTATGGCATTTTATACTACATTAGGGTATCAATGAATGATATTTGGAGCACATATGTTGTTCATACATGAACTTTTATATTTTATATGATGGTAATGAAGGTAACTATGTAAGCACTTTTTGTCTAAAATCCACTTGTAATAGTTGATTCAAAATTTTCAAGTTTACATGAGCTTAGTACAAGGATCCATTTTGGAATATAAACTTGGTACAAGTTCCACATAAATATATATAATGACATTTTAAATTTTCTAGTTCCATAATCATCCCATGGAATTCTCCAACAAGTGTTAGTATCAATTTGGTTCACACATTCACAATTGTATTTGTTCCTTTCTTTTTCAATTTCAAATGTTTTGATGATATAGGCCATTTTGTGGTAGAAAATATTCAGTTTCAAGTGCTCATTTAGTTGTCTAAGTTGATTCTGGACTCATTACAACCAAGCATAAACATGGGGTTGTCTTTTTATGCTCAACATTTAACACTTGAATATGTTGACATCAATTCAAATAAGTTAAAGTCCTTATGAACTCACTTCAAGCACATCATATAAATAAATGGGGCTCATATTGGGCTAGTTATGTCATGGTGCAAGGCATAACCTATGGCACTTGGTCATTTGAGAGGAAAGTCTTAAATAGATTCATTATCACATGCCTTTCATATACTATGTTTAGTGGCCTATAGGTACAAACCTTTAGGGGGATTAAGTCTATATTAATAAAGGTGAAAGCCTTAGTTAGACTAGGCATAAAGTCATATAGGTGCTTTAAAGGGTCTACAGACTACTCTCACTTTAAGGATTCATACTTAGGCTAGTGCTTCTTACCAAGAGTAGGGGAATTTGGTGCATGATCTCTCTACACTTAGCCTATTTATATAAGATATGTTGACATCATCAATATTATAAGGACGTCATTAACATCATGAACTAGAAGTTTGTAAACAACATTTTTAATGTAAATGTATGGAACCTAGAACATTATAACTATTGTGCATTATGATATCAACACCAAGGAAGTATCAACCATAAATAGTGTATGATATGTGAAAAACTTATTGATTAATCAAATTTTAAATATAGAAAAAAGTCAATTATACTTAAAAACAAAGTATATGCTTAACTCAAAATACCTAATAACCTAGACTCTCACAAGTGAGATTGAGAACTAAAAATGGAGCCTTAATGGAATCCATGATACTCCTCAATATAACGACAGCCTATTATAATGTATTTAGATCCAATTTTCTAGATCTTTATTACCTTGATTACCATATTTTTTCTTCACTGGTTTGAACTCTTTTATATCCTACAAGAACATTTCTGGATAAGATGGAGAGTGAACACAAAATGCCTTGATAGAGCCTTGGTGATCATTTTTTTGGCTCCATCAGTTTGTGATATTTGCATTGTAGTCACCACATATTATCTATCCTAGAAGATGCCATAAGATTCTTGGAAATGGTTAATCACCTACCAATTAGTGTAAGGTGTGTACTACATCCTCTAACTAGTGCCAATATGGAAAAATAACAATCATCATGCCAAGTGATTGCATCATGCTAAGGTGTTTGTAATGTTAGCATGGATCCCATACTTACTAAAATAAGGGCCCCAACATTACCCCATACAAAATTTCTAGTCCATCCTTGAACTAGGTTGTCAAAGTTTGTAGCACGTATAACTTAAGCATGTTCTCCTTAAGCTTGGAACTAAAGTATTCAATGTCCTTGATAGTGATATTGATCTCTTTAGTGTGATTTTATATTTTCATGGAGGCAAAACTAAGCACAATCACATCAGTCTTGTCTAGTTCCTTCCTAAAGGCCTCTAAACTTACCTTAGCTTTTGTCATTCCCCCATCTAGGATTGCTCCTTGATCACAAGACTTAGTCTACAAGCTAGGGAAGAGTGTTTATAAGTTATATTATTGGTCATTTATCTAGGTGATTAATGCATTGACCTTCCTCATTAGTTGTGTGTTCTCTAACTTGTTCATAGAGTATACCCATGCCATCAACTTATCCTTTTACTCATTTGCCTTCTTAAGGCATGTATCTATGATTGACACTTGGTCATAAAATATTAATAAGATGGGATTAGATGCATTTATGCCTTCTTAAATTTTAATGAATAGGTCCTTTACCTCTTCAATCTTAGTAGTAGACTCTTTTTATAGCATGGTGTGTAGATCTTATTCTTCTTCTTATTGTGCTAGCTCTAGTTTCATTCTTGGGAGCATCTACTCCACTAGTACACATATCTTATCAACTTAGAGAGGTTAGATGTGTCAATGATGACCAAGAGGGAAGGTTGGACTATCTATACATGCTTGCATAACTACTTTAACTTGAATTTCATGGCCTTTACTTCATATTCAACATCTTTTTAGAGTTTTTTAATTTCTTTGCTCTGCCATCATTGATGATATTTTTGTGCATGAATTTAGTGGCCATTTGGATAAGTACATTCCCATACTAGAATAGGTTCATGAAATGAGGGTTGATGATGAGGGATTCATGTCCTTTTTCAAGTTATTCTACACCCAATATGGCCTCTCAAGGCACCTCAAAGTGAGGTTCATCCATGTAGTGATTAAATATAAATGAAAGTTGTTTGTGCATCCTTATTGTGGTAGCCTCCTAGCGAATGAATTCAAAAAAATAAAATTACTCATCCATCCACCCCTTCTACACCTTTTCTCTAATGATTAATTATACATCATCCTTTTTTATGACAACAATCTCTATTTGATCTTCCTCCACTTCACTGGCACCACCTCTTTCTTTGGTGATTTCTTCCAAGGACTCATATTATAATTCCATAAGGGGTTCTTCCTCATACTTTTCACTTTTATCCACTTCCTCTTCCTAAGTTTTCTCAATGCTTACATTTAGGTGTATTCCCTCAAAAGCAACTTCACCTTGTTCTTATTCCTACTGGGGTTCCTCTTTAGTCTCCTTTTACTTTTCTAAGGCACCAATATTGCCTTCCTTTTCTTCAGGTGCCCCTTCACTACTTGGGTGCACCTATTGTTCAACTTCATATACTTTCTTGGTGGGGGTGCTAGGTGCCTTCTTGGATTTATTTAAGGTTTGTCCCATGCTTTTGATAACCCTTTTCATCTTCTTCTCTTTCTTGGTCTTTTCTTCCTTAGCCTTCTCTTCCTTGGCCTCAAAATTCTTAATATCTACATGACTTAGACCCATTTCATTCGAAGACCTCCTCTTATTTTCAAGCACCTATTCCATCCTAATTTTTTCCTCATTATGGCCCATTTTATTCCATAATCTTCTCTTCTCCTCATCTATTTGTAGAGGTATGTAGAGGGTATTTATTTGGATGAGGAGCATTTTGGCTTCTCTGTTTCTTCAAGTGTGGTGGTTGTGCCACCTTAGAGGGCCTTTTAATCATCCTTGGCACTATGATCCTCCTCTTCTTTGACCTACATGATGTAGGTATTTGTTACTTCTTCTTATGTTTCTTCTTCACATCCATGTAAAAGGGTCTCTTCCTCTTCCATTTGTACAAGAGTTATTATAGGGAGCATAATGGGTCCATTAGACTTCTTATTTTTCTACTTCTTGTGAAAGGAAGTAGTCTCTAGCACAAAGTTTATGTGATTTTTGAGAGCTAAAGGTTTATCTTGTTTGTTATAGGTGACCCTTAGCCTAATACACTTTTATATTTACTTAATTTTCTATCCTTGTTTCTTTTATAGAGACTTGTATTGTGTCTTCAGTGTTGGCTTTCCTTCATCGACCAAGAGTAGGTGAGCATAATATTTTCTAGGGTCAATGCCCTTCTTCCATGGCTTCATCTCATAGAAAATATTAAAGATGTTCTCAATTATAATTTTTCTCTAGAGGTTATGGAGGTTCATTTAATCAGAGTCATCCTTTTCATTTTTTGTTGTTGTTTTTCCTGGGTGCACATACCAGTGCCTCAATATTCTCCTTTTTTAGTCCATGACCTTCACTAAGATATCTAGATACTATGCATTGGTAATCCTCTTTATCACTTCTATGAAACATATAGTGGAAAATGCATAAGGTAGTTTGACCCAACTAGATATATTCCCATCTATGAGCACCAAGCATACTAGATAGCAATTTTTCATGATGGTGAAGGTTGGTTGTGCCTAACATGTGTTGGGGGAGATCTTGTGGGATGTTTCATTCAATCATGAATACCTCTATGTATTGGTCACACCACCCCTATACTCATGTCTTGTAATTTTGGGAGAAGTTTGGTGGGTAGGTGAATTCTTGGTACTTTAATGTTGGGTAGTCCTTGTGTGGTGGGAACTCCCATAGATTTTTATCATCACAATCAAGCATGTTAATCTCCTCCATCACTATCATTATTAGTATGGATCCCCACCAAAAATTTTCACACAACATGTGGCATTCCCACATGTTCTTCACCATCTCTTTGGAAATAAATTTTACAATATTGAGCTAGACCCTTGTGCCATGTGGTGGGAGATGTAGAATTACATCTTACTTATGTTGGTCTACCATCTGATTGGGCATAGCTTAGAGCTCATGAGGTGCACTAATACCCTCATGACAAGTTCCTATATATATTTTATTAAGAATGAGAAACCTACCTTGTATAATCCTAGGAGTTTTGAAACCATCTCTACCTCTACATAATCCTCCCTCATCTGGTAGATGTCCATCCCTATGCTTGGGAGCCTTGTGATCTTATTGATGAGGCATGCTATCCACATGAACTTTCTTACAAATTAAAAGTGATAACCATTGATGCATGAGAGGAATAATTATACTAATTCCTCAGGTTTGCCAAAACTTAGTATTTCATATAGCTGGGTCATGTTGATGGTCACTAACTTGTCTCAAATGGAGACATCAAATAACACCATGCCTTCCTTCATCTTCATTCTTGTGTTAACCACCCCATCCTAGTTGAGATCTTATACATTGATTGATGTGTGATGGTTGTAATCCTTTATCCTACATATCTGAAAAGGATACCCATGTCTCCCCCACTATGACCTCAAAGAGAAATCATATTTCTCTATATGGAAGATTTTCACTTGTCTCAGGGCCAATCTTAGTGATACTAAAAATTTCTACTAGTTGTGCCTTTTTCTTCATAGAAGCTTTTTATTCTACCATCTATGCCTTCTTGGCATCTTTCTATGCTTGAAATAGACCTAAAATTAACATTTTCTTACCCAATATAAATTGGTTGCTAATGAAGTGTGATCAGTTGATCTTCCCAAAGCCCTTAATATTTCTTTGTACTTATTCACAGTTGTAGAGTCTATTACTACAACTTTGGATTTCAAGCTTCATTCACCATTAATGCTGACCTCAATGACACTCAAAATTTCTAATACCTGGTAATTCTCTCTTTCTAAGTGCCTCCTTTCCAATATTAACCTGAATAGAATCTCTTTCTCTTTTCAACCATTCTCATATAGTGGTTGTGGGTGTTGTTAAATTTCACATTGGTAGCATTTTCTCTAGTTCAGCTTTTACATTTAGCTTTATATTTGGGTTCAAATTTGCACAAGGTTTATAACCTATTTTATTCTATCATTTTCTTATTTATACCTTAATTTAATCTATCCTATTAATGGTTAATGAGTAATGGTGTGATAGAGCAAGGATTTACTGAAATCTACTAAGCCCATAAAATTCACAAAAATTCAACACCACATTCACATTTATTATGTATATTTCTGCCTCCACCATCATAGTCATTAATTTATCCTAATTGTTTATTTGGTGAATGTTGGGCCCCCTTTTTGAGAAGACTTGATCATATGATAGCTAGACCAACCTCAGAGCATGGAGACCCATAGAACCCCTTTTGCACACCTTACCACTAGCTAGATATAATCTCAAAGTCCCTGTGCTAGCTAGCTGATGGTTGTAGAGTGTTGTGATCTTTTAGACATACCTACCTAGTCTTAGACATGATGTTTTGAGGCTTAAAGAGAATAGAGATATGAATAGTCAAGTAAGTAGGTGTACAACCTTGACTAACACCCTAACACTTGACACATGCTTTGGTTGTCTTATATGGCATAATAGAGATGGCAAGCTCTCAACTACCCATCATTTAACATGTGCCTATCTAGTTAGCAAGAAGAGTGGCTAGTGCCTATAAAAATAGGTAACCTCCAAGAGCAAGAAGGAGGAGACCATTTTAGAGTGAAGCTCTAACAAATTCAAGAGTTATAGAAGGATTAAGTCTTGAGTGCTAAGTATCAAATGTAATCCATGCTTATCTATGAGACTCTAACATCATTACATTTATGATTGAGTAGTGAAGGTTGCTACTAATTATTGTAAGATAAATAACATATTAATAAAGGAATATTGATTACTAGTGTTTTATGTATTTGTGTTATAGACTATTTGAGTTATGAAGTTCTCTCCCCATGAAGAATGTTGATGAACTAGGACTCAACCCTAGTAGTAACTGACACCTTCATGACACTTATCACTCTTACCTAGTATGAAGAGTGATTGTGGTAGATCAAGTGCCAAATGATGACTTTAGGATGAATAGACACCCTCATTTGGACTCCCTTACCTACATGCACCAATAATACCTCAACCCCCTCTATTTAAGCATGCATTTATGGATTTATCCCTTTGAGAATATATGCTAGAAAAATCATGAACCCCTTGAACTACTACACCCTAGATAGCCCTCAGCTATGTCATGATACAACTAGCCCAACTTAAACTTGGTCCCTTCATTATTGTGCTTCAAATGAGTGTATAAGGTTTGTCCCTTATGTTAAACTAATGCCAACATGTTAGTGTGTTTAAATGTTGTGCACTATACCTTTTTCCCTTGCACCTAACTCTTTTAACCCTAGATATGTCTGATAATTAGAGTTGTGTATATGATCAAGAACTACACCTACTTAAATGACACACTTCACTATAACATTTTGGTTTTATTATTGGAATGTGTTAAATTTTATTACTAAGATGTTTTAGTAGAGTGATGAGTTGAATATCACTCGAGAATGTTGAGCACTATCTAGATCATGTTAAAGATTGCTTCACATAAAAGTATCCCATGTGTGAAGGAGAGAAGCTATAAAAATGGGTTTAAACTTATTTATATGACCCATTATACAAAGTGTTCTTATACGAGCTACCTAAGCATGTATATAAATGGTTGGATATATATGTTGACACTAGATTAAATATTTATAGATAGTACCTTAAGTAGATTATAGAGCATGTAGAGAGGCTGGAAAGCCTAGATGAAGTGTGGATGTGTACTGTAGACAACTGGTGGGATGGTGCTTTGAATAACTACATGTTGGAGTTTTTATTATCAACCTTTTCATGCCCAAAAGAAGTAGAGCATGAGTTTTTCTAAGAACCAAAGAAAACTTTCATTAGAGGACTTTGCACTAAGCTAAAGAAGCGTAGGGTTGACTATGGGATATAAACCATGAGGATGGAAGCCTAAAAGTCCTTGCACATATGGTAAAACATGAATGGAAGGAGGGGGAAGTGTATGAAAGGTGTCATAGAAGAGGAACAATAAGTTGACACCTAAGAGCTCTATATCTAAACTATAATAAGCATAGATGAATGCTAATGGAAGACCTGGAACTTGGAAGTGTTGAGAGGACCTATAGTAAGTAAGAAGGGCATGGAGAAGGATATTTTGAAAGACCACATCATGTTGAGATAGAGGAAGATACGAGTGGTTAGATTTTATAGATGGGTATGGGATACAACAAGTTCCTACAAGATAAGGCGCTTGAGGATTTTCTAGATTGACCTACCCCCTTTGAACTTTAAATGAAAGATGATACGCTAGATTCCCCTTTTGAGAATAGAAGAAAGGTAACTAAACTTGTTACCCTAATATACTATGATTGGACCAAAATTTTGGATCAAAGTTTTATGATTGAATAAGTGATCTCATACATGGAGCTGATAAATGGTATGGTTGACTAAGTAGGTACTAGTCTAAGTACCATAAACATAAGTACAAATATTTTGATGCAAGTAATGTCAACTACACCAATTTAGGAAATAGCCCATAAGAAATGGTATGGAACCACCAATGAGTGGAGCTACATTATCAAGCTATATGGTGTACCCTACTCCATTAGGATCAATATTAAACCCTATTAGTGGGGGCACTGGAAGACCAACCCATGCATAGACACAAGGATGTCAGGCACCGTATAATCCCATGCAATTACCTCGGTAGATATACTATGATATGTCCATGCATCTATTAGAATATCATGGATTATAAAACACCATAGAGAATGTGATAAAATGTGAATTATAGTGGCACACTCAGAGCATTACTTAGCTTGAGTGTAAGAAACACAATTCATGATAACCCTAATAGATCATGCCCATACCTGGTATCAAAAGTTTGATCCAAACTAGGCTATAGTTGACTATGACATGTTGAAGGGATCATTCTTGAAGGAGTTTGGCATTCTTGAGTTTTAACAATAGATCATTGTGGAACTCAAGGAGATTATCCAAGTGTTATTCAAGAGTATGTGCTTGTACAATGCATAGTTCAAAAATATCCCCTCCAAGTATCCTTATGATATCCACCCATCCCAACACATGCAATGGTTTAGTGGAGGCCTATTGGTTCCATATAAGAGGGTGATATTCATGAAAACGTTCATATCAACCCATGTAGTTCTCAAAATTATGCTCTAAGTCAAGGTGGTAGGTAGAAATGACACTAAGATTAGTCCCTTCATGGAGGTGCAAATTGCATTGATGGCTTCTCAACTATAGAAGCTTACTACTAGATAGGCATATGACTTTCATAGTGGTATATGATGAATTAACTATGAGATAAAGGGGCACAACATGAATAACTACCCATGTAAGAATGTTTTCACCATAATCCCTAACTATGAGGTTTACCATGGAGCACATGACTCCCAAAACTATCCCTTATTATAGTGTACTAGTCAAGTAAATATTATATTTTACTGTAAGATGTGTGATGCCTACACACACAATGATAGACTATAGATTTATCAATGAGATGCAACAAAACATGGAGAGAGGTGCAAGGTAAGCCATGACTTCAAGTGGTGGCTAGGCATGCTAAAGGAATGAGGGCTATGGCTAGAAAAACATGGGTTATAGAAACCAAAGAGGAGTGCATGGTTGAGGAGGTGGATGTGGTGGAGGGATATTCCCACCATGATCTTTTTATAAGTGTGGGTTGATTAATTATTATCAACATGACTACCACACACACATAACATGTGGGTACCCATATGTAATTGAAAAATACCTAAATCTCTATAAGAAGCTGATGCAAGGTCAACCTAGCATGGATAGATAAGCTACTATGGTACAACATGAGTCCAAAGAACAGATATGGCCCCTCAAGCCATAATAGACTCCTAAGGGGCCTTTAAAGGTGTAGGACATAATGTATAGTTAGCTCACCACTCAGCCACCCATAATACCAAACCAAGACCTATGCTTGGAATATCATGAGTCAATCCATACTAAGTGCATGATATGGATAGATCCAAAAACAACACCATACCTTGATCTTGCATGCCAAAAGGACATCCGGTAACAAGTGATGACTATGATATAATACCTATAGGGTGAACTCTATCTATCGTAAGACTTAGAGGCATAGCCACTATGATGTGTATAAAGTAAGACTAGTAAGAGGTTGAAGTCTAGGATTTGAATGAGATCCTATCCCTCCTATAGATGGAAGGGGTACTAGCCCTACTAAACAACTTACTTTTAAGGCATACAAAGAAAGCACTAGCATGGGAAGACAATCCCTAAGAAATATATATAACACCACCACATATGGAGTAGCCATGAGAAGTGAGGCATACTCAAAACCATGAGTATGACTAGGAATTGCTAATAGATGCCACCATCAATGGGTGGTTATTTTGTGAAGTGTTGGTTGACACAGGTGTAAAGGTCAATATCTTAACTAAGAAAACTTGAGAAAAAATAGGGAGGCCACCCTTGAGACCATCACCACACATTTTTTTCATGGAAAATAAGAATTGAGCATAGCCTATAGGGATATTAAAGGATGCCATAGTAGACATCATGGGCATTAAGTTCCAAGGTAACTTCAATGTCACATAGCTAGCAGCAAAGGACAACTACCTAGCACTCTTAAGAAGGCCATGGTATTACACAAACAACATTGATATCCACTTCAAAAAATGTTATATGACCTTCAAACATGTCAAGGAGAGGGTGGTGATACCTCTTTAAAGTAACCAAGGGCTACCTTACATTAAAAGTGTTAACCATAAGGATGAGGTCAACCATATTTATAACATCATGACATAAGGTGATGAGACTCTCCATCCTAGTGAACAAGAGGTTCTCACTTGGGAAGATGGCCAATTAGCCTCAAATATAACAAATGTAGCCTATTAATGTTGGTTTAAAGAATCTTATGAGGTTATTAGGTGTAGATGTTGCTTAGTGCACAAAGCTAGATCTAAACTATTTGTCACAAACTTGGTAAGAATTATGTGACCCCAAATTTTGAATCCTCACACCAAGAAGATAGGAAAGAGAGTGCTCCAACATAGCAAGGGAAATCTCATAACACTCCTTAAGTATGAAGAAAGCTAGCTTATTGAGAGGTATGCTTATGATATTGAGGCTTGCATCCTAAAGGAAATTTATCAGTTGGGCATATTGGTGTATACACCAAAAAGTACTACCACATGCTAGTGGGCCACATAAAAACCTAGCTTTCCCACTTGAAAAGATGTGAGGGTATCCATGTGTACCAAATTTGGTAGGAGTAATGAATATCTGGACATACCCCCCAATGATGGAAAATCTAACCCAATTACACATGTCTAACTTTGTGAAGAAACTTGGGTGATCTATAGAGAAAACATGCCATGAGGCCTGTGGGTGCATACCTTCTATAGGACTCTAAAAACTTGGGTGTAAACATGGTACATCATGAACAAGAAACATTAGGAAATAGGAAATTAGGATGTACTAAAGGAGAAGTTTGTTCACACTTTCTCCTTTTCTTTAAAGAATCTTTAATTAATGGAGCCATTACAAGTCATTTATTAAGCTATGTTTGAGGATAAACTATCTTAGAGGAGTGATTAAAAGAGATGTTTAGAGATAAAGGACTATCACTTCTAACTTTATTCAAAGAAATGATCTTCCATAGAGACTCAACTGAAGAAGATAATGAGACCTAGAAGGAGCACAATTGGAAGGCCCTAGTAGGTAAGCAAAATCTCATGTGCTTCATTGATGACAATTCTCTAGATGATAATGACCTGATGCACCTTCAGGTTGAGATGATAGAGAGTAATAGGTAGGTCAAAGACTCCCACGAAGAGAGAAATGAACCCTATTGTGTACCCCTCAAGACCACCCAGGTAGACATTAGCATCAAAGGTGAGCCCAAGATGGCCACTATAGGTGCATACTAGTCTAAGTTAGAACTCATGCACATCATCAACTCCTGAGGTAATTTCAATATCTCCTCCCACATAACTATAAGGAAATAAAGGACACCCACCCTTTAATAGGAAAGATGAGAATTGAATTAGTGGATAGCTTCCTGACCCCTTCCATACAAAAACATGTTCATGCCTTCTTAGTCAATTATAGCTACTATAGGAAGTTCATAAGGGGATATAGAAAAATAATTATACCTATGGAGGATTATTATGCAAAGATGGCCTATTCTACTAGGGTGAGGCATAACAAGAGGCATTTGACACTTTGAAGTTGAAGTTGGCAAGTGCACTGATACTTCAATTTCTTGACTAAATGACTCCTTTTCACATCCATGTCAATACATCAGGCTTAGCCATCGATGCCATTTTGGCATAACTAGGTGAAGGTAAAATAGACCACCCCATTTCCTTCACAAAAAAAAAGCTAACACAAGCTTAGCAAAACTATACCACCATAGAGCATGAAGCACTAGAAATGGTCTATTCCCTACATAAGTTTAGATAATATCTACTAGCAACACCATTCACTTTCTTCATTGAACATGAGGTGATAAAATACCTCATGAACAAACCTATTTTTCATGGGTGCATTTGTAGATGGGTTGTCCTCTTCTAGGAATTTCAATTTCTAGTCATGGTTAAACCTAAAAAGCAAAATTTAGGGCCAGACCACTTGTCTCACATCAACTCTTATGATGTTATGCAATTAATTAAGGATGATATGACAAACACATATCTCTATCTATTTCATCATGTTCCTAAATACTTGGTAAATATTATTTCTTTCCTAACCTTAGGGCTAGCACTGCAAACACTATCCTCTAAGGATAAGAAGTAACTTATTGTTTATGCCTCCCCCTTCTAGCTCATTTAAGGGGAGCTATATAAGATGAGTAGGGATGAAGTCTTACACTGGTGTGTTTTGGAACATGAACGAGACTTTTTCCTTCAATAATCACATGAATGGATAGCTAGAGGACATTACACCAGAGATGTAATGGCATGCAAGATTCTAAAATTAGGGTGATGGTGGCCAAGCCTATTTAGCAATTCCAATAAATACATGTGGGAATGTGATGTATGCCAACACATTGGAAATTTAAACCATTAAGATGATATGCCCCTCATCCCTATTCTAACCTAGGCACCATTTAATAAATGGGTCGTTGATTTTGTAGGACCAATCACCCTTGTATCACAATGCATAGGATCCAAATATATCCTCATGGAAACTAACTATTTTTTGAAGTGGGCATAAGGCATCATCTACCAAAAACTCCATAGCTGTAACATTCACATGATTCATTTGGGATAATATCATTAGCCAATATGGGTGCCCATTAAGTTTGAGTAGTGTTAGGGGCACTCATTTCATCAATGAGACAATATGCATCCTTCTAATAGAATACATGGTGGTGTACCACAAGACCACCCTATATCATCCCCTTGTCAATGGCATGGCTAAAACCTTCAATAAGATCTTTAGAACATGTCTCATATATATATATATGATGTGAATCACAAGGATTGGGACGACCGTGTCTCTATAGTACTATGGGCCTACTACATAACATATAAGTGCCTGAATAAGGATACACCATTTTAACTAGTGTTTGGCATGGATGTGGTTTTAACCATGGAGTTTCTATTACCATCCTTGTGTATCATGCAAATTGGCTTCCTTGATGATCAAGAATCTTTGAGCACAAGGTTTGAAAATTAGAATGCGTAGATGAGATATACGCTCAAGCCAAGTGGGGTCAATAAGTTGATAAGGAATGCTAAAAGAGGTGGCATGATAATAATATCAAGTGAAAGGTGATGACCAAAGGAGCCTTAGTCTTGTTATCTGAATCTAAATATTTTTAGCACCTAGGTAAGCTATAAATCTGATAGATGGGTCCCTATGTCATCCATCACATTTTATAAATAAGTGCATGCAAATTACACATGTTGTCTTGCGAAATTCTCCAAGGGAATTTTAGTATTAATTAATTGAAGCCATATCAGCAATAGGATGACATTCATGCCAATTATACTTTGACTCTTTGGTCAATAGTTAGTTTGAATTAAGTTAAACAAAATAAGTTTTGGTGTAAGCTAAACCATGTGATTAATTAATTTGTGTGGTTCTTATTGTACAAAGAGGAAATATGTGATGTTATATGGCCATAGAGATCCCTATGTTTTACCACTCCATGCATAAATCCAATTAGGTGAGTCAAGCACTTGTACCACAAGTGCATGAGGCCAAACACCTAAGTTATGGCCATGTAAAGCCTCTAAGTCAATTAGTACCAAAAAAAGAAACATATATGCAAGAGGTGCATAGTGATATGATAGGAAGAGCCATTGAAAATTATGAACTAATAGAGGGCCGATGCAAGAAAAGATGCTCAACTATGCTAGGTACAAAACTAGATGAGGAGACATTTAACTTAGGTGGATGCAAGGTGAGAAGAAAAGATGCTCAAATTAGTAGAGCACAAGATAGGCAATAATACATCCTTGTTATGAATTTCATAAAGTAGATGAAGATACCAAGCACTAGAGGACTAGTGCAAGGAATTTGTATGGGATAGGATAGGCCAAGTCAAGATGATGCATGGGAAATTAACAAAGATAAAGGAGCACGTTGAAAGAGGAATATAGCTAGAAGAATTGGAACTAAGGAGGATAAATTATACATGTGTGAAGTGCTACACCTAGGTTTCCATAAGAGAGGTGAAGGTTATGCCAAGGAGACATGAAAACATAGATCATCAAGGATAGCTAGCATCCACCTAAAAAAAATTAAAAAGTGGCCATTTGAAAAATGAAGTCACATCACTAAAAATATATTAGTAGTATTTAATTTGATGATAGAATAAAGATTTGCATTTAATGTAGACAAGACATGGAATTTCCAAATATATTCATGATCTTTGGGAAAAACCATCAATAAAGTCTAGATGGCGGCGTTAATAATAGTGGGTGACATATCAAGCTATAAATAAGATGAAGGATGAATGAACAAGGTTAAAAACTCATGAAACTGACTAAGAACTAGATTCAAATGACCTCAAGTGAGTAAATTCTCATAGATTAGATATCACATTAAGTGAAAAGAATTGGTACAACAAACTAGAATAGAAAGTGTATCAAGGGTGAAGTGGTGAAACAAAACTAGAGTAGGGAAGGCAAACCAAAATAGGTGCTAGGCTACCATTAATGACTGAAGAAGCTTAGGTAGAAAAACTCGTGCCAAAATAAAAATAGGGGTTTCAATAAGCCACACCTCCCACATTTCAATTCAATAGATTTATAATGACAAAAATGTATAAGGCATCGAGATATGAAGAGGTGTGACTCAAATCCAAGTGGGTTTTAATAGTAGAGGAAGGAGTTACCACCATGACAAGGGTGTACGCAGTGGAAGTGGTTAGCATTGTGATGGTGAAATCCAAGGCACTAAATAAGATGTCCTACTAATACATGTAATTCCCACTCAAAATATTAGTGGATGAACCTTGGCACTCATTCATGCATGTATTCTAGCTACAAGATTACAACCACTAGATGTTAAGTCACTTTCAATACTTGATACAAGATTGGAGGATAGACACTAGGTGCAAGACCCTAGAGGGAGATGAAATATTTGATGTCTCAATAAGAGATAGATTGAAGGCTTCAAGTGCATATCAACTCTATGATTTTCCTTATTTCATAAATCTAGAGGAGCTTATTCATTTTCTACTCTCATGAATACATGAAGATTGCATGTACTTCATAGGGTGATGCATGAAAATATCCACATGACTAATCAATAAAATAATTAGACTACCAAACTCTAGAAGAGACATATATAAATTGATGGGTAATGATGAAGAGGTGGAGCATGTTGTAAATCTCCTTAATTACTTTAAGTGGGGATACACTTTCCCCATCATCAAGTGTGAGGACCTAGGCACAAGGGTAGTAACGTGATGGGTTAACTCAAAACTATGCCTAGGAAGGAGATAAACTGATGTGTCTAAGGCATACCTTTGCTTAGCCTATCACATGGTGTAGGGGTAAATTTAAACATGGCATAGTTCATCACCATAAAAATTACCAAGAATGTGATGGAGTGCCACAACATGAAGGGGATGTTTAGATGGGGCTCTATCCTCATCTTGATAGTCATGAAAGAGATCAAGATCCCTGAAAGTGGGGAAGATAACTTGTGGGTGTTATAGAAATACCAAAAAATCCTAGAACAAAAATAAAAGGACCTCACCTACCCCATATCCTTCAATTCCAAGTATAGAACTCATGTACTAAAGTGGTACAAGTAATATATAGAGTCCTTCAGGTTAGAGTGGTACATCCCACAAGGGCTCCCATTGAACATGTTTAGAAAGGTAACCTTCACCTTCATGAAACACTACTATGTCATCCATCTAGCACTTAAGGATGGGAATAAGTTAAGATGGTTAAAGCTTCCCTTCACCTTCTTATCTGAGTTCTTCTAGGATATGCTTAGTAAAATCCCTAATGTACAGAGCCTTGACATTCTAGTCAAAGACCTGGATGTAGAAAGCCAATGGATGAGATACAAATTCCCTCACATGGATGGATGTATGATAGATGATGAAGAAGATACCTCAAATCAAATATACATTTATCTTTTGCAAGAGGTAACAATCATTGGCTTCATTCATAGACTATACTATGTGATGACGCCTAGAGGAAAGGATGATGGTGTGGGGTCTAGCACTAAAAAATGAAGAGACCTTGTAGTCTTAATTGGGAAGGAAGGAACCCCTACACCCTAGGTAAAAATAATCTCCCCAAAAAGAGGAGGGGGAGATACTATAAGAGATTAAGGAAAGGCTGAAGCTAAATATAGATTCATAAGGGGAAGCCTTAGTGACAGAATCACACTTGAAGTGTGTGTGTTTCACCTCTCAAGCCCCTACAAGTCCAAAGGAAAAAAAAATAAAAATGCCCCTTCTCCTATGCCATAAAAAGACACATCTAAATAGGGTTTAGAAGAGGAAAAGTGGGAACAAGGAACCTACATTGTTCTTGAGTATGTAGAAGAATCCCCTTCACTGCCACCATAAACATAGCCAAAAAGACCAAGGCATAGGTTGAAGAGACTTGGATCCTATGAGGCTGAGACCTAATAGTCATGGGAGTTAAGGGAGAAAAAGGATAAGATGGATAAGGTATGGGTGATTATTGAGGTCATCCAAATGGTAGATGTAGAGGAGAAAAAAAGAGAACCACCACATAGTGCACAGGGGGAAGAGATGAGTAATGCAGGAAAAATGCCTATAAAAAAAACTCCCTCTAGTGTAGTTGATGAAGAGGAAGATCTTCTAAATAAATGGAGAGGAATGTAATTCAAAAAAGTCCACATCAACATATCACTCACCTCACACTAGACGCATAAGGAGTGGAGGGCCTTGGGTGTAGTCTACGCTGATATTGATCAGCTTGAGGCTGAAGAAATTTAAAAGAGAGAATAAAAATTTACCACACAAGTAGCACAAATAAAGGGAAAAAAAGAAAGGCCAAGAAAGAGGAAAGTATGGAGGAGGCAAAGATATAATGCACCTATAATAAGGAATGTGAATCAAAAGTTACCCAAGAGGAAAGGGCATGCATGCTAGAGGAATGGGAAAGAAAGAAGGGTTCCACTAGTGTTAAGCCCAAAAAAGAAGAAGTTAAGGTATCACTCAGTGCTAACACCCAAACAATAGAAGAAGTTTCATATAAGGCATGCCCTATCTTTGAGGGGGAACTTGAAGAACACAAAGGTGATGTTGGCATCATAGAAAAATAAGTGGAGGAAGATGCATTGCACCAAGAAAAGGATGAGGGGGAAAAGTATGTCGAAGAACCCCCATAAGAAGAACAAGACAATGAGTCTAGAACTAGAGAGAAAAGAGAGGAAGAAGAAGAAGATAGAATTGATGAAATAGGTACTAGTACTAGTGCCAATGCATAAGAAGATCTCAAATAAGAAGTAAAGGTTAATCTTAGAAACTATGAGAGATCATAAATAGGGTTCAAGGAGTATGATGACTTATACATGATGGAGTGCATGTCCATAATAAATACCATAGCCCTTACATGCCACCAAGTCTTATGCACCATGAAATGATATAGGGACAAGTTAAATTTAGAGGTCCCTATATAGGCCATCTAATACACTAAGAAGCCAAAAGAGGTTTATGAATAGCACTTGATGAACCCCTGTGACATGAACCCCATGTGCTCATCCAACACTTTGATTAAGATGGAAACCTTTGTGGTGTGTAAGAACATCATCAATGATGTTTGCACTAATAGATGGATGAAATTTGATAAATACATAGAGAAGGAGTTTGAAGAAACCAAACTCAAGCTCTAATAATTGATTGAGAACATCAAAGAAGTGGAGCCCTTCCTTTGAGATAACATTGAAAACTCTATCATGAAGGAGGTTAACTATGCCTATGCACTCATTGAGTAGATGATCCCCAAGCTAAATTTGGTGCTAGATGAGAAGGAAAAACCTTATGAGGATATAATGGGTGAGCTGATAAATAAGATGGAAGAAGTTGAATACCTCTTCACCAAGCATGAAGAAGGCACCGAAGAAAAAGACACCATTTTCTATAACTTCACAAACTAGGTAGAGGTCATCAATGCATGCTTCAAGAAAATAAAGGAGGAGAAATATGCCTTGATCTAACATTTCTTCATAGTTTCAAGGAATGAGTATGTGTAGGTCATGGCACAAGTCAAATCCCTTAGTGCCCACTTGAAAACACAAGAACAAGACCTAGAGGTAGCATTTCATGCCTTCCAAACAAAGGCTAGTGAGTATGGAAAACTCTTGGATGGAGGAGTAAGGAGGGTGAAGGAAAGGATGGAAGCCTTCAAAAAGGGTCTAAAAGGCATGGATGTACTTACTCTAAAATTAACATCCATAGAAGCAGATAACACCATTAAAGAGTTGAAAGGTGTCATCCACAACTTTGAAAATTTTAAGGAGGATATATAGTAGGGTGCACTTGAATTCTACATGCCTAAGGTAATTCAGGGCTAGTCTGAGGTGGACTAGAAATTTTGTATGGGGTGATGTTGGGCCCCCTTCTTGAGAAGACTTGATCTCATACCATCTAGACTAACAACAGAGCATGGAGACCCATGGAAGAAGCAAAGGACCCCTTTTCACACCTTGGTGCTGACTAGATAGACTCCTAGATTCCCTGTGCTAGTTGGTCAATGGTTATAAAGCATCATTATTCTTGAGGCATACCTACCTAGTCCTACACATAGTGGTTTCAGGCTCAATGATCATAGAGATATGAATAGTGGATTAGGTATGCATATACCCCTGATCGATAGCTTGACACCTGACATCCACCCTGATTGTCCTCTATAGTGTAATGGAGCTGAGAAGCTCTCAACTACCCATCCTTTAGCATGTACCTATCTAGTCATTAAGAAGAGTGGCCAGTGCCTATAAAAAGGAGGTGACCTCTAAGAGCAATAATGAGGAAAACATTTTATAAAAAAGATCTGGTGAATTTGAGAGTGATAGAAGGATTAAGTCTTGAGTACTAAGTAATGGATGTAATCCATGCTCATTTGTGAGCCTCTAGCATTACTAAAATTAGGATTGAGTAGTGAAGGTTGCTAATGGTTATTGAAAGATAAACAAAATACTAATAGATGAATATTGATTTCTAGTGTTTAATGTATTTGTGTTATAAAATTTTTGAGTTATGAAATTATCTCCCCATATAGAATGTTGATGAATTAGGACTCAACCCTACTAGTAAGTGTCACCCTCATGCCACTTATCCCTCTTACCCATCGTGAAGGGCCCTTGTGCTAGATCCAACACTGAATGATGACCTTAGGATGAATAGACACCCCCATGTGGACTCCCTTACCTGCATGTGTCGATAAGACCTCAACCCCCTCTCTCTAAGCATGAACCAATCAATCTATCCCATTGAGTCTCTATACAAAATATCCCATGAACCCCTTAAACCAATGCACCCCATATAGCCCTGGGCTTCACCATGACTCAACTAGCCTAACACATACCTGGTCCATTCACTATTATGCTTTGAGTACATAAGGTTCACACCTTATATGAAATTGATGCCAACACATCAATGTGTTTAAATGTTGTGTGATAGACCTTTATCCCCTTGTGATTAACTATTTTAACCCTATAAATCCTTGATAGTCAAATTTATGTGCATGATCGAGCACCATGACTACTTAAATGACACACTTTATTACAATAGTGAAGTGACAAGTGTTTAAATGCTCACTTCCTATCAACCTTTAGGTAGGCATCAGTTATCTTGATGATATTCTCCATACACTTCATTCACCTTGGAGTGATCTTCACCCTTCTTAAAGTAACTTGGGCATAGCACTTCACATGCATGTGATTTATTCTCCTCGATTCCATCTCTTCTTCTAGTTGTGCTTCCTTTCAAGCATGATTCCATTTCTTGGTCAATTTATTTGAACTTTTTATCTCTTTCATTAGCCTACCCTACCCCATACAAATTCCTATGTTGGTCCTTCTCATTTCTATCTCTTCTTTTAGTTGTGCTACCATTCAAGTGTACTTCCATTTCTTGGCTGATTTCTCTACACATTTCATCTATTGCTTCTCCATTTATCTATACATTTAGGTTCAAATCTGCATAAGGTTTGTAACATGTTTTAGTCTAACATTTACTTCTTTATACCTTAATTTTATCTACCTTTTTAATGGATAATTATTAATGGCATGGTGGTACATGGATTTATTAAAATCTACTAAATGCATGAAATCCATAAAAATACATCACCATATTCACATTTATTATGGATATTTATTCCTCCACTATCATTGTCATTAAATTCTCCTAATGGTTTATTTGGGGAAGTGATAGGTGATTCAAATGATCACTTCCTACTAACTATTGGGTAGGTTCTAGTTGTCTTAATGATCTTCCTCCTATGATTTGTTCACTTCGGCATGACCTTCACCCTTCTTTTGGTAACTTGGGCATAGTGCTTCACATGTGTGCAATTTAGCCTCCTCAATTCCATATCTTCTTTCAAATGCACTTTATTTCAAGCATGATTCCATTTTTGGTCAAAATTTCTTCACTTTTTATCTCTTGCCTTGGCCTACCTACCCCATACAAATTCTTATATTGGTCCTCCAACACTTCATTCTTTAGGTTTATTACACATTAGCATCTTCTGTTCCTCTTTTATTATCAATCATATACTCACATATTTCTATATCTGTGAAACTTTATGTGCCCAAAAACTTAGGTGTTTGGCCTTAGGAACTTATAAAGTAAATGTTCTTGAGTCATATGACTAGAGTTATGTATGTAAGAACTATAATAGTTGTCCTATAGGCCTGAAAGTGCCTTTATTCTTATCTTAACACAAACAACACAAAACATTATCGAATATTTAACTAACACTAAATTTTATTGTATTCAACACAACACAACTGACTCATGATTAAGAAGTTGGTGTCTAATGGTGCAATTTCCAATCTACTCTCTAATAGGCTAAAATCAATTACCATTGAAATGCCCATGCAACATCTCACCCATCAATGTACATATATTAGATGCACTAATTTATAATATATTTTGGATAAAATAAGGGCCAATCCACCTAATCTATATCTTTTTTGGGTGATTGAGGTACTTAGATTCATATATCAAGACTAATGTTCCTTCAATTAGTACCTTATGCTTGATATGTTTATCATACCATATATTTTAGTACATCTCTAGTTTCTAGCTCCATATTTCTTGGGTATGTGTCTCATCTAAGTACTCCAAGTCTTCCAAGATGTGCTCAAATACTCTTGGTCATCCAATTGACCAATACTTGTGATGAATAATGAAGGTAAAAGAAATTCCATGGGTAGAATGGACTCTACACAAAACACAAGTTGGAATGGTATAGCCTTATTTAGGCACTTGTATTTAGTACGATAGGCCTATAACACTATTGACATGTGATCATCCCAATTTGTGTGACCAAGATCACATATCTTTGTAAGGCATGTTCCTAATATCTTATTTAATGCCTCAACAACTCCATTTGCTTGGATATGATAAGGTTTTATATTATGGTGTGCCACCATGTATTTTATTAGTAGGATTTGCATGGTTTTGTTAATGAAGTGCATGCCTTGATCACTAGTCAAACTATGTGGGAACCTATAATGAATAATAATGTTCTCCCATATAAACCTTAGGGTTGTGATGGCTATGAAATATTTGGTTGGAAATGCCTTAGTCCACTTGGTGAAATAGTATATGGCTGTCAGAATGTATCATGTCCCTGTACAACTCATAGTGGGAGTAATAGGCCCAACAAAGTCATGGCTCATTTTTCAAATGAAACCTAAGAAAGGATTGGAATGAAAGGCATATAATCTAGGTGGTTAGATTTTCCTATGTGTTGGTAGGTTTCATATTCCTTAACATAATATTTTGCATTTTGGAATAGGGTGGGCAACCATAAACCTGGCTACAGTACCTTGTACATCATTACACCTCCAATGTAATGGCCTATAAAAATCCCCTCATGCACCTTTTACAAGATTGATTCACATTCATGCTTTAGGACACATTATCATAAGACCTTTATTAGCTCAACCTGTACAATTCCCCTCTAATAAGTTGAAAAGGTGTAGGGCAAACTATGAGCTACTTCTTCTCTTTGGTTGTCATAGTCTTGGGAATAGATATATATGTTAGGAATGAAATGGTCTCTACCAAGTCCTTAGTGACTTGTTAGACCTTATAAAGTGGTATCTCAGGCATATCATCTTCTATAGGCACTGCCACATCATTAGAGTTAATGTGGGATAGATGGTCTGGGCTATAGTTTTGCTTCCTAGGTTTGACTAAAATAGATAATTAGAACTCTTAAAATAAAAATATCCATCGACATATGCTCCTATGGAGAATGGGATTGTTCATCAAGTACTTAATAACCTCATGATAAATTAATAAGATGAAGGGGGTCATTAATAAATACTAGTAGAACTTTTATAGGGCATAGACAATAGAAATCACCTCACACTCAATTGTGGTGTAGTTTTGTTCTATGATGGTTAATTTTCTACTTGTAAAAGAAATGTGTTAATTCATCTTCCCTTTACCCAATTATGATATAATCACATCAATTTTAGAACTAGATGTATCGACATAAATGTGGAATGGAGTCATCTAGTTGGGAAATTGTAGTATTAGCATGCTAGTTAGTTTGAGCTTCAGTGTCTCAAATTCATCTTATTGCATTATTCCCTAATATAACTAGCCATAATTGTACAATATCTCTTTTAATGGTGCCAAAATCTTTGCATTGTTCCTTATGAACTTTATATAATATCCATAGTGTCCAATAAAGGCATGAATTTCCTTCTGCATTGATGGGGTCTAGAGTTGAAGGATGATGATAATATTTTCTAGATCAATGAGCAAACCATCCTTATAGATGATGTGCCTAAGCAAAGTATAAAATGGTGTTATGAAGACACAAGTCCTGAGGTTTAATGAGATCTAAAATTTGTGCACCTTTCAAATGTTAGGCACATGTTATCATAGTGATCCTTCAACAACCCATACATAGTCTAATCATTGAAGTACACATGGGTAAACTTGTAAATGAAGTCCTTAAAATCAGTTATTACTCTCTCATAAAAATATAATTGATGCATTCTTGAGTCCAAAGGGCATCACATTATATGAAAAAACAACCCCATTCTATCACAAAGGTTATTTTGGGCTTGTTCTCTTCCTCAATCTAGACTTGATGATATCCTAAGAACCCATCAGTGAAAGTGTATATTTCATAGCCTATAATGCCATCAAAAAAATTGTTAGTGAATGGAGTTAGAAATGGGTTGATGATGCAAGAAGCATTCAATAATATATAATTGATGTAAATATGGATGTGTACATCATTATTTATGTTGATAACCATGGGGCTAACCCATTTAGATGCTTGCATAGGTTAGATGATGCATGTGGCTAGCATATCATCAATCTTAGTTTTGACCTTGGCATGAAGGTTAGGGTTCATCTTGTAAGGTCATTTTTTTATAGGTCTTACACCATCAACTAGCTTGATACTCACATTATTAAGGGATGGGTGCATTCCCTTCATGTATTTATAGTTCTTAGGGAACAAGTCTTAGAATTCCTTCAAGAGGTCCATAATGCATGTTAACTCTATGTTAGACCAATATATGCCTAGAGTAGCAATCTTTGGTTCTCCTTCTGAGATGATATATACCTTTTTCATTTTTAATGGCACAAATTAGGGCTCATTCTTATCCTAATGTCAATCCTTGACTTGTATTCTACCTTCAATTATTTCTATGTGAAGGTAGGTAGGGTCTTCTTCCTCTAGAGTGTTGTCCTCAACTTGGTACACTAACTTCTTCTTGCCTATAAAAAGTGTCCAATTTCACACCTTCCATGTTTCATCATCCTCATTGGATTAACTATTAAGGGTTTGATCTTATAGTAAAGTATAGATCATCAACCCTTTTTCATTTAACATGTCTTTCAGCTGCTCCTTCAATATTATAGTGTCCTCAAACGCTAACCTTCAAATTATCTACAGTGGATTGATGAGCTTAAGATTTTATGAAGAAAAGGAGGTATGAATAAAACACTCCTTGAGTGCATCCCAATTTGATATCTTACATCAAATCTCATTGACAAAATACCAAGCTTATGCCCATGTCTTTAAGGTCTTATAGAATGCATGTACCCATATATTCCTTAGGACATTCTCACTGCAAACAATCCATGTTTCTTCATACAAGCACACATTCACTATAGGATCAGAGTTTCCAAAGTAGGTAGATATTTCCATGTCCTCATTCATCTTCTTGAATCTAGTTAAAATAAATACCTTTACATCTTTCCAAGTTGGTAATCTAGGATTTTACACTACCCACCAATAAGTGGTAGTGCTCTTTAATGTGTACATTAGTGCACCCATCCTATCCACTTCTTTTTGGATGCATGATTCAAGGTTCAAGACATAGTATTCTATTGGTTTACTCTATGTTTATCTTAAGAGAAATTAATTCTTACCCTTAGTAAGGTGAAACACTCTCTTTTCCTTATTATTTGTGCAAGGGACCCACCTTTTTGAAGCATGATCAATCAGGACCTAGCCTATCTTCACTAGTTTTGGAGCCTTTCTACACAATAAGTAGAATATTCAAATAGTGGTCACATATGCTTCCTCAACCCATCAATTTTAGGAAACATCAATAGTTTTTTATTCTGATTAACCATCTTCCTAATAAATCGCTCCTTGATCATTGGGGTTTAGTGTCTCATCACCTTACATCATGATGTTATATTTGGTTTATCTCATCTTGAAGGTCCACACTTTCAACATTAGGGGGTCCTTGGTCACTTGAGAGTGGTATAACTACCCTCTCCTTGTATTTTGAAAATGTCATGTAGTGCCTCTTAAAGTGCATATATATGTTTTTTGCATAGTACCATGGCCTTATGAGAAGTATTGGGTAGTTTTTTAATTCTACCAACTCGATCACTTCAAAGTTAGCATAGAATTTGATGCCCTTAATGTCCACAACTTTGATCTTAAGAATTCCTATGGGTTGTGTCCTAATCTTATTAGCTATGAAAATTACATGAGGGGAAGGCATCAAGGTTAGCCTACCCATTTTTTCCCATTCATTCTTGGTTAAGATATTAACCTTGATGCTTATGTTGATAAGGACCTCACATACAAACCATTCATATATTATGGCATGCATAAGAATTTCTTGGTCATACTTTACATTTTATGTATGCCTAACTTATCATGCCCTCTCCATGTGTGGTGCAACAAATTCAATTGGATTTTGGGCCACATGCTCTAAGATCAAGATATTTAATAGGAACAACATACCCTCTATTTATAGGAAGCACAATATCTCCATTAATTGTTGTATCTCAACCTCTTGGCTATCCTAATTTTTTTAGGAAGCAACAACCTATGTTTCTAGATCCTATGCTAGTTAAAACTCCTCTTATAGGTTTTGGGTTACACTCATGGCCTACTGAAATACCTCCTTTTGGCATGTTAGTTTGGTTAAGGTGAATCTTTGGGTTTAAGCCACATTACATGCTCATTGTGACCGTTATCCTCATATTTTATGCATAACTCAGGTATTGGCATAATTGATGGGTTAATGGTGAATCCACTACGAATAGTTTCCTATAATTTGACCATCTTTGTGTGGGTCAATTATGCCTTTAGAGTCTACTTCTCCATTTTTAGCTTATTTTTTATCATTCTTACACCCTTGTCTCTATTAGTCTTTATTTGGGTCAATTTTGTGTATAATTTAGTTATTTCTTTAGCCTTATGGGCCCCTTGACAATACCCATATGTGGGATGTATAGGGTAGTCATACTGATAGTGTATTTTGGAAACACACTTATAATATGAGTAGTGTGGGAACCTTACACCTCTTCATCCTCCACCTCACCCCCTAGCACCTTATTTAATCCTAAAACCTATATTTATTTGGATATAACCTTCATTTCCTTGGTTAGCTTACCCTTTGACTACTATGATGGCCTACCTTGTGCCTCTTTCCATATTCTAGTGAATGTCATCAATCACCCTATAATTGAATATGGTATAGGGGTAGGCATCTTAAAAATAATAATAGATTTTTGTGTTGACCTAGCTAGCATGTTATAAAATTTTCTAGTTGTGAACATCATACACATCTTGGTAGACTTCACAACTTAGAAGCAATGTGCCCACATTCCTTCAAGGGTAGTTATTCTTGTTATGGATTTTTGCTTAATAGTTGGTACACCATAATCCACTTCAATCATCTTATGAAAAGATAGTGGTAATATTTTAGAGTTAGGAGGCCATGGATGCAATTTTCACCTCCATAAATGGGTTGATCCTTGTATCAATGCTTCTGACTGCGTTAGCTTTAAATATAGCTTCAAGTGACTTGTGAGGGTTTGTAAATGTCTTCATAGAATGTGCTCTTTATAATGGCACTAAAAACCCTCTAATAAACCATTGCACATGTTGGGAAGGGTATATGTCATAAGGTAGCTTTGAAAGGAGAAACTAAAACCTTACATCATATAAGCACATACTTTTTGAGAGTCCTTAGGTTATCTCTTTTAGCACAGTGATGCCATACTATTCAAACTACATAATGTCAAATTCCTTAAGGAATGCCTCCTTTAGAGTGTCATAATATACCATATCCTAGTTAGGGTCAAATTTCCTATACTAGCTATGGTCATGACCAAGTAGAGTAGTCAAAAACTGGGTTGCCTTATACTTTGATTGGGTTATTCCCTAAGTGTACCATTGTAGTTCACACTTTAGAACATGCTCTATATCATTTTCCATGTCATGATACTCTAGCAAGTGCACTAAAATTTTATAATAGATTTTTTTGGGGGAGTAGCTAGCATTTGGGGTGCTTGTCCCCCTAGTGTCTATCATGGTGGCAGTCTTCTAATGCCTCCAACATTGGGTTAGGCACTAGATTCATTGTTACTTCTAGCATCATTGATGTCAATGGAACTATACTACTTACTTGTGGCCCTGAACCACTTCTTATAGGCTATTACCCACTTTGCATCACTAACATCAGCTAAGCTAGGATGTTTGCACTCAATTTTTGTTATGGTAAGCTAGTCCCTAATGGTCAGGAGTTAGTTTTTCTCACTTCCTTGTAAAGAATAATTTATTCAATCACAAATTTACACTTCAAATCTACAAATCATCTAAAATATATGTCAATAATATGGTCACTTATGACTCTTGTCCTTTCTTCAAGTGGGGGATTCAACACATGGGCATGCTTAATAGGTTCAAAGGGGGTAAGTGCATTAGGCACATCTTCAATCACCAAGTCTTATAGAAATATAGTTGATTTTAAACCTATCAAATATTGAGCTTGATCCATCATTCCATCATATCTCTCTTCATACTATTGTATATCAAGAGATCCTTCCCCATGCCCTTCCCACTTGTTATTAGTTCTCTTAGCACTTTTAAGTTTCAAATTTTCCATCAACCTGTACTATCTCTTGTTATAAATCTATCTTATAAGATCTTAGGTGTCAATATATTCATCCCCTTCTATTGCATTTTACCTACACATCCCTTTTTTCCCTTTTTACTACTCATACATGAAAGGAATTTGGCCTTTCATCCCCAAAGTTTCAAACCTACAATATTACATTAGATTTTTAAGCTTTGCACTAAATTTATTCACAAACATGACTCTAGGTTCACAAAAAATTGATACTCTACTTCCTCAGAGCACAAGTATGTTGAGACTACAAACTCAAGAATGTAACATTTCAATACTCCTTACCACCATTTGTCTACTACTCTAGTCCAAATGGCATCCATGGTCTCAAGTCTCTCTAGGCACTCCTTTATCCACTCATATAATTATCCATAATTTCTTATTCTATAGGTTGCATATGTATCCAAAAATCGATACACATGCTTAGTAAATTCATAGAAAAATATCTCATACAAAGAATCATATAGGTTATTTTGAACCCACTTTCTCAACTTTTATCCTCTAAAGGTTGGATGCTTCAATGTAAAACAATCTTCCACTTATAACTAGAACTCAATGTTTTTTAGGGAGATCTAGAGAATCATTCTAACACACCATTACAACAACAAAATTCAACATGGATCCCAGTAATAAAACCAAAATGTTATAGAAAATATTTAGAGTCAAGTGCTCATTCAATTGTTTTAGTTGATTTTGGACTCACTACAACCAAGTGCAAACATGGGGTTGGATTTCTACACTCAACATTTAACACTCAGTGATGCCAACATTAATTCAGATAAGGCACATGCCTTATGTACTCACCTGAAGCATAATAGAGAAATAACTAGGGCTCATATTAGGCTAGTTGTGCCATAGTGAAAGGCATAAATTATGGGACTGGGTCATTTGAGAAAAAGGCTTAAATAGATTCATTAACACACATATTTCATACTATTCTTAGTGGCCTATAGGAATAAGCCTCTAGGGGGACTAGTTTTATATTCATAAGGGCACAAGCCTTAGTTAGACTAAGCATAAAGTCATATAGTTTTTTTAAAGGGTCCATGGGCTACTCTGACTTCAAGGATTCATACTTAGGCTAGAACTTCTTCATAAGAGTAAGGACATTTGGTAAAACCTCTCTCTACACTTAGGATATTTCTATAAGATATGTTGATGTCATCAATATTCTAGGGATGCCATTAACATCATGAGCCAAAATCTTTCAAACAACATTTTTAATGTAAATGTATGGAACTTATAGCATTATAACCATTACACATTCAAATATCAACACCAAATAAGTATAAACTAGAAATAGTGTATGATACGCAACAACATTCTTAATTAATTAAACTTCAAATACATAATAGAGTTCATTATACATAAAAATAGAGAATATGCTTAACTCAAAATACTTAATAGCCTAGAGGCTAATAGGTGAGCTTGGGCACTACAAATGGAGCCTTAATGGAATCCATGTTATTCTTCAATATAATGGTGGACTATTACAATGTATCTAGATCTAATTATATAGAGCTTCACTACCTTAATTCACATCCTTTTACTTCACTAGTTTAAGCTCCTTTTATAGCCTACAAGAACATTTTTAGCCAAGGTGGAGAGTGCACGTGAAGTCCCTTGCTAGAGCCTTGGTGATCATTTCACTAGCTCCATCACTTTGAGATCTTTGTGCTACAGTCACCACATATCATCTAATGTAGAATATGCCCTATGATTCTTAGAAATGGTTAAAAATATTCTATCTGGTGTAAGGTGTGCATTGAATCCTTTAGTTGGTACCAAGATGCCAAAATATAAATCATCATGCCAAGTGATTACCTCTCACTAAGGTGTCTATCATGTTGGTGTAGATCCCATACCAAAATAAGGGGTCCAACACATTTCATATTCTATATAATGAGTGGTAATTTATGTTTGTATGTTTCATTGAAATTTTAGCATGGTGTAAGCTAGATATTCAAAACATACCTAAAGATACCAAATTTGGTTGTACTTCGATACCAAACTTTTTAATGTATCATTTTAATATATTTTTTAATAGTATACTTAAAGAGAAGGATTATTTAAACACATGAATTTAATATTATATAATTGACAATGTCACATTAGACCTATTATTAAACTACATGACTTGTGCATATGCATTTGACTCTTATTTATATACTCTCCTATCCATTTGCTTATCTATGGATTTTTCCTTCCCAAATTTATATCATTCATATGAAATGTCTCCTTAGTATGTAATGTTATATTATCCTAAGAATATTTTCACCTCTAAATAAATTTTTCATCTTTCTTGGATAGTGCCAACAATACTTGGAAATTGTTGGTTACTAATAGTGTATACCTTTGTTGATAGTGTCCAAAGTTATCTAAATAAGTATTTTTCAAATTCAAACCCTCCCTTTATGTTGGTTGACAAATTTTTCATGTGGATTATGGATATAAATTGGATAAAGAGTCATATAAATATATAATATAAGTCTAACATTATTCCTATCTAGAATTTATCTAGAGCTCAATTGGAAAACTAAATGCACATAAAAAATAAATCTAGACATCCTATAGGAACTATTATAATGTATCCAAATTTGAAAACCCCTCAAAAAATGGTCCTTAAGCTAGTTATTAAAACCTAAATCAAGGTCAAAATTACATACTATTAGTTGTTGAAAGATAAACATGTTGCATTAAATTCAAGAAGATCACTATTGAGCACACACATAGATAGGTGGGAAAATTATGTGGTATTTTTTCAATATTAGAATGAAGACAAAATAAAACTAGCTAATGGGGTATGGTTGGGACTATCCAACCCATATTTTTAACCCTTTTCATAATCCAATTAGGTGTTGAAAGTGTAACTTGAGTTTCAAGGTGAAGGAAGACAAATTTTAATATGTTCTTGATAGGACCACTATATTTTTATATTATTTAGACCTAAGAGTAGCTACCATCTGATTATACTATAGATTGGAAGCTATATTGATTTTATCTTTGATAATGTATTCATAAGGTAGTGAATAACTATTATGCTCAATTATTGGTGACTCAATGAGGTTTTCACCAATGAAGTTGTCTCGATTATTCCATAGTGCCTTCAAGGAGGTTTCACTAAGCAATATTAAATTTTGACTTTTATTACCATTTAGTACCTCTAAAAAGTTTTCATTAGAAGATGTTGAGATTAGACTTTGATTGTCCCTTAGTGCCTCTGAAAAGGTTTCACTATGAGATTTTTCTTATTCTTCATGAATGAGGTCTTCCTCTCTTTGATAATATGCAAGTGATATATCTCCATGGATGTAGTTCAACAAAGTGTGATTATATCAATCCCAATCAACACTTGTGCGAGGTGGAATGTCAATATAATGTCTAGGTTAGTTGGTGTTAATGGCATGTGGAATGGTAATGGAATGGAAAGAGGCCACACAATATTCATAGAAGATACTAGGATAACTTGTGTCAAAACTAAAGTAATCATCCTCAAAAATTATAGAAGGATCATAAATGTATTAAAATTAATTTGTGATGCATGTGTAACCAATATTTTAATAACCATGAATGTATTCTGATTCTATAGATGATTATGACTCAATGGACTCTAAATCTGATGTTGAGACTAGCATTGATTCTATTTTTGATTCTAAATGTTATGTCAATTTAAGAATAAAACCTAACTTCAATGTTGATTCTTCATCTAGTGTGGACACTTCTAGAATAATGTCTTATTGAATGTTTGGTATGGGATAAGTAACATCCTATGATGGCATGGTGGGATCCATAAAGACTAGTTTATCAAGGTGAGACTCCTTAATGATAAGAAAAAGGTCAAGAGACAACTCCTTAGAGACTCACTTGTCAAGGGGAGGCTCTTTAAAAACAAGGATATGCTTAAGATAATGTTTTTCCCAAAGGTAGTTATAATCATTAAGAAGTTACTCAATAAAGACTGACTCATCAGAGTGAGAATCCTTGATAAAAGGTATATTACTAAGAGGTGACTCATCATAGGCTAACTCATCACAAATGGGTGTTTCAAAAAAAACATCTTGGATTGGTTGGTTCTATTGGTCTTGGTTTGAAATCAATGAAAAATACTAGTTTTAAACATATCTTGGTCTTCAAATGATCGCCTCAGTTGAAGAGGTTTTAATTGGCTTAGTTAGGGCTAGATAATTGGTAGGGGTTTTCTAAAGTGGGGAATGTATGGCAATGGATGAAGGATGGAAAGTGGTTGGATAATGGTAGTCTTAAAAAATGTTGGTTTATGGCCTAAGATAGTAATTGTGACCTATCAAGTTGTGATTGGTTAACATGGTTGGGATAATGAACTAAGATACATGGAATGGCCAAGAATGGTAATGGTAGGGAGATAAAAATCTTGGTTTCTCATATAATCTAAATGATGTGGTTCTATAATGGTAATGGTAGGGCATTGTGAATCTTGGTTACTCATACAAGCCAAAGGATAAGGTTATGGTATAGAAATGGTAGGGCACTTCGGAGTTTGGTAGCTTACACAATCTAAAGGATGAGGTCTAAGAATGGTAATGGTAAGGCATTATGAAGCTTGGTTGATTATATAAGCTAAATTATGAGGTTATGGAATGGTAATGGTAGGGTGTTGCAAAGCTTGGTTTCTTACACAAGATAAAGGATGAGCTCTTGGTATAGAAATGGTAGGGCATTACAAAGCTCAGTTATGATCATGAGCTAAAGGATAAGGTCCTAGAATGGTAATCCTTGGATATTGTGGAGCTTCATTCCTAACACAATATGATGTAAGGTTAATGTTATAGGTGTAAAAATTGATGCCATGATTGGTAAGAGGTTAACATCATATGTTAACCTACTAAAATAATGTACCACAAAACACTATGCTTAAAGATCTTGGCTTTGTTCTCCAGATTAAGGATTGTAAGGAGGTTATGAATCTATCTCACAAACCACTTATTCACCATAGGAGTCTTAAACAAAGTCAATTTTATGTGGATATTATATCAAAACTTATATTTTACATTTTTCCACCATAAGTGTAATAAAGCATATCTATATCACTGATGAACATTTTACAAAATGCCTAGAGTTCTACAAACTCATAAAAATGATGTCCAAAGGACAAAAGGTTTGTACTTGGTTTAGCATGGTTGAAGAGAAGCTATATATATAAAATGGTCTATGTTAAAACTCAGTATAAAACATTTTGACATGAAATGTCTAATGTCAAATGTCTCACACATAAAAAGGTTAAGCATCGAAAAAAAACCAAAACCCTAGACTTTAGGTTCAAAGTGTTCCAAACAAGTCTAATCTAGGAAAATAAAATTTGTTAGGTATTTTATCCAAATGCAACATCAAAATCTAGGCTCGAAATAGGCATTTTCTAGGACTTTTGGTAAAACAATCACAAAATCTAGATTTTGAACAAAGGTGAGATTTCATCTAACAAATTTAGAATGCTTTAACATAGACTAGACATAGAGAATCAAACATGAACTTAGTTGATTGGAGTAATTCATATGGAGAGATAGGTTATTTATCCCAAATAAGGGCATAAACAATAATGAAAATAGGTTTATTTAAACAAATAAGCTAGACAAAATTGAATGAAATAATGGCACTAGACAAAGATCCAAACAACATGCATGGATTAGTTTTCAAAATGGAATTTGGCATAAGGAAAATAAGTTTTAAAATAAATTGAGTAGTATAATGATGGTATCATGATCTAAATATGTAATAATTTTTTGGTTTGAATACTCGAAGGATTAAGAACATGAAAATAATTAGGCAACATATCATTACCCTTTTCAATCAAGTGACACATACACAAAGATTTATCAAAAGACTAAGGCAAAGACATATGATAAAAATGGCCAATGTAATGCCTCCTCAAAAAAAGGAATGATTTACAAAAAAATACTTTTCTATACATGGAATAAAAAATAAAATAGATAGTTTAGACCAAAAAACCATGCAATAAAGGATAAAATAACACAACGACCTAAGTGTAACATCTTAAATCCTAAAACTAGCAAGGTTATGTAGTATTATCAATTTTTATATATGCATAATATTTAGAGTATTTTAAGTATTAATATAAGAATAAAAAGTAATGAATAGAACCCCCATTCTCTCAATATATTATATGATGACATGAAACTTTGGGCTACTCACCCTGCATGAATAGTATATCCGTGGAAAAAGGGGTTGTTCTAAAACTAGTTTTTTGTACATTTATATATGGTACCAATTTTGGATAAAAAAATATATGCTCATGTCATTTGGATTCATGTCAACTATATTTTTTGTAAAAGGTCTTGTAATTTTAAAAAACACTATATACATTGTTTGTTGAGTGTAGTGCGATGCTTAAGTTGCCCCTATGATCCAAGGTGGTATCTTACTAACAGAGTTTTCTTAACTACTCACCCAAACATCCTTATGATTTGATCTCAAATTTTATACCCCACCATGGAGTGGGATTTAAATTATTCTAAGAAATGAATTTATAGGTTAATTCTTCCCTAGAGAACCTATGAGCCAATGATGAACTCCTAGTCAAAAGATAGATTGCATGAAAATAAATGATAAGAGAAAAGACTTTAGGGTCATGTTTAGAACACCTAAACCATATGGATTTGAGGAGAGACTTAACAATGTTATTTTCATTCATTTTGACAAGGTAAAAATGCAAATAAATAGGGATTTTGGTCACATTATTTTACTAATGGTGATGGGGGGAGAGCATACACGCATTAATCATTTTGTAAAAATAAAAAACTTTGAAAGAATTAGCATAAAAGAAAACACTCTTAACATTATGTAATATAAGTGTGAGTGTTTATTTTAATGTACCAAATTTAAATTTTTATGAAATTTGGCCCCTTATAATTTATTTTTTAAATATTGAAACAAAACAAAAATGATTTTAACAATAAGATTCCTAAAATACCAATTTGAAATGTGAAAGTGTAAATAAGAAGTGATTTAAAATTTCCTTGTGGCCTTTAGGTCCTAAAAAAATGTTAGGGGTTTTCATAGATGTTTTGAAACATATATGAAAAATTAAGGTAAAATAATTTCATATTATAAAAATTTAGGAGAAAAAACATGGGTTTTAAAAAAACATAAAAAATGGAGTTTGGATGACTGCAAACGAAGCTTTGAAAGATGGCTTATCAACCTGTTATTTTACATAGGGACCGACGTTGGTTTTGGGTGATGCACATAGATTATAATGTTAGTTTTTGGTGATGCACATAGAGGTCAAAATTGGTTCTAGGTTAATTTATGTTGGTTAAGAAGAATTGATGTCTATTCTATTATAACTGATGTCAGCCTCTATGTAATCTATGTATCACTAAAAAATAGAATACATGAAAAATAATGTTAAAACTTGGATTTTGAAGATTGTCAAGTACTTAATAGAAAAACTAAGAGAATAATTTTCATCTAATTACTATATGGGATGATTGAAGGTCCCATTTGGCATGTCATTTATGATCATAAGAGTTCAAGAAGGGAGGTTAGTAACATGTTACTTCAAGAAATAAAAACTTCAATAAACAAACTAGAACTTACACTCCAAACCTATACCTTAGGGGTGAGTTTAGTTAACAAAATAAAAATGAAAACACAACTAAAATTTAAAATAAAATGAATCCATTAGCTTATTTGGGCGCTCCAAATGCATTGTTGAGTGGATTGCTTAGATTGTGCTTCAAAGAGTCTTTAGAAACAAAGGTTGTGTAGCTCCTTCTCTCCTTGGAACCATATGGCTTTTATGTGGCTTGATGTAGCTTGGATCAATATTTTAACATTATAACACTACTTGATTGGCATTTTTTCATTATAGCACTACTCTTCTCAAAGCATTGAAGTCATTTGTGCATGATAACTTTCCTCCAAAATAGATTAAAATTCAATGGGAAAGGCATTGCACTTATAGGATTAGGAACTAACCCTAACCTAAGGTGAGTGAAGGTGGAGTTTAAACATGGAATGGGTTCAAAAATAACCTAGGTGAGTCAAATATAACCCTACTAGAGTTAATATCTATTAAGTAATAATTATTTTCAATTAATAGGCATGGGTCTCCAAAATGAAAGTTTTTAGGATATTTCCAAAGAGTTTGACAAATCACAAAGGTCATGATGAAAGGCTAGGATATTTACATTTTTGAATTAACTTTTTTAGTTATTCATTAATTGCACATGGATAATTAAACTAGGAATTTAATTTGGTTTTGATTTTAATTAATTATGATTAGTCATTTAGTTCTTTCAAGATTTAATATTTGTTCATGTGCCCTGCTTAATAGGTCCATAGTCCAAATTGACTTTTATGATGCCACATGTTGATTATGGATGAATCCATGAGAGGTTATTTTTTCATACAAAAAGATACCCAAATTAGGGATGCATAAATGATTCTAAGATTTGATTAATTATGCACAAATAAATTTGGGATGTTCAATGATTCCTAGACTTAATTTGAAATGATTCTTTAGGTGTCTACACTAATGTTAAAATTTGTTAATATTGATATAATTTACTTATTCAAGTTTTGTGTATTCATATTATTTGGATTGTGTACATTTGAGCATATCCTTTATTATGGGTTTAAGCCTTATTGTGTGATTATATGCATTTTGGTGACATTTGAACATGTCCCTTATATGTGGTCCCTTGGTCTTCTTGCATGCTTTATGTGTGCTCTTTATGTATATGTCATTTTCATGCCACTTATTTTTTGTTTTCTTAGTATTCAATTCCATGATGGATATCATACATCTTCCCACCTTTTTCAATGCAATTACAAACATCATGTGTCTTCCCTAAGTTATTCTATTCATTTTCAAATGCTTAATTTATGATCACTTCTCATTACATAATTTATTTATAGTATTAATCTAGACATGACACTATGTATGCTTGGTTCTATATGCATCTTATGTTTATCTATTTCTCAATTATTTATGATGAATCCATGGTCTCTAATGTTATCATTACCACTTCAAATTTATATTGTTTATATAATATCATTTATATAAGTTAATTATCTTGGTATAAGTTATTAACTATATTTACAACTCAAATCAAAAGAGGGGGCATATACAATGGTTTAACTTAGAGATTAAGCTACAACACTACACTCCATAGATAGAAAAAGGTTGGATTCACTCATTTAATTAAAGTGAAAATAAAAAATTTAATAAAAAATTAGTTTTAAACAACAATGTTACATTTCAACAAGGGCACAAGCTGACTATGTTTAAAATAGTGTGTTATTTTCATAAAAGGTATAAAATTGTTATTTATAGAAATTATGAGAATCACAATTAGTTACAAGATAGTTTTCAACAAGTATGCAAATTTATTTCAAGAGAATACTTAGGTTTGTCTCAATTTTTGATTATATTTGGGGCATCATGCATGATATGTGTTTTAGAGTTTTTTTATAAATATTATAATCATAAAATCACATGATATTACTTAATTTCATGATCCATATACACCCATATATCATATTAGGGGCATGTGCACAACACATGGCCATATGCTTGCTCATTTTTGTAGTAGTTTTGCAGAAGGAATCGAAATTCATGTCATTCTTTATATTATATACACCATACCTAGTTTTCCACTAATAATTAATATTATTTCATATACAATGGTTGATTCACCTTTTTGCACAAGATTTACACCAGTTTTACACTAGAATGATATATTTTAACTCATAAAAGGATTCTAATTTACTCTAATAATTTTGGTATGCAATGATCTAGCCAAACAAACCTTGAGTTATAAATCACATTCTCTTATCAATGAGTATTGGATAATACACAATCCAATCAAAGTGTTGCAATGAAAAATAAATATCCAAGGGTATAACCCTCTACAATCAATAATTTTCATTATAAACATAATAGTTTGCATACCCAATCAGGTGTATTTTTCCTTGTTATTTGATCTATAATTTTCTTGTATTTACTTTTATATTGTCATCTTAAGTATAGAATGAATTATACATATTTCATTAATGTTTACATGAAGCATAGCTCAACATATGAAATACAATCAAGACTATTCTTTAGAGGTAAATTGAGGTATAAATATTTTATTTTTACTCTTGTATTTTCACTTTATTGCATTACTATAATAAGGGGGGAATATAGACACATAAACTAAAATTCATTCCTAAATCAATGTAATTGTGACCACTTATGATACATAATTAGCTAATGCTTGATTCCATGGTCTTTTTGTGACTACCATTCCTTCAGTCCTATGCAGATGGCCCACTCCTCTAATAAACTAATGATAAAAAAATGTCCCTATTTATAATTTCAAATAATCTAATCTCATATCTAGACTAATCCAAACTTCTAACTTAGATATCTTTTCTCCTTAGACAAGGCCACTCCTTCAAGATAATCCCTCTTATCAATAGTGTTTGATTCCATTGACCACATCCTCTAGCTAAATAATGGCTAGTTACTCAAATTAAAATTCAGCTAATGGGTCATCCTACATATTTCATAATCTAATTCTAAAATAATTCCAAAATTATCAATATGATTAGAAATCACTAAAATATCTAATTGCATAATTAGAGAAAAATACCTATTTTTTCAAATCTAGAGTCCACACAACCCTAGTAGCCCTGAGGTAAGTCTAAATACACCTAAAAGGTCATATGTTATTGTTAAAACATTTAATCATACCAAGATTACACTAACATTTATCATTGCCCTTGTATTTCACACACACCACCATAATATGGGAGAATGACATGGAGTTTGATCCCTATTTAGAGTATTGATATGTAGGCAATACTTAACATAGGGGGTGTTGAGGTAAATCACAAATTCAACCACTAACTATTGCTTTATTATGGTTTTTCCACATGACCTACTGAGCTAGGGTTCTAAAGAAATAAGAAGGTGTCTAATAGCTTCTACATTAAATTGTGTAGTTTAGATCACACTAACAAAAGCAACAAGAGCCAACACATAGGTTCAAAATTTCATATTCTACTAAAACTTTATAGGATTATAGCTTGCCCTAAGGATAACATAAAAATTTACCCCTATCTAATTTAGTGATCTTGTCCTAGATCCAAGTGAAACCTTGTTCCTGATTCATAAGTTTTTCACATGGTCATCTAATCGGTTTCATAGTTACATTTATAGCTTATAACATCTAATTTCCATCTAAGTTATTTTTTTTATTACTTTCCCTTTTTATAATATTTATAAATTTAGGAAGTTCCAAATTAGTTTATGTTATTTATTGCATGTCTATAACATTCTGACTTTGTTTAATGATTTGTTTGAATAAGATTAAAACTCACTTAATCCCAAAATTTGATAAACCATAGACTAACAAAAACATGAGATATTTATAATACATTGTAGATGTATCTAGTCACCATATGTGTTTAATCATTAATTACATTATCTTAGTATATTTTCATAGTTAGTTTCTTGAGTCAAAGGACCATATATCCATTTCAAGTTATATTGGGTGTTTTTCCATAGATAATGATTATAATTGAATAGTGGAAAATCTAATCACCCTATCCTCTTTTCATTTCTATAAATATTAAGTGTAATAAATATATAATTTTACATTTAAATCTATATAGTTTATGTTATATCTTTTACACTCTGAATTATCATAGTTTTAGCTATAACTAAATCTAAAAATAAGTTAAAAAATATAAAATTAATGTAAATGATCATAGAGTAAATTATTATATTAACCATGATCATTTTGATGATATAGATAACTGTGAATTTATAAAATATCTTGAAATGAATTCACATATGATTGATGCATTGTTACATGTAACTATAAATGAAAAGAAAAAGATTATTTTAGAGCCCCCATATGAGGATTGTTAAAATTTTAAATGGTACTTATCTACCTTTGAGAGACATAAATCCTAAAATAGGTATTTATATAATTATTCTTACTACTAATATCCACGTGTCTGCACCTATGGTTAGTGTGATGGAAATACAAGTAACTCAAATTTCTATGGTTCTCCCTACACAACATACTTTTATACTTTTGAATATTAAAAATCATGTGAAACCTCAAATTATTAATCAATCTAATGTGCCTACCAATAAATAATTTATACAAAATCTTTTTTATCTTCAAGATAAGATTAATTTAATGGAAAAACATTCCCATAGAGAGGGTGATTCAACACACTCTCCAACACTATTACACAACCCTTTGGCCCTAGACATTTATACTTTTAATATAGTATTCATTTCTCTTGAAATTTCACTATTAAATGTTAAAGGTAATCCATAACAACATATTAGAATAGTCCATGCAAAATGTTTAGACTATGCATCTAACGATAAGTTATTAACCAAGTTTTCTCCTAAGTTTTTTACCTTATTTTGGATTAATGTATCTATTTTTTTTTGAATATTTCAATTGTCTAAGGTGTGTCTAGATTAAACATATATAAATGTACTAGTAGATGTTCAATCACACTTTAATATTTATGAAAATAACTAAGAGGACTAGGCTTCATATCTTGTTTCTATTCTCTTCAGGTCTAAGATTGTGTGAAGGTGACTACAAGGAATGAAACTATATTTGGGGTGACTCAAATATATAAAATGATTAAAAAGACATGCTTGGACAAATTTAGTAGCATTTTTATGTATGTGTTAGCCATAGCCATATGATCTATAATAAATTATCCTTTTAACATGTGATCAAACATTTCATATAAAATCAATAGACATATTTATAAACCATTATTTTGTGTAATATCATAATCTTTCTCCTATGCATATGTCTAGAATTTCATCTTCTTCACTTTGAAATCCTGGTTCCACTTTTAAAAGTAGGTTTATCTAAAAAAGAGAATAAAACTATGTACATTTCCACCACCACTCATTATTGAGTAGTGGAATAATACATACCTTTATGATACTCTAAAAAATTATTGAAATGTATACAATTCTCCTAGTTAGGTGCATGTATGTAATATTGATATTTCAATATGGATTAAATCTATAATCTATCTTTTCATACATGACAATAGAAAAAACTGACTTGGATTGTGTGATTTAGACTTGGATAGAGCCTGTTATTTATGACTAATCTTTGATTTGAAAATTTAAATTTTATTCTTCTCAATGTGAAAGTGATAGATAGATGCTTAGATAAGTGATTTATAGATACTTACTAGATAATTATAAATAATTTCTAGATGAGAATAGGTTTGGACCTATTATTTATAAATAGATGACTCTTTTGGTAACTTCTCATGCCACTAACATGAAAATGCATGGTTAAACCCACTAAAATTATTTAAATTCAAAAAATGACAATGTAAGGTGCACATATAGATCTAATAGTCATGGATTGATTTGGTAATTTAGAACCATATGAGTATGACCAGATGCATCTATAAGATAAGAAAAAATATCCAATGATCAAAATACATTATGATTAGGATAATAAATAAATTAGGGATATATTATGGATTTATTATAGGTAAATGATAGAGAATAAAGAAGGTCAGGCTTATAGAAGGAAAATGTATAGGAAAGTGGGTTTGCAAGATCCATATGTGTATACACAAGTCATGTAAAGTAAATACATGTCAATATTAACATTGTCAATTTTATAATAACATATTTATTTGTCTAAAAGTTCCCTAATTTTATTATAATATTTAAAATTCTACATTAAAATGATAAGTATGTTTTATACCTTAGGGCATAACTAGAATTATCTCTAGGATAAGGCTTAAAGTGTCTATCTTACTCCATGCAAACCTAAAAAAAGCATGCAACAAAAAATGTGCCACAATGGAGAATGTCATGGGGTGAATATTCCCCAAGAAAAAGTGACACCATTAAAATCATGTGTTGGGAATATAAATGGCCCAACTCACATGAAGAGGGAGTAGCGTTAGGCAATTGAGCGATGTATAACCTTTAACCACACTAATCATTTAACTAATATTAAACCTCAAGATGAAAAAGTGGAGTGTCATACTAAGCTCACATGTAAATATGAAAAAAATAAATCAAACATTATAAATGGATTTTATATTTAGTATGATACCTTTAGTGTCTTTAATACCAACTTTAAAATAGAAAAGTGCATGCATAAACAACATCCATGCCCTATAATCTGATTAATCATCCCAATCTAATTTAGAACTCCAAAAATATTTATGTCACTTTGCCCCAACTCTAATAAAACTAATAACCTATCACTTATGTACATGTAAAATGTATGAAAATATATTTCATATGCCCCAAATCTATTTGAATTGGTAAACATCTAAACCAACCAATAATTTGGCATAATCTGAACCCTATGAATCATGCAAGATGCCCCAAAATAATAATTAATAATTTTAAAGGTTTGAATCTCTATCAGATGCCCACTAATACTCCCCACTTTAAAGGTGAGGAATGTAGCTTTCACATTTCTCATATCAAAAGAAAAGGGTTAAACACATTAGTTATATATAAAGATGTAAGAATTTAAAGCATGTGATAACATGTGAATAATATGTCATCATGACATGATTATATCATCAATGAATATATGAAACATGTATCCTAAGGAATAAAACTATCATGTCTAGATAGATATATAAATTAGGCATGTAGTATTTATTACCATAGATATAAGTATTGAATAGTAACCCACAAAAAAAGGTGCATGATATAGAGGATGGAGTGACACACAAGTATAAATGTACATGATATGTATCATAACACCATAAACATAATGAAAAATTCTATATGTATCTACATATAAACACACAATGTCAAGACCATGATACACATAATAAAAGTACACACAATAAAAATCAATTTCATGTAGAAGAAGAGGCACACATAATACACTCAAGGAACATGCAATGTCAGACAAGGATAAATACACACATAATGATAAATCATTACTACACTATGAAAATCAATTTAACTCAAGGTAGGATCCATATATAATGAATAATCAAACTCATATAATGAACAAATAATGTCACATAAGGAAAGAACCACATAAGGAAAGAAATATACAATGATACACTTGATCAAAAAATGTCACACAATAAGTTAAAATCTACACAAAGAACTATCAATGATTATCTTATATCAAATTACATAACAAATATAAAGTATATACCATGTCAAGGTAGTCTACACCATCAATCCATGTCAATTTTAAATTTAGGAAAGTAGCATTTCCATGAAATGTAGCACTCGAAATAATATAAAAAATATCAAGGTATATGTAAGTAATCAATTTAGGCCAACATGATAAATGTAAATGTCATAGAAAGATATAACTTGTAAAAATGTTACCTATAGAATGAGATAACCCCAATATTTGCATGGCCCCTAGGTGTAGGAATGTCTTGTATATGTACATCCTTATGTCATGCATCACATGTATGTCCAACATATCACTCACATATACCATTAAATGAATGTGTAAATGAAAAAGTATATACAAACTACCAAACATGTGACAAATAATAAAAAATAATGTAATAATTAGAAAAACATGTTATACCTCGAACCTATTTTTTTAATATTTTTAAATATTTTAGTTTTTTTTGTATTTTTAAATATTTTATTTTCTATATTTTTCATATTTACCAATTGTGTTCCTACTAAATAATTATCCCATCAATAGGAGAATCACATGTAAGTCCTATATCAAAAATTACAATGGCCACTTTCTATGAGTGAGTAGTCCCATATGTATCTATATATAAATATATGAGGAATTTTCATACCCTAAAATATCCATAATTATCATGATGACTAATAAGATCTTGTGTATGATGAGTAATACTAGTAATTTTTTAGCCATAATTGGCTATCATAAGTGAGTAGTATTTAAAATTTACTATCTAGGCCTTGTTTAACTTTGTTGATATCCCTTGAAAGTTCTAGTCTTGGTCATATATTATCTTTTCATGATAAGTATTTTGTGTTTATCCTAGTAGTGGTTAAGGTCTTCTAGGGTGGTATAGTTAAACTTTTAAGTCATGGTCTTAAGGTGATTAACTAGTGTTGAGGTATGTTCCATTAATGTGCTTATGGCATTAAGGTTATCATTGATGTAAAAATGTAGCTAAGGGTCATAGATGTTCCATATGAGTTTTTGAGAAGATACATATATCAATAATATCTCAATAAGGTATGGTACCTAATAGACTTATGTGTTTAGACTTGTTCTTAAGCATGAACATAGATTGTAAAGGTATGATATTGATATGTATGAACTTGAAGTAGATAAAATAAATGATAAAACATATTATAATATGTTGGACACTATTCCAACATGTGTATAAGGAAAATAATCCCTTATAATATCTCCAAGGTTAGGTATTGAGGCATAACCCTTGCATGAGAGACCTAGTATAAAGACATAGGCTTGGTAGCTAGCTAACATGAGAAGTGTAAGACCTATGTGAACATGTATGGTATATTTATAGCATGGTATTAGTTCATTTTATATTTGTATGAGGTTTTTATAGAATAATAAGAAGTTTTCAAGTGTGTTCAAAGTTTAAAATATAACTATCAGTCCTAGACCTAGTATGCAAAGAGACCTAGTGAGGTCTAATGAGGAGTAAATTTGAGTTTCCAATATTAAAAATCACATGTTATAAAATAATAATGTTTTAAAGTTTGATTCAAATTTTTTTACCAAGTTTTAGGTCTTAAGGATAAATAAAAATCAAGAAAACATGTTTGTAGGTATCTTGTGCATGCAAATTGAAGGTTTCCAAGCTTGAGAAGGAAGTTTAGGTGCTCAATGTCCTATGTGAAAACTAAATGTTAAGTTGATACTTTTGGTATAGATGTAAAAGGGTCCCAATAAATATTTACATGCATTAGTTTTGCATTTGAGGGATAGAGCTATATGAATAAATGTTAATAGCACAAACTGGTTTAAACCCCTCCTAATGACCCAAATGGAGAAAAAAATTTAGAAAGGGATAAAAATGGATTTTAAAATATTTTTTGATTTTTTATCATGTAAATGACTCATAAATACATCTCTATGTGGTAGTGGTGTGTCAGGGCAATGAGCAGAAGCTATAAAAAATTGTTTGTTTCTAAAGAATTTGATGTTATAGGTAGGGTTAACCAGGTCAATGCATGATAGTTGATGGAGGTTTAAGGAAAAGACTCATTATTAATTTACATGATTTTTTTTTTTGGATATTTATATCCTCTTTTTTAATAAACTTTTTCACCTAAGTTAACTTACTGCTAAAACAGTTGACACTAAAAATAATGAGAAAAAGCTAGACCAAGTGAAAAAGCATTTAGGGATGAGTTACATGTGATTAAGTATTAATCCAATTGATTGAGGTAATTTTTTAGTACCTATACCTATTTTTCCCTTTTTTATAATTTTTGATTATTCTCACATATAAGCTAGAAGGTGTTCTCAAAGTGACTTGTCTATATGAGTCTAGATAGTGAAACTCATGATAGCGAGAATGGTCTGCAGGAGCAAAGTTGCCATTGGAGAATATTATTTTTGTGTTTTATGGTGATATAAGTAGGTTTTATGAATATTTACATTTATTTTAATATCATTATGATTATTTATCAAGTGTTATAATGTCATGTTTCCATGAGTGGATGTTTATAGTGTCTAGTAGTTCTTGATATGTTAGGGGAAGTGAAGAGTTTGAGACTCTATGAAAAGATTAAGTGAATCCAATGTATTTATATATGGTTTATGACATGTAAATTACATATTAATTATATATTTAAGGTGGATATATAGGTTAATATGTTTATATTTGGAAGCTAAAATGGCTTAGCAAACTGTTAAGATAGTAAGAGAGTAACCTGAGAGATTGGTCTTAAAGACCAATGATTGTCACTAGATTTTGAGAACTAACTAATTTGGGATTATATATAGACCAAATATGAGATATTAATGTTCATTAAAATTCATGAATCACTCTTACAAGTTCTAAACATGAATTTCTTTATGACTATGTTTTTAGAGGCTACACACAGTTTGAGTAGTCACTTTACAAAAGTAAGTTTGAGGTCTTTTGACCTAGTTTGAAGAATAAAATGAATATTAAGATGTTATTGAAATATATAAGTCTCATATTAATGAAATTATATTCATTTAAATTTCTCAATAATGTGTGTAGAGTCAAATTTCATTGACTGTGTGTTTGTAGTAACTGGCAGTTCTAAGTGACCCTATAGAAGGAGAGTTCTTGAGTCTATTAACATTTTTTATGATGTAAAAATGACATGGATAGGTTGTTTAATTCATAAATTATCTATTCATGTGTTTTTTTAATGAGTTATTTTATAAATTTAATTGTATGCTTCAATCTTGTAAGGTAAATTTTGTGGGTGTGTGAAGGGCTAATGACGAGAAGGCCTGATATCTTGGTTCAAGGTGTGAAATGAAGAAAATAATGTTGGGGACCCAAATAGATATTAGGAGGGGCATATTAAATATATATTATAATTTTTTCAAGTTTTTTTAAAGGTAAAAGGTGGTCCAAGAGGTCTTAGTGTAATGTGTGCCTTAGAGAAGGCCTAATTCCTTTAGGTTTCTATTAGGCCAAATAGTGTGTTAGTCCTTAAGAGGTATGACCGACCTATATAATGGGGTTTCCACTAATTTAATGTGTTTTTGGACATATTAAAAGGATAATTAAAGTGTTTAAATTATCCTATTTCACCAATATGGGTGAGACCAAGAGTTGAGTATAAAAATAAGGCCTAATTGGTCTATTTATGAAAGTTAGAGAAGAGAGGAAATAAGTAAAGGAAAGAGCCTTTGAAAGAGGAGAAGCAGGTCATTAAGTACCATTATAGGGATAATAGGATAATATAAGTTTATCTAACATATTTTTTTCAGGTGGATGACCAAGTCAATGGACCTAATGAGCCTAGAAGAAGTATGTTGAGCAAGAAGGCCTAAGAAGCTGTTTGAGTGAATTAAAGGGAAAAGAGTGAAAACAAAGGAGCTCATCATTAGTTAAATATTAGAAATAGATATTCTAATATGATATTATATCATAAGTTACTTATTTGGTGCTAATCTACCTAGGGGGTTGGAGCCTCCTTGTAAGATTGAGCTTGCAGAAGACTAATTGAGTGGGTGCTTAACTAGGTAGGGGTTAGAGCTCCTTGTGAAGTTGGTGCTTCACTAAACTTTAGATCTTGAAATTATAGGAATGTAGTCTATATGAATGGTTCAATGGGTTTTATACCCTAATAGGTTTTCCCACATATCTTTTTTCTCTTATGGTATGTTCATGTGGTTGTTATGTATGATTTGATCTTTATGTGAATGAATTATTCTTACAATGATGAATGGAATTGAATAATTATTATTATGAAATTGATTCATACCCCACCTCTCAGTAGCTAATTCCAAAAATTTGTATTATATCATGACATTTGGATGAGGCTTTATAGCCTATAGGTGTTCTTAAGTAGCATAAATTATGATGGGGACAATGTTCATATTATTTTTAGTGATGGTATATCAAAAAATGATGATAACTGTAGAGTTATCTAAAGAGAAGAAGGATGTCAAGATGAGGCTTGATCAACACTTAAACTAATGTGATTTATGTGTTGATGTAGGACATCAGTCAAAGTTGAAATAATGTCAAAGGTATTATTTGGTAACTTATAAGGACTATATATAAGCTAAGTCAAAGATCAAACTAAATATTGAAAATCTAAAAGGACTCTGAATACAAGTTGAGAGAAAGGTACAAGTCAAGGCATCAAGGTGTCTTGTAGAATCTTATTTTATCCTTAAAATAAGATGTTATGAAGTGATGTGTATCATCACAAAGAGGTATGTAAGTGAAGTATGAGTTGAAAATCAAACAAGAGCAGATAAGTTGATTCAATGAAGCTATTATAGATGAATAAGAGGTTTGTTAGAAGCCTAAGTATGATGTTGAGACCTATTTGAGGTACGTTTGATTCTTCATGTGTTATAAAGGTATGAAAGTGTATTATTGTTTATATGTTTATGGTGGCTAAGCATATATACTTTGATGTAACAAAATATAATACAGGAATTCATTTATCATCAGTCTCAAGAGTGAACATGAGTCATACATTGGTCTACAAGACCAATGCTTAAAATTAGAGACTGTTTACTCAAAAGGCTATAAATAAGGTATTAATTTTGTATAGATAGAGTAGATAATAGATTTTTCAAGTGAGGCATGATCTTGATGTGTTGGTGACCTCATAAGGTCATAGAGGAAACATGATGACATGATACAAGTACCATAACAATGTGTTGAAGATGATCATTCTTGTAACATGACATGAAGATATTCTAGACCTAAGAAGTGAAGGTGGTTGACTATGCTTTGATTATGAAATTTCCTATCTACATAATGCATTTGAGTATTTAATGATATAATAAGGTGGCCATATCAATTGATCATGAACAATGAGACAATATGAAGAGAGCTTGAAGGTATTCTTGAAACCATAGAGATCTGAACCTAATAAACTCAATGAAAATTATTATATTCTTAAGGTTTTTATGAATAGTAGACATGAGTGACTTTTTTGAGTCGTATAGTTATTTTTTTCCATTTATTTTATTGATCTAAGTGAATGGAGGTATTCTTTAGGTCATTTTTTTCCTATAGGAGTAGTTTTCTTGATCAGTTTGAGCTTAGTTATGATGGTCTAGTCAAAAGACTTAAAATAATAGGAGGTATGAGGGTTCCTAAACTTATTGTGTCCATTAAACCTGATGAGAATGTTTAATGATGTAAATTTCTCTTATTTGACCTATGAGAGATTAGTGGAGTATTAGATAGACTTTTTAAAATATTTCCTACTATAGTTATCTTATTTCATGCTTATTTGAGTGCAAAGATGATGCCTATTTAGCAAATATAGACCAAGTTATGTAAGAGTTGAAGATTGGTCTACAAAACTAATGGTGAATAAGGATTGATATTGTTTACTCATGAGATCCAAGGTCTTTTTGTATTCTAAAAGGTTAGATGACAATTTACTTGTGTCATAAAGAAGATAACATTGATCTAAAGTTAATATGTGCTTTGATTTTTATAAAATGGTCTTGATAGTATGTGTTGAAATTAATTCTTTGAGTCATTTTCATATAGAAATAATTGAACATGAAGATTTTATTACAATTTTTTTGACTAAGGTTCATGTCATAAAGATGGAGTGTGCTTCACAAATGGAGATAATAATGTATCAATAGATATATGTTGCAACAAATAAAGTCTCAAAGGCCTAGTAAATAGAATATGACAAGGATGATATAATGAGATGACTTGAAGAAAATATGGACCCGTGAAGTCTTATTCAGGTAAGAAAATATGTTATGTGTTTTTTGTAACAAATTTCTATGTATTTTCAGATGATATGATCTACATGGAACATGGAGTTATGGGGAGATAGCTCAGTTTGGTTGAGAAGCTTGATGAGAAGCATGCATGAACAAAGGGAGAGATTATTATAGTAGGGTCTAAGAATTAGTTGGTAAGGTATGAATGAGTTCAAGTAAGATTAAGATTTGATGGAGTTGTTGTGGATTCATGATAGTCATATGTCAAACAGGTTAAGGTGAGAGTTAGCATCTAAATCACTCTAAAAGTAAGCATTTGATCATTGTTCTTTAGTATCACTATTGAAGTTGGAATGAAAGATAGGGTGGTATTTTAGGATACCATTTATCATTAATGTCAAATGGGGAGAAATACTTTATGGGGAGATCCAACTTGAGGAGAGATAAGAATGGTTTTTTCTATTAGAGTGTTTGCCATCAATGATAAATGAGGAGATTATTAAGGTATGTTCCATTGATTTGCTTATGAAATTAAGTTATTCATTGATGTAAAAATGTATATGAAGTACATTTATGTTCCATAGGTTTTTTCTATGAGGGACATGTATAAATAAGATGTCAAGAAGGTATGGTACCTAGTAGACTTGTGTGTTTAGACTTGTTCTTAAGTATGAACATAACTTGTAAAGGCATGATATTGATATGTATGAGCTTAAAGTAGAGAAAATAAATGATAAATCATGTTATATTATGTCAAAAAATATTTACACATGTTTATAAGTCAAATAATCCCTCAAAATATCTACAAGGTCAGGTATTAAGGCATAACCTTTACATGAGAGACCTATTATGAAGACATAGACTTGATAGTTGGTTAAAATGAGAAGCGTGAGACCTATGTGAACATGGATGGAATCTTGAGAGAATGGTATGACTAAATTTTATGTGGTTTAAATTTTTATAGTAGAACAAGAAGTTTTCAAGTGTGTTCAAAGGTCAAAATTTAACTAACAATCCTAGACCTAGTATGCAAAGAGACCTTGTCAGGTCTAATGAGGAGTCAATTTGATTTTAAAAGATGAAAAATAAAATTTGATAATATAAAAAGGATTTAAAGGTTTATAAAAAAAAAATTACCATTTTTTAGGTCCTAAGGATAAATAAAAGTAAGAAAACACATTTGTAGGTCTCATGTGCACACATATTAAATAAATCCAAGCCTAAGAAGGAAGTTTAAGTGCTCATTGACATGTGTGAAAGTTTAATGGGAATATTATAATGTTTTTAGATATTTAAAATTTTCCTAATAAGGATTTAAATTCATTATTTTGGCATTTGAGGGACAAATCTATATGAACAAATGTTAAGAGTGTAAATTGGTTCAAAATTCTCTCAAAACCCTCCTAATGACCTAGTTGGAGAAAAATTATTTGAAAGGGACCATAATGGACTTAAAAATATATTTTTATGTGTATAAATACTCCATACATCTCTATATGGTAGTGGTGTGTCAAGGTAGTGAGTAGAAGCTATAAAAAACTTCATGTTTCTAAAGACTTTGATGTTACAAGCATGTGTTGACTAGGGCAATGGATGCAAGTTAATGGAGGTTAAATCAAAGAATAATTGTTTATTACCATGGTGTTTTTTTATATTTATACCCTTTATTTTAATAAATTTATTCACCCAAGTTGATCTATCACTAAAATGGTTGAGAGTAAAAATAGTGAGAAAAAGCTAGCCAGAGTGAAAAAGCATTTAGGGATGAATTATAGGTGATTAATGATGAATACAATATATTGATGTAATTTTTTAATACCTACAAATATTTTTTCATTTTATTATTATTTTTTATGATGATCATATATAAGATAGAAGGTGATCTCAAAGTGACTTGTTTGTATGAGTTTATACAGTGAAACCCAAGATAGTGAGAATGGTCTGCAGAAGAAAAGTTGCCATTGGATCATATTATTTTTATGTTTTATGGTGATATGAGTATGTATTATTAATATTTAAAGGTATTTTAATATTATGGTTAGGCTTTATCATGTGTTAGAATGTCATGTTTCCATGCCTAGATGTTTGCAATGTTTTGGCAATTCTTAATGTGTTAGGGGAAGTGAAGAGTTTGAGACTCTATAACACAATTAAGTGCATAAAATGTAATTTTATTGGATTTTTGAATATAAATTACCTATTAATTATATATTAAATTTGGATAGATAGGTTAATATTTTGAGATGTGGAAGCCAAAATGGCTTAGTAGACTATGTTAAGATAGTAAGAGAGTAACCTGAGAGATTGGTCTAAAAGACCAATGATTGTCACTAGAGTTTGAGAAATAACTAATTAAGTATGATATATAAAACATATATGAGATATTAATTTTAATTATAAGTTATTTAATCACTCTTATAAGTGTTACACATGAACTTTTTCATGACTATGTTTTTAGAGGCTACAGGCAGTTTGAGTAGTCACTTTGTAGAAGTAAGTTTCAGGTACTTTAACATAATTTGAATAATAAAATGAATATTATTATTCTAATAACATATAAAAATAACATATTAATTAAATTATAGTCATTAAAAGTTATCAATAAGTTTTGGAGAGTCAAATTTCGTTGACTATGTGTTTGTTGTAACTCGTAGTTTTGATTGAGCATGTAACAAGAGAGTTCTTGAGGCCTATTGGAATATTTGATGATGTAAAAACTAAATGGATAGGTTTATTTATTAATATATTATATATTAATTAATTATTTTTTATTTATTTTATAAATTTAACTATTTAATTTAGTCTTGTAAAGTAGATTTTCTAGGTGTGTGAAGGGTTAATGGCAAGTAGGCCTAATAGCTTGGTTAAAGGTGTGAAATGAAGTAAATGATGTTGGGGACACAAATATATATTAATATTTTAATATTAAAGACATATTATATTTTTTTCAATTATTTTTAAAGTAAATAGGTGGTTTAATAGGTCTGAGTGTAATGTGTGCCTTAGAGAAGGCCTAATTCCTTTAGGTCTCTATTAGGCCTAATAGGGTTTTGTTCCTTAAGAGGTATGAATAACCTATGGAGTTGTTTTAGTAACATGTTTTTGGACCAATTAAAAGTATAATTTAATATTTTAAATTATCTTTTCCAACCAATATGGGTGAGACCAAGAGTTGAGTATAAAAATAAGGCCTAATTGATCTATTTGTGAATGTTAGAGAAGAGAGGAAATAAGCAAAAGAGATATCATTTGAAAGAGGAGGATAAGTTAATTTAGTACCATAAGATGGATAAAATTATCATACATGTTTATATAACATATTTGTTGTACGTGGATGACCAGGTCAATGGACCTAATGATCCTAGAAGAGGCATGTTGAGAAAGAAGGCCTAAGAGGCTATTTTAGTGAATTGAAGGGAAAAGAGTAAAAAAAGGGGGGCAATCATAAGTTGAATATTATAACAGTGTGTTATAATATTATCAAATATCATATGTGACTTAGTTTTTCTAAGATACCTAGGGGGTTGGAGCCTCCTTGCAAGATTGTGTTTGTAGAAGATTAGTTGAGTGTGTGCTTAAATAGGTAGGGGTTGGAGCTCCTTGTGAAGTTGGTGCTTTACTAAATTTTGGATCTTGAAATTATAGGACTATAGTATATATGAATGTTTTATTAGGTTTTATCCCCTAATATGGTTTCCCACATATCTCTTGTTTTCTCTTATGATATGCTCATGTGGCTATTTATGTATGCTTTGATCTTTATGTGACTGAATGATTCTTGGAATTATTAATGAAATTGAAAAATTATTGTTATACAACTAATTCATCCCCCCCTCTTATTATCTACTTCCAAAAACTATTTTTTCTTGTCTTGATACATTATGAGATGTTTAGCATGGTTTAAGGTAATTTTGGAAAAGTTAAGGTAATTCTAAAAAACCCAAATCATGATGGATTCAATCTAAAGTAAAGAGTGATGTGGTGTTTCTAAGATATATGAAATCTAATAATAGATTAATACCTTCAAATAAATATTTTTTGAGGTGAAAACATGGTTTTCAAATCTTTTGGAGAAGTTCATGTAACTTTGTGAAAACTAAGGTTTTCTTTTTTTTGGTCTAATGACTATTACAACTTAGAAATGAATTCATTCAAAGGACATCATTCATGAAGAGTGACACCATGAAAATAGATTTCACTTGATTCCATGTGGCACTCATGGATGGTGATATCATACTCCATAGAGTCTGTACAATTTAAAAGATGTAAAAACATTCATTTCCAATGTAGACCAAATTTAAAATATATTTTACTCCTTGATTAAACCATAATAATGGAATGGTATAAAGTGTTGGTGGGATGGTAGGTGAAGATGAGTTTGTAAATTAAATTTCCATTATTATCTCAGGATCTTAAGAATCAGTTAGAGGAGATATGGGAATCTCTTGAGATTTATTTCTAGAATCCTATTGTGCAGGGTCTCTCTTCTAGGCTTCAAGGAGACACTTTTTAAAAATTGAAGCATGGTGGATGTTATTGGGTTTTGGTTATGTTGCATGACAAGAAGGTGAGTTGGAAAATTAATTTGTATATATTTTGAGGGAATAGATTTTTGATGAAAATTTTGCATCAATATTAAGGTTTGAGGCTATTAAAATGATTCTTGTATATGTAGGTTTTGAAGGCAAATCAAAGAAGCCAATCAGGTAGCCCAATGCTTTTAAGTTTTCAAATTATTTTCATGGCCATTGTTTTTTTTTGTCATCATGTTGGTCATAGGGCAAGAGACTATATGAGGAGAAGCAATCAGTCAAAGGTAGAGCTCAGTCACATTCAAGAAAAAGGTATGAGAAATATTGTTTGCTTTTGTTGTCATAAGGTTGGCCATATTGCTAAATTATGTCCAAAAAAAGTAAAGATATCTTCAAAGTATGTCAAAGGTTACAGAGCACCTAAAAGATATAAGAAGAGTCAAATTAAGGTTTGGAGACCTCAAATAGTAAAGGTTGATCAGGTTGAGTTCAAGAATGAAAATGAATTACTTGCTATAGTAGATAAAGAATTAGATAAGAAGGATTGTGCAGAATCTCTTGATACATTTGAGCATGAGCTTTCTCAAGATAAGATAGTTGCAAAAGTTGAGAAGATGAAAAACATCATAAATGATAAGGTTAGTAGGTCAAAAAGGTTAGACATGCTTAAACGGATTCTAAAAGTCAAAAAGCATATTCAGATAAGACAAGGATTGGATTTGAAAAGAGAAAGAGCTATGATGAAGCTCTTACACAAGAGGAAACAAAAAGGGGAGAAGTGAAGAATATAGAGGACATTCCAAATAGAGAAGGATGGAGAGAACAAAGCTACAAAAGGCAATCAGGTCAGAGATATATAGACAAGTCTTATTTTTATGGCTATTGTTTTTATTGTAATGGATATGGTCACAATAAATTAGAATATAATAAAAGAGCTAATAATTTTAGAAATAAGGAGAAGGAAAGTCAAGTAGAGTCAAGCAAAAGCCACAACTCTTTTGGTCCTCTATCAAGCTTTGATGAAGAGACCATAGTATACTATAAGTGCAACAACTTCAAACGCATAGCTCGATATTATAGAAGTGTGTTCGAGTCAGTCAAGAAGGATCAGAGTTTCAAAGTTCCATTCACCAAGAAGAAGAATCAGAGTGTCAAATATCCATTCATCAGGAAGAAGGTTCAGACATGTTCATGGTAGAAGAAACAATCTGAAGATTCAATGATGGTTTAGATAGCACTGCATGTGAGAGGTAAAGATCAGCCATGGTTAATTGATAACAGATGTTCGAGGCATATGATAGGAGATAAAAGTAAATTCATATCTCTAAAGAAGATCAATGGTGGTACAGTGAGATTCAGAGATAAAACCACTGCCAAGATAGCCAAAAAAGGTACTTTGAGTTTGGATTATGGTAGAACTAAGACTAAAAATGTTTTGTATGTAAAAGGTCTTAAGCTTAATCTATTGAGTGTTAGTAAAATATGTGATCAAGGATATACATTAAAGTTTCATAAAGAAGGTTGTGAGATTATAAGAAAAGATTCAAATGAGTTGATTACAGATGCTCAAAGGACAAGGAACAATGTGTATGTATTGTCAGATATCTTCTCAAAGGCATGATCAAAGGATACATTCAAAGATTGGTAAGAGGAGTTGGGAGTAATTTCTATTACTTCTTGCCATTGATGTTTAGCATCAAGTGAGGGGGAGTTAAGTGTTAGCTCCAAGTAGGCCCTTTTCCATTGATGTCAAAGGGGGAGAATAATAGCTACAGGTACAAGTGCAAAAAATAGGTACAGGGAATAGCTACAAGTGCTACAGTAAGGGGGAGTTACTATATGTTTTTATATGATAGTATGTGCAAGTGACAAGATGTGGTAGTTTTAGGACTGAGGTTGCCATCAATGACAAAGGGGGAGATTGTTGGAAATATTGTCATTATGTCAAAGGTTTAGCATTATTGGTGATAAAGGCCCCATTGCATTTAATGTTGTTTGTAATAAATATATCTTGGCTAATATGAGTTAATATTTATTTAATATTAATGAATATATTTTTGGTTGCATATGAGATAAAATAAGGGCCCATGGAGAAGTTGAAGAGCCATGGGGTAAAGACAAAAGAAGGATGGGATGCATTTTCCCATGAAGAGTCATCTTGGGGAATACCAAGAGTCACCAAGTGAAGACAAAAGAGTAAGGGCACAATTTCTCATGAAGGGACACTTTGAGGAATATGAAAAGTCACCAAAGAGAAGGGAAAAAGTGGGAAGGACGTTTTTGGTCATGAAGGGTCACCACATGACTTTTCAAAGACTTGGATATGAAGGGTCTTCCAAGATTGGCACCATTTTCAATGAGGATTGAAGGGTCACAAAGGGGGAAGGACAAAGGTCATTTGGAAAGCTATAAATAAAAGCTTGAGTAGCCATTTGTAATATGGGAGATATAGGTTGATTTGATATTGTAATATCTAGCTTAGAAGAGCAATTGTGAGAGATGAATATGATTTGTATTTGTTATATCTAGCTTAGAAGAGCAAAAGTGAGAGAGAGGAAATAGATATTGTATTGATCTATCATTTGTTGAGATAGCAACATTGAGAGATAGGTGTGTAATATACAAAAAGGGGTTGGTGCTCGTGTGGGTTGGTGCTCATGAATAGTAGCTAGGTTGGTGCTCGTTAAAGGGGTTTGGCATTCCTGTGGGTTGGTGCTCATGAATTGTAGCTAAGGTTGGTACTCAGAAAAGGGGTATGGTGCTCTTGTGGGTTTGTTCTCAAGAATATACTTGAGATTTTTCTCTATGGTTTTTCCCACATTGGGTTTCCACATTATATCTGGTGTCTCTCTCTATCTTGTGTGATGTTTATTGTTTGAGTTTTATTTCATATCTTGAATGTTTGATTAAGTGGAATTTGGTTAAAGGAAAGTTTTATAAGATATATGATATACTGATTCACCCCCCCTCTTAGTATATCCCATGCTTAACAATGACTCCATTAATGTCTCCCCTAAGAATCTAGTAGGGTATTTATTCAAATGATCAAACTCTATCTCATGAAGGTGTTTAGATGAGTTTTACAAGATTTCATGCATAAACAAAATATCTCTAGCCAAGAAGATCATGAAACCAAGTGGTGAAGATTATCCAGTGCATAATACAACCCTAAAAGGTCATATCCATGCTCAATAAAGGTTTTATAGGTCAAAATAGAGTAAATCTCACTAAAGAAGCTCCATCAAGTCACTAGCATACCAAGAAAGGCCAAATCCACAAGCTTGTTTCATGGAGGAGAGAGAGAACTAGACCAAATTAAATTAAAGAAAGTAAACGACCCATATTCCCTCCCAAATAATGGAATTAATTTTTATATTGAGTGGAATAACTCTTTGAATCATATTAAACAAGATAGGTGCCTTTAGACCCCTTTAAAACCTTAATATCTTGGTTTCAAGATATTTTATAGCATTTTGGATCTCATTGATGAAAATGATGGATTTTGTGAGGTATTTAATTATTTTAATAGTATCCCCACACCATTTTATAGCACCTATGTGTCAATTTAAATCAAGGAAGGAAAATTTTCCATATAATGATAGGTTGTAGACCTATGTAAAAGTAGCAGTCAAGATTTGAGGGAGTTGTAAAGTGTATTTAAGCATAGATTAAGTGAAAAAGAGTTTTTAATAGAGGATAAAACTTTATTAGGGATCATAAGAACTTATTACCCAAATAAATAAGGTCAAATATATGGTGACTGAAGAGGGTGTTATGCCCAAGATAGGCATGTATAGGTTTCTACTAAGGAGGACATAAAAGGTAAAAAATTGCATGAGATATAAAAATAAAATAGAGTAAATATTTCCTTGAGTAGGTTTTAGAATGTATGGTCCTTTTTATGAAATTAAACCATGAGATTGAATTTAGTTTCTTTGAATTGAGAGAGCTTGAGGCCTAAAAGAGATACAAGCTCATTGAAAGAAAATAGAGAGTGGAGGCAGTATGGGCTTAAAAAAGAGTTTTGAGAGATATTATGGAATGTTATATACTTTTAAAAAAAAATTAGTGTTTTTATTCTTGTGAGAAAGAAGAATAATCAACCTAAAACAAAACTACATAGAAAAGGGTGCTCAAAGACAATGAGGAGTTTGGAGACAACCACCTTATATTGGAGCACTGAATACCCAAGAAACTAATAAAGGGAATTGGTTTATTTTTGAAGAAATATTATATAATTTAAATTTAATAAGGATTCAAACAAGTTTTTGCCAATTTTTAGAAGCTCTTTGCTGAGAAAATGTTTTAGCTATGCACAAACATGTTAGAGAATATGGTTCTAGAATAGCTCTAGTCTATAATTTGAAGTTGGAAAAGAACATTTATTCCATAAAGATCCAAGGTATTTATATAAGTTCAAACTATTATTATTTTATTTATATAAATCTTCCATGTTAGATACAATCCATTTACAGTCAAAAAAGGGAGAAAGTGTAAATATATAAGCCTAGATGGACTGTGTTAAGCCTATGAGTAAAGTTATGAAGAAGGAACACTTATTTTGAATTTAAAAATATGTGCATAAGATTGTAATAGGTGAATAGGATCATAGAGAAGATTATAAATTTTTAAATCCCTTTAAATAGTTGAAAATGCATCTCAAAAGTGGTTTGGGAGTAGTGTTGAGCTGGAAAATGTAGACCTACTTGTCTATTCTTAAGAAGTAGATGTAGTGACTACCTGTACAAGTCCAATTTTGAACTTATAAACCATTATTAATGTATGCATACATGAATTATATCCTAATAAATCTTTTGTATAAGTAGAATAAGAAGATCCCATCAAAAGATGCACTCTCAAAGATTTGACAAGTGATAGGCCTATTAAGAGACCTACAAAGACATAGAAAGCATAAATTTTTTCATTGTTTTAGGATTATAATATTTTTTTGATTAATAATGATCCTGTAAAAATTTTGAAGTGTGATTTAAACCCTTGAAAGATTTATAAAACATCAAATAATAGTGACTAGGGTTAAAATAGGAGGAACAACCTAAAACCCTAGGCCTAAATTAATCATGTTTCAAGTAAAAATGGGAAGTAATACCCACAATAAATATAATTAAAGACATAGGTATATATTTATAATACCTAAATGAGCCTTTTAAAATCAAAATAAAAAATCATAATGACTCTTTTTGCTAAAAAAATTAGACCAAGTTCAAACCTACAGATGCATAAGCTCAAGGAGCTCAATCTTTTACTCAGTCCATACAAGAGTAGGTGCATGGTTAGGAATGGTGTCTAGGTATGTTAAAAGGTTATATTTTATCCATATTTATGTAATTAAGATGTCATTTTGAGACCTATAGTCTATGAATTATTTTTAACAAGATAAACACCTCCCAAACTGCCTAAAAGGTCTAAAAAGACTTGATGATTGAGTTTTGATATGTAATTAACTTTAATGAATTTTATTGGCCTTATAGTTATCTATATTATATTAATTATTATTATTAACATCTATTTGAACCATTTTATGGCATCTGTGAGAGGGAAAGGTACATAAAAGTGGTCTAAAACTATACTTTTAGACTAATTTACATGGTATTTGAAGATATAAGTATGTTAACCATTGGAGTAAATATTATACACTTGGGTAGAAGTTTAATAATATTATTAAAACATTTCAATTGTATTTAATGATGATATATTACTGTACCAACTCTAGGGGTCAGTTATAATGAAGAAAGTGTCTTTATGAGTTTACAGATCTCTATAAATCCAATCAAAGATAGGAAAAACTTAAGTAATACTCATGGGTATCCTAAAAGAGTCTTAAGATTCCAAACATGTAATATCCAAAGAAAACATCCATATTTGAAGAATTATGTAATAAACATGGTATTGGGTCTTTGACTTGTTCATAAAAGACCTGAAATAAATAATGAAAACCTTAAAATAATGGATCATATACTTGAACAAGCTAGAACATAATTGATACACCTTGAAAGGAAAATATAGAAGATTACTAAATGGTCATGAGATGTCAAAAGTTCAAGAGTGATTTTATACAAGTGGATTTTTAACTCCTTACCTAAAAATTTTAGTTTTAAGATATCATAATGACTCATTGAAGAATAACAAGAACCCCTACGCCACCTTATGAATATCATCATCAAATTAAGTATACACATGTTGAAGAGAGTTTTCATGACTATTTATTTGTAGGATTTCTTATTTTTTACTCATTTTATGAGTTTTTGTTAGCCATCAGTGGTTTTTGACCCCCCCCCCTCTCTCTCTCTCTCTCTCTCTCTCTCTCTCTCTCTCTCTCTCTCTCTCTCTCTCTCTCTCTCTCTCTCTCTCTCTCTCTCTCTCTCTCTCTCTCTCTCTCTCTCCTCTTCTTTATTTTATATATATGCCTAATTTTGGAATTATAAGGATACTCAACCTGATTATGGTGAAGACCTACTCATAATAATTATACTTTGACTTGGAGCTAAAAATAAGCTATGGCTATAACTAGTGTATACTCATGGTGGTTGATGAATGTTAGTAGCAGTGTCATATCTATCTTGCATTCATCCTATCCCATTACCTACTTGCAAGTTGTTAGTATTCTTATCAAGTCATATGGAGTGTGGTACATGATATTTAATTGGCTAAGTTTGGATGTTACTTCATTAGTGTTTCCTATGACACCTCTTGATCATCCTCTCTTAGTTATTATCTTTATTTTTACCTTCATACTAAAATACTAATACTTAGAGGGTTATATTGAGTTATTGTGATAGGTTTTAGTCTGTTTCATGTTCTTAGTGCATTATAGGAAAGTGGAGGGTATTGATTTTGGTGAATCACATCCTAATTTTATTTAATTTTTTTCTCTCCCTTTTCTTAGCAAGCAATAGGCATAATTTTAGTTTCAAGGTAAATAATCAAGGGAGTTATCCATATATAAAGATTCACTACATTGATTAGACCACCCACAACTTAGAAGTGTCTCCATGATATCTCATAAGTGATAAGTCTTGAATAACCTTATCAAGGGTCCATATTAGTTTGATAATAGTTTTGGCAAACCTAGTGGGACCAAGATTTTCATGTATTCAAGATTTATTAGTGTTTATCTTCAATACACCATCTCTTAGAGGCATTAATACAAGAACTAGTGGTGAATTTTGAGTTCATTCATCTTGTTTTAGCATCCCAAGTATTATTTCAAGATACTACTCTTTGTAGTTTACCTTCCATATGAAGTTTTATGGCTGAGTTTGGAGTGAATTTCAATTTTACTCAAGTTAATGATCCATACCAACCCTATGTTTAGCCATATCAGTCCTAAAATGACTCTACTTACCCCCATATGGATCTATTTATCAATATGAATAATTTTGAAATCAAGAGTATTATCTTTCCTCTCCTCCTCAATAAGCTTACCAAGCTTGTCAACCTTTTTTGAAAATATGATTATAATTGATTTCAAAATGGACATTATGAGCATGTCATTATTGTTCAAGACTAAATATGGTGATTAGAGGATATAAAAATGGTCCTATTAGAAGTCAAAAATGATTGGAATACTTTTGTGTATGATTTAAATTCATCTAGTTCCTTATATTTATCATTAAAACATTTTGGGTCTATGACAAAAATGATGAGAAGGCATTTTGATGACATCACCATTACAAAATGTGAATGGATTTTGGGGATCTGGTCACATGGTTATAATCACATTAGGCCCTATCTTTTATTCACTAAATCCTAAGTCATGCAATATAGTATGACATAAGACATGTTTGATCAAAGTTAGGCTCGAAGCCATTTTGATAGTGTTTTCCAACACTTAGTCAAAATTGTAGATTACAAGAAATAAATGAATAAGCATTTTCATGATGCCATATCTTGCATGTATGAATAATTTAGGATAAAATGGTTATATGGATGGAATCCTCTTTGTAATAAGATCATATGTGTTAATTTTTAGGTCATGTGATTAAGTGCAACAAGTGTTACATAGGTATAAAGTTAGCCTTCCAAACATATTAAAATGGTCTCCATACTTAGTCAAAATATGCACAAAGTATTGAAAAGCTTTCATTATTTTACATAGATCATTTTTGTATATTTTAAAAAGAAACACATAGAATATCTATGATGGATTTTTATGAGCATCTTGAATATGTGATACGCAGGCTCAAAGGAGAAGGAATAAGCTCATAATTGAATTATCTTTGCTCTCAAATAAAATAGGGTTTCATAGTTAAAAACTATGGGTTTATGTCATGGTGTTAATAAATACTTTATATTTTTATGTTCATTGGATATAGCCAAGACCTGATAGCTTAAGTTATAACTTTAGTCTTTTTCATCATTGTAAAAATGACCCTTCAACCTAGTAATTACCAGCTCAAGCAGTGATCAAAGGACTTAATATTTTCTAAGTCTTAGACTTTATATAATGTCCCATATTGATAAATTTATATTGATTCATCATACATAGATGATCTAATGAAGTGTAACCAAGTCAAATTATCGAAAGGACATTTGAGTAAACACATATATGACAAGTATCACTATCATGGAGCCTACATAGTAAATCAATGAAGTAGTTTTAAATCAAAAGGTCAATGAGAAATGCAAGATTTCCAAGTGTCTCAATAGTGGGAAATGACATCAATATGCATAATTCACATGCTAATACCAAGTGTCACTCTCTTGAGAGCTAACTAGACATAAATGTTGAGATTGTCAAAAGATCCGACAGTGAGTGGATGATATAAAGAATATCCAATAGAGTGAGTGGACTCAGATGGAATAACGTGATCAATGTTTATCAACATAGTGGTGAGTTAAATATCAAACAAGTTTGAGAAGATCAATGGAGTGAAGTAATGAGATGCGATGAAGATTTTGATGTTTAACATCAAGATAGAAGTAAAGATCATGCATCTTTGAAGATTAAATGGCACATGGAAGCTTGGATAAAAAAGATTGATGGACATATTTTAAAGTTGACAAAGCTAAAGTTTAGAAGCATATAAAAAGTAGACAGATAGGATGAGCCTATCAAAAGTGGAATGAATGGATGCTTTATAAAGATTGATCCAAATGAATGTAGACCATCAGATCATGGAACCAAGAGTAAGATCAATGAATAATATTTAAAGTTATGTCTAGAAAAATTGTTAGTTACAAGAACATGTAGGAACTAGAGTGTAAGATTTAAATCTTGACATAGATAACGAGATTGATCAATTTAATTGATCAAATCTATATTAATGAGCATGTGCATAAAAAATTGAGTCCAACAAGTGTTATAGATAGTAATAAGATAGGAAATTATGATAGCGATGCATAGAATCGATACATAGGAAACTTATAGTTTAAGTCATAATGAACTAAAGTCCAAAATTGGGATGATGTTTTATAGTCCAAGTGTGAACACATAAAAGATATGAAACCTTAGATCAAATATATATATATATATGATATCTAGAACAAAAGAATAGGTTGGTGAGTCCATTAAAGAGTATCAAATATGAAGTGTGTTGAATAGAGTTATATCTAGACATAAAACTAGAGGGATAGAGATGGGTAGAGATTAATAAAGGCACAAAAAGAATGTGTAGAGTATGATCAATTTTAGTGGAACAAAGAATAGATATTTGGATTCAAGTTTGAATTTAATTTGTAAATTAGAGTTGTATCTCGATAGAAGAATTTTATAGGTTGGTGCCATCAGATAAGTTAAGTGGGTGCTTAGATTAGGGAGTAGGTTCTTTCTTAGAGTTGAAGATCTTAAATCAAGGGATTGGTGTCTCCTTAAGATTGGTGTCTTTAAACATTGTAACCAGTGAGGTTCCTTATTATGAGGCTAGATTAGAATGATAGTTTCTAGAAATTATTCTCATGGTGATTTTTCCCATATTGGATTTTCCATGGTATATCTTATATTATGTGTTTCTATGTGTGTGATCTCTACATATAGTCTTAATCTAAATTAAAAGGTTTTAGAAAAGGACTAGTTTTAATTCATGTACTGATTCACCCCCCTCTCAATATAAGGTTATATTTTACCAATTGTTATCAAAGACCTCTTAATAGAATCTTAATCATCTTAGGTAGATCTTGGAAGGAGAACACATATGGCTAGTCAAGAAGGATCTTCCTAAAATAAATCACCTCTTTTTGATGGAACAAATTATGAATTTTAGAGAATAAGAATGGAAGCATACTTATTCTCATTAGGGTTTAATATATGGGTGTCTATACTGAATGTATATATAGACCCTACTATAGCTCATACTGATCAGGCTTCCAAGAAGGCATATGAGAGCAATTCCAAGGCAAAGAAAGTTATTCATTATGGATTGTCAAACATAGAGTTTTCCAAAGTGATGCATTATTAAAATGTTCAATATATATAGAACAAATTGAAGATCATATATGAAGGAGATGACAAGGTAAAGTAGGAAAAGATACAAAATTACAAAGTAAAGTTTCAGAGTCTTAAAATGAATGGAAAGGAATATTACAAACTACCTCCTCATGGTAGATGACATAGTCAATGCAATCAGAGGCCTTGGAGAAGAAATGAAAGAGTAAATAATTTTCAAGGAGGTTTTAAGATCTTTTCCATAAAGATATGATTCTAAAATCTATGCAATAGAAGAATCAAGAGATCTATATAAACTCACTATTGATCAGTTGTTTGGGACCTTCATAGCCTATTAGATGAGAATGGTAGAGACAGACACCTTCAAGAGAGAATCTATATTCAAAGTATACAAGCAAGTAAAGGAATAAACACTTACATCTAGATTTGAGGATATTGATGAAGAAGAAGCTAACTCTGTTATAAGACTAAAAATAGGATCTAGAAAGTATAGAGGGAATTTACCCTTCAAATTATTTAACTATGGTAAAGTAGGACATTTTGCTACTAAATGCCCTAATAATAAAAAGGATAACTCTGAGCTAGTAGAGATTAGAAAAAAGGTGAAACCCCACTATCCCAAGAAGAATAACTTCTTCAAAAACAATAAAGATCTATACACAAGAGAAGACAGTGATTCAATGGAAGATAGTGAAAATTCTAATGATGATCATGACTATGCTTTTGTGGTTGAGGAAAATGAATTCCTATTCATGAAAATAGAATTAGATTTTATGGATCAATAATAAGATGAAGATTTATATCTAGAAGAATAAGGAGAAGTGGACCTTGAATGTGAACTCATTTGTTCTCTATATGAGATTGACAAGTTGAGAAAAGAGAACACAAAATAAAAGAAGCATAGACAAAAAGAAATTGAAAACCTATCCAAGAGTCTTGAAAAATATGATCACATGGTGATAAGCCTAAAGTCAAAAATTGAAGAGGCTACGAGAATTGAATATGTAGTGAAACTTGAACTAAAATCTAAATATGATGAATGTATGAAGCTTGAAGTAGAAATAATGGCCTTGAGAAAAGAGCCTGAGAAAAGCAAATGTCAACTAGACAAAATTTTGAAGTTGATAAGAGGATCAAACATTCTTGATGAATTGATCAATTCTTAAAATACCTAAAAATAGAGATTAGGTCTTGGCTATGAAAATGGAAAGAGTTATACTACTAGTACATTTGATAACCTATATGAAAACTTCAAGGTAGAAGAAGAATTAGGAACAAAGAAAGAGAACTCTTGCAAGGACATAAAAATAGACTCAAACACAACTGATGTGAATAAATTTGGACCTAAAAAGAAGCTTGAAGAGAAGAAGAATATAAAGGTAGATAATGTTGATGGATACACTAAGATGAGAGACTTGAATAAGTCACATTTTAGAAGAATTCCTCATGTTGCACCAAGAAATATTATGACTAGGTATTCCTCATGTTTCTATGGTTATTGTTATACTTGTAATTAGTTTGGTCATAGGTATATTTATTATAGAGTTGTACCTACAATGATAATAATTTTTTTAAGTAGAAACTCATTTTTTCCTTTGTTATATACAAATATAATGTGTTATAATTACAATAATTTTGGTCACATAGCTAAACATTATAGAAATAGTTTTGTAAGATCCAAAGTACTTAATGTTAAAAAAGTCATGTCTCTTGGTGTGAAAAAATATTCACAAGTCTTTTATAAAGAGAAAAATAAGACATAAAAAACCAAACAAAGTGTGGAAAGTGAAAAATCAATCCATGATTGCTCAAATTGCACTCCATTCTAAGGAGTAGAACTTATGGGTGATATAGTGGATGATCAAAGCATATGATTGGTGATAAGATCAAGTTCACCAAATTGATCAAAATTAAGGAAGGATATGTCATCTTGGGAGAAAACACAATATTAAAGATCAAAGGTAAAGGAACTTTGAACATAAATGGAAAATTGCCTACACATGATGTCCTTTATGTTGAAGGATTAAAGCATAATATACTTAATGCCAACCAAATGTGTGATAATGGATATAAGGTAACATTTTATGTAGAAGGATGAAAGTTAAATAGATATTTCATAATAGTTAAAAAAGGTAAAAGGACTAAAATAAATATCTATAATCTTGTTAAAGTGAATGGAAATAGCTACCTGATAGGAAAGGTTGATGAGAGCTAGTTGTGGCATATAAGAATGGGTCATGTTAACTTTAATAACCTAGTCAAAGTGAACTCAAATAAGTGTGTCAGACACATGCCCAATATAACCAAACCTATAGACACTATTTTCAAGGAATGTTAACTAGGTAAGAAAATAAGGGTCAGATTCTAAACAAAGGAGTATGCAACTACAAAACATCTACAATTAGTTCATACTAATTCTTGTGGTCCTACTAAGATAAGAGAATCTAAAAGAGAGTTACTTCATGTTATTTATAGATGACTACTCAAGAATGCCATGGGTAACCATTTTGAAGGACAAGTCTCAAGCCTTTGAGAGAATCAAGATCTTTAGAGCCATGGTTGAAAATGAAATTAGATAAAAAATCAAATGCTTAAGATCTGATAAAGGTAGATAATTAACCTCAAATGAGTTCATAGAGTATTATGATAATAATGGGATCAAAAGGAATTATTTTATAGAAAGGACTCCACAATGGAATGGAGTTGTTGAAAGAAAAAATAAGATAGTCAAGGAGATGACCAGAACGATGTTAAAAGAGGCCAAGTTACCTGATGGATACTGGAGAGTAGTCAAAATAGTAGTATGCATCTTGGATAGAGTTTAACTAAGGGTAAATAGTGACAAAAATCCTTGTGAGCTATAGCATGGAAAGCCTACCCCTATTAAGTACTTTAGAGTGTTTGGAAGTAAATGCTACATCAGGAGAAAGGAAGAAAAATTGGGAAGCTTTGAATCAAGATGTGATAAAGGCACATTTATTGGTTATTCCACTCAAATCAAAGCCTGTGTTGCTATAATAAAAGGCTACATACTATAATAGAGAATATCAATGTCAAGGCTGAAGAAGGCATAAAATATGTTGAACCTAATAAGGAAATTAGTAATGAAGAGTTAGATTTTTAAGAAGAACCAGATAGTGAAGAGACCAAGGAAAATAATGAAAAAGCACATCCAAGATTTATTTAAAAGGATCGTCCTAAAGAATAGATAATTGGCAATAAGAATGGAGTTAAGACAAGGAGAAGAGCTACAGTAAATAAGGAGCAAGTAAGTTTTGCTCTAATGTTTGAAATTGAGCCTAAGATCTATGTTGAAGCCAGAAAGGATGATAATTGGCTAAAGGCCATGGAAGAAGAACTAAATCAAATAAAAAAGAACAAAACATGGAAATTAGTTCCAAGACCCTCAAACATGAATGTGATAGGTATAAAATGGGTCTATAGAAACAAAATCAATGAGGATGGATTTATTAGAAGGAATAAAGTAAGATTGGTATGCAATGGATATGTACAAGTTAAAGGCATAAACTTTGAGGAAACATTTGCTCAAGTTGCTAGTTTGGAATCTATAAGAATGTTTCTAGCATTCTCTATTTATAAAAAGTTTAAATTCTATCAAATGGATGTCAAGTTAGCTTTCTTGAATGGGAACCTAAAAGAGGAAGTTTACATTAAACAATGTAAAGGTTTTTAGTTATCAGAACAAGAAGATTACATATGCACACAAAATAAGGCAATGTATGGTCTAAAATAGGCACCTAGGGCATGATATTCAAATTTAGACCAGTATTTGTAGCAACAAGGTTTCAACAAAGGATGTGTAAATAATAATATGTACTTTAAATTAGAAGGTGAGCATATGTTGATTGTTTTTTTTATGTATATGACATCATCTTTTGTGGTAAAAATTAAAAAAAATGTGAAATTTTTTTTTTACACAAATTTAAAGTGAATTTCAGATGTCTATGCTATGAGAACTTTGTTTCTTCCTTGGTATACAAATAACACAAACTAATGAAGGAATATTCATATCCCAAACTAATTATGCAAAGGAAATTCTCAATAAATTTGGTATGGAAGATATAAAACTAGTTATTACTCCCATGACAAATGGATGAAAGCTAATCAAAGAGGATGAGTCCCTTGATGCAAATCGTGCTATGTACAATTCAATGATAGGTAGCTTGTTATACCTCACTGTATCAAGACCAGATATCATGTAATTAGTGTGCATGGTTTCTATATTTTAGGCTACTCCTATAGAGTCACATGTCAATGCAATAAAAAGGATCTTTAGATACATCAAAATCATAATTGACTATGGCCTATGGTACCCTACAAGTGAATATTTCACTTTGACAACATATACAGATGCTAATTAGGTAGGAAGTGTAGATGATATCAGAAAAACTAGTGGTGGTTAATTTTTCCTCACAAACAAACTTGTTTCATGGCTAAGAAAAAAGCAAGAGTCAGTTACTCTATCTATAGTAAAAGTAGACTATATAGTAGCAGTGGTATGTTGTACTCAAGTCCTATGGATGAAAAAAACACTTAATAACATCAAGGTTGAGTAAAAGTCAGCTATTTCTATTCTTTATGATAATTCAAGTGAAATAAATATATCAAATAATCTAGTGATGCATTTTAGAACCAAGAGCATATAAATCAAGTATCACTTCTTAAGATAAAGGGATGAATATCAAGATGTCACCATGGAATATGTACCAACTAAGGATTAAATTACCAACATATTCACCAAACCTCTTCCCTAAGAATAATTTGAATTTCTAAGACAAAATTTGGGAGTGGTGAATCTTAAACATCACTAGATCATAGTGATAGAGCATGATTTTAGGGGTAGTCTCATATAAGTTTGTTAATCCCTAGAAGAAGCAAGAAAAGTCAACTTAGGTATGCATACTTATAAAGCTTTATAATGAGTTGAAGCTTTGAAATTCTTGGAAAAAATCCTTTATTTTATCAAGGGGGAGAAATATTTGGACATACAATCATCTAGATTCCCTTTGCCATTGATGAAAAAGGGGGAGAAAAGGTGCAAATGCTCTCTATGAGAGAAGAAGAGCAAAATGTTCTTTGCAAAATTTTGAATAAAAAGTGCAAATGTCAAAGAAGTAGAGTAAGTGTCTAAGTTGAGTATTAGGAAAATGTGTCATTGCCTAAGGGGGAGAAAGTTTGGTATGAATAGATTTACTTCATACTTATCATAAGGCAATGCAAGCAATGCCAAAGAAAGGATGTGAAAAGTAGAAGATCAAAGCATTTAGTTTGCCATCAATGACAAAGGGGGAGATTGTTAGAAATATGATTGTCATTGATGTCAAAACGGACATTATGAGAATGTCAATGATGTTCTAGACTAAATATGGTGATTAGAGGATATGCAAAGGATCCTATCATAGGTCAAAAATTATTGGAATGTTTTATTTCATGATTGGAATTCATCTGATTCCTCATAGACATTTTGGGTTTATGAGAGAAAAGATGAGAAGGAATTTTGATGACATCACCATTACCATATGTGAATGAGTTTGGGGGATCTGGTTACATGGTTGTGATCACATTATTCCCTAGTATTTATGTGTTGAATCCTAGGTTATGTGATGTATCATGACATAAGATACACTTGATCAAAGTTGGGATCCAAGTTATTTTGACAATGTTTTCCAACACAATCAAATTTGTAGATTGCAAGAAATAGATGAATAGGCATTTTCATGATGTCATATCTTGAATGTATGAATAATTCAAGATAAAATGGTTATATGGATGGAATCCTCTCTGTAAGAGGATCATATGCAATAATTTTTAGGTCATCTGATTCAGCATAACAAGATTTATGCAAGTGAAAAGTTAGCCTTCTAGGCATATTGAAATGGTCTCCATACATTGTCAAAATTTGCATAAAGTCTTAAAAAGTTGCCATGATTTTTAAAAATATCATTTACAAACATTTTCAAAGGAAATATATAAAAGATATATGATGGGTTTTTCATGAACATCTTGAATATGTGGTCCACATGCTCAAAGGAGAAGGAATCACCTCAAAATTGAATTATCTTTGCTCTTGGACAAAATAAGGTTTCTCAATTAAACCCTAAGGGTTTTTGTCATGGTGTCAATAGACACTTTTTATTTTGATGTTGATTGGATATATATGGGACCTAGTAGCTTAAGGTATAACTGAAGTCTTTGTCATCATTATAAAGCTAGCCCCTCGACCTAGTATATATTGGCTCGAGCAGTGATCAAAGGACTTAATATTTTTTAAGGCTTAGAAGTTATATTATGTCTTAACTTGATCAATAGTTACCACTTCATTCTACACAAATGATCTAATGAATCAAAATGAAGCCAAATTATCAAAAGGACCTACGATTGAATTCATAAGTGATAAGTGTCATAATCATGCAGCTTACATAGTAAATCAATGAAGCAATTTTAAGTCAAAAGGTCAATGAGCAATGCAATATTTCAAAGTTTCTCAATAGCAAGAACTAATAAAAACATGCAAAAGTCACACACTAATGCCAAATTCCACTCTATTGAGAGCTAAGTAGACATAAAATTAGGTTTTTCAAAAGAACTAATAGTGAGTAGATGATCCTATAAAGAAAATCCAACAGAGCGAGTGGACTCAGATGGAATAAAGTTATCAATGTTTATCGACATAGTGGTAAGTTAAAGATTCAGCATGTTTGAGAAGATTAATAGAGTGAAAGTGATCCAAAGATATAAGAAGTAGTAAGATGGGATAAAGATCTTGATTTTTAACATCAAGACAAAATTAAAGATCATGCATCTTTTAATATCGAATGGCACATGGAAGATCAGATCAGGAAGATCGATGAACATATTTTAAAGTTTACAAATCTAAAGTTAAGTATATAAAAATCAAATAAATAGCATGAGCTTATTAAAAGTGGATCAAATGGATGCATTATAAATATTGAGCCAAATGAATGTATACCATCATATTGTGGCACAAAGATCAATATCAATGAATGATATTTAAAGTTATGTCCAGACAAATGGTTAGTCATATGAACATGTAAGAAATAGTGTGTAAGCTCTATATCTCAACATATACAATGAGATTGATTGATTTAAATGATCAAATATATATTAATGAGAATGTAAATCAAAAATTGAGTCTATAAAATGCTATAGATAGTAATAATATAGGAAATTATGGTGGTTTTTCATCGAAATGAGATGTGGGAAACTCATAGCTCAAGTCATAATGAACTAAAGTCCAAAATTAGCATGATGTGTTACAATATAAGTGTGAACACATAAAAGATATGGAACCCTAGATTAATTATTTTTATATATATCATATCTAAGACAAAGGAATAGGTTGGTGAACCATTAAAGAGTGTCAAACAAAAAATATAGAGACACATAGGAGCAGAGTCAAAAAAATATGAAGTGTGTCAAATAAAGTTATATCTAGACATAAAACCAAAGGGATAGAGTAGGGCAAAGAATAATAAAGGAACAAAGAGAATTTGTAGATTATGATCAGTTATAGATTAGACATGTAACAAATAACAAATATTTGGATTTATGTATGAATCTAATTTATAAATTGGAATATCTCTATAAAATAATCTAATAGGTGTGTGCCATAAGATTAGTTGAATGGGTGCTTAGATTATGGAGTGGGTGATTCCTTAGATTTAAAGATCTTAAATCAAGGGTTTGGTGTCTCCTTAGGATTGATGTCCTTAAACATTATAACTAGTGAGGTTCTTTATTATGAGGTTGGATTAGAATGGTAATTTCTAGTGGCTATTCTCATGGTGTTTTTTCCCATATTTGGTTTTCCATGGTATATCTTGTGTTGTGTGTTTTTATGTGTGTGATCTCTTCATATAGTCTTAATCTTAATTAAAAGGTTTTAGAAAAGGACTAGTTTGAATTCATATACTAATTTACCCCCCTCTCAGTATAAGGTTATGTTCCAACAACCTTTATACCAACCTTATCAAGCTCACCATCAGCTATATATACCCCTGATCATGATCCCAATCAAAATTAGTAAATTTATTTTCCTCCTAATTATCTTGAAAAGACATTTGGAGAGATAAGACTTACATTTGAATCATGCCTAGCTAGAGATATTGAGTTTGTAAATGAGCATATATTTCAGTCAATTATAATAGCAAATGAATGGAATCCAAAACATATACACCATTCTAAGATCAAGAGAAGGTGATATAACCTAAAGAATTTCCATCATGGAGATAAATCCAAGAAGGCATCCAAAATAATAAATAAGTAATTATAGGGGAGGTTAAGGAACAACATACATTATAACTTGATAAGATGATGAATTATGAGTAGGAGGAGAATAATAAGGAATCTATAACTAAAAATTAAGTTTCTCTCTCTCTAATAATGCATATAAGATTACATCAAACCTAATATCTCAAGTTGTAAGAGTGCTCTCTCAATTACCAAGCCAAGTCATGAACATATTCATTCCACTCTACCAAGTGAATCTTATTTCCATCCCATCATCTCCATTTTTGAGGAATAACTTGTTCTATGGGAGACAAATGAAGGAGATCAAGTTATGGCTACAAGTGAGCCTCACGAATGTTATTAAGAGAGTGATTCAAGTATGTATGATGAAGATATCATCATTGGTAGTCCTCTTGGTGAAGAAGAAATCAAATTAGTCTTCAAACATGAAGAAAAATAAATTTATATATTTATACTATTAAAATCATAAATAGGCCATACATATGTCGAAAATGAGAAAATGGATCAATCTAATTAGCATGGTTTTTATTGTGATGAGGGATTACAAGAAGATATGACAATATACCTTAAAAGAGATGATCTTCCCCAATGTGAAAAAGGTTTTGATTAGGTTGTTGTATTGGTAGAAGAAGCTCTTAAGGATTGGCTAAAGATTGCTTTCAGTTCCAAAAACATGAATCAAGGAGGTACAAATCTTAATTCTTTCTCAATTCCTATTGTAATACATATATAGTATCTCCCATGAAGATAAAATAAATTATAAATGAACTCAAACCAAGTGAGGTTCAATTAGAAGACTTGTTTGAAGTCATAGGAGTAGGTTACACTCTTATACAAGGAGGTTATAGTCTAACCCAGACTAAGGAAGATAGTTTTGTCAAGAAAACTAAAAAACATAGAGAAAGAAGGTGTAAAACTTTATCATTTCATGAAGCTACCTCATTTAAATTTGACTTGTTTAATGTTTTCAATATGGATATAAACCACTTAATCAATTTATAGAAACTTTTTCACTCTTGGAAGACAATGAAATTTTTCATTGGCCTCAACCTCTTAGAGATCAAGAATTATCCACTCTTGAATCTAATTATTTAATTATTTCATAAAAGACATATCAATATATTCAGTTTGATCAATCAAATTTTTAACAGATGAAGGTTTGTCATGTGGTGAAAGTTGATTAGGTGTATACCACTAAAAGAGTATGTCCTATTAGCTACATAGATATATTGGAAGCTAACAAGGATAATCCATTGCCCATCATGTCCATTTCAGAACAATAGGATGAATCTAAGCATATCTAAGAATAGTCTAGGCATACATTTATAATCATTCATGATTCAATCAAGATGGAAGAGGTGTGCAAGGTTGATTTTTGAGGAGAAGAGGTTATCAAGACCAGCATACAAGTTCCCCTTTTCTATTCTCTCATGATTGTCATCAAGTTTCGTAACTCAATAAACTTCATGAGAAAAGGTAGCTAGTTCTCTCTACTAGTCAATGGTTTTATTCAGGGTTGTCTCAAGTTATTAGAGTAGGTTAGTGTAGGTTATATTATTTATCTTTTCTCCTTCTAAGTGCTTTTGCACATTTACTTTGTGTTGTGTATTTATTTATTGTTTAATGTGTGTGTTAAAGGTATTCATTCATCTCATTCTTTTAAAGAGGCTTAAAGTTATCTTTCAAGGTCTAAGTCATGTTTAGGTTGAGCTAACATAACTCCATAGTCTAATGCATATAAGAAAGATACTAATCTCGATGCATAACATGCATGTAATCTCAGGAGGTCACCAAAGAAGTTAGCCAAAATTAGATACCATAGATGAGTAGCATTTAATACTTTCTATATAGGCCTTGTTTAACTTTGTTGATATCCCTTAAAGGTTTTGGTCTTGTTCATAGCTTGTCTTATCATGATAAGGATGTGATGTTTGTTTTGGTAGTGATTAAGGTCTTCTAGGGTGGTATAGTCAAACTATGAACTCATGGTCATCAATTGAATAACTAGTTGTTCAAGTATTGATAATTTTTGAGATTTTTAGCATAATTTAAGGTAATTTTGGAAAATTTAAGGTAACTCTCAGGAAGCCAAGTCATGATGGATTCAATATGAAGGTAAGAGTGATGTGGCTTTTCTAAGGTATATGACATTTCATAATAGATTAAGACATTCAAATAAAGATTTTTTGAGGTGATAACATGCTTTTTAAATATTTTGGAGAAGTTAAGTTAACTTTGTGAAAATTAACATTTTCTTTATTTTTGGTTTATTGACTATTACAACCTAGAAATTACTTCAGTCAAATGACATAAAGCATGAGGAGTTACACCATGAAAAAGGAGGTAACTTGAGGCCATGTGCCACTCATGGACTATGATTTCATATTCCATAGGGTTTGTATAAGGTTTAAAATGTGGTAAAACATTCATTTGCAATGTAGACCAAAGTTGAAATATCTTTTACTCTTTGATTCAACCATAATCATGACATGAAATGAACTATTGGTGATGAGGGCAGATGAACAAGATTTTTTACATTATATTTGATAGGAAGGAATCAATTAATGTCTCTCATAATAATCCAATAGGGTACTCAATCAAATAATCAAATTCCATCTCATGAAGAAAGCATTTAAGTGAGTTTTATAGGATTCCATACATAAATAGAACATATCTACCCAAGAATATAATGGTACTAGGTGGTGAATCTTATTCACAACATCATAAATCCCCCAAAATTTTATATCCATGATCAATAAAGGTTTTATAGGTTAAAATATGGCAAGTCTCACTCAAGAAACTCTATCGGGTCATTGTCAAACCTAGAAAGGCCAAATCCACAAGCTTGTTTCATGAAGGAGAGAAAGAACTAGGTAAATTTTCATTAGGGGAAGGAGAATACCCCTATACCCTCCTAAATAATGGAATTATTTTTAATATTGAATGGTATATCTCTATGAATCATCTTTAATAATATAGGTGCCTTTAAACCCATTCGAAACCTTAATAACTCATTTATAGGTAATTTTAAAGCATTTTTGAGCTCATTGATGAAAATTAAGGATTGTGTGAGGTTTTTTAGTATTCCTATATTATTCCCACACCATGTTGTAGCATCTATGTGGCATGTGCAAGAAAGGGAAGAGAAAATATCCATATAATGATAGGTTGTAGACCTATGAAAAAGTAATAGTCAAGATTCAAGGGAGTTGTAAAGTGTTGTTATGCTTAGAGTGAGTGAAATAGAGTTGTTCATAGTGGATCTAACTTCCCTATGGATCTTGAAACCTTTTAACCCAAAAAAATAAGTTTAAATAGGTGGTGAGTGAGGAGGGTATTAAGCCCAAAATAGGCATCTATAGGTTTATACTGAGGAGAAGGACAAAAATGAGCAAAATTTAGATGGGATATAGAGATCAAATAGAGTACATAGTTAATTTAGTAATTTTTATAATATTTGAATATTTATATGAAAATAAACCCTTGTCTTGAATCATATTTCTTTGAATTGAGAGAGCTTGATGCCTAAAAGAGATACCTATAGTCTCATTGAGATAAAATAAATAGTACAGGCAATATGGGCCATAAACAAGAGGTTTTAGAGATCTTCTGGAAGTTAATAATTTTATAAAAAAATTTGTGGTGTTTTTATTATTGTGATAAATAATAATCAACTTAAAAAAAACTACATAGAAAAGGGTGCCCTAAGACTATGAGAAGTTTGGAGACAACCACCTTATATTAGAGCACTGACTACCCAAGAAACCAATAAAGGGAATTGGTTTATTATTGAATAAACCTTCTCTAATTCAACCATAAAAATTATTCAAATAATTTTTATCCAATTTTAAGAATCACCTTATCGGGAAAATGTTTTAACTATGCATAAACATGTTAGAGAGTATGGTTCTAGAACAACTCTAGTCTACAATTCGGAGTTAGAAAATAACATTCATTTCCATACAAATCCATGTAAGGTATTTATAGAAGGTCCAATTCTTCTTATTTAAGTATACAAATATTCTAAGTTAGATTTAAGCCATCTACAGTCAGAAAATAGGGAGACAATGTAAATATATAAGCCTAAATGGACTATGTCAAGCCTATGAGTAAACCTATGAAGAAGTAACACCAATTTTGAATTGAAAAAGACGTGGATAATATTTTAATATGTTAATAGGATCATAGATAATATTATACATGGTTAAATCCCTTTGGAAAGTTGAAAATCCATCTCAAGAGTGGCTTGGGAGTAGTGTTCAGCTGGAAAATGTAGACCTACAGGTCTGCACCCAAGAAGTAGATGGAGTGACTTCATTTTTGAGTCTAATTTATAACTTAAAACCCATGGTTAATGTATTTATAAATTAAGGATATAATAATAAATATTGTGTATGATTGGAATAATAATATTCCATCAAAAGATACACTCTTAAATCCTTGACAAGTGACAGGCACGTTAAGAGACCTACAGATCTACCTATAAAGACATGGAAAACATACATTTTATCACTGGTTTATAAGTCTAAGATTTTTTTGGGTAATAACGATACTATATAAATTATTTAGTGTGATTTGAACCCTTAGTAGATTAAGAAAACATCAAATAATAGTGGCTAGGGTCAAAATATGAGGAATAACCTAAAACCCTAGGCCTAAATTAATCAAGTTTCAAGTCCAAATGGGAATTAATAACCAAAATAAACATAATTAAAGACCTCATAATATATTTTTATGACCTAAATGAGACTTTTAAAATAAAAATTAAACATCATAATGACCATTTTTGTTAAAAACTTAGACTAGGTTCAAATTTATAAATGCATAAGCTCGAGGAGCTCAATATTTTACTCAATCCATACATGAGTAGGTACATGGTTATTAATGTTGTTTTGTGATATTAAAGTTGTATATATGATCTAACCTTTTATAATTAGGTGGTTATTTAGAATCTTATACATTTGATTTGGTCTATAGGTGATCCCAATGCATTTGATTAGACTTAGAAGTAGCTTTATGATCTTGGTGATCCTTAATATCATATAGTTGAACCATTATTCAGAACATGTGAGATGGAAAGGTACATAAAAGTGGTCTAAAATCACATTTTTAGACTAATTTACATGGTATTTGAAGATATAATATTCTCTTAGCCATTGGAGGAAAGATTACATACCTAAGAAGAGGTTAAATACTCTTATACAAAACTTTAAATGGGATTTCATTATGATATATTAGGCTAACAAAGCTAGGGGTCAATTATATTGAAGAATGTGTCTTTGCCTTACATGGGATAGGAGTTTAAAGACCTATTTAAATCCAATCAAAGATATGAGCACCTTAAGACATCCTCATAAACATTTTAAGAGTCCCCTAAAATATTCCTATAGTTCCAAATAGGCCATATATAAAGAATACATGTAGATTTTAAGATCTATGCAAGTAATAACGTATTGGGTCTTTTATTTATTCTTATAAGACTTAAAAGAAAGTATGAAAACCTTAAAATGATGGATCATATATTTGAATAAGCTGGAATGGAACTGATACACATTTCAAGGACAATATATAATATTCCTAAATGGTCATGATATGTCAAAAGGTCAAGAGTGATTTGCTATAAGTTGATTTATAACTCCTCACTTAAAAAGTCCACTTTCAAGATGTCATAGTGACTCATTGAAAAATAATAAGAAACCCTATGACACCTTGTGAAAATCATCATCAAACTGAGTGTAAACATGTTTAAGATATATTTCATTACTATTTATTGGTAGGATTTCTTATTTTTAACTATTTTTATGAGTGTTTGGTAGCCAACATTTGTTCTTGACACCTCTCTTCTCTCTCTTTCCTCTTCTTTCTTCTATATGTATGCCTAATTTTAGAATTGTAAGGATACTCAACTTGAGTATGGTGAATACTTACTCAAATAACACCTTTACATTTCCTTTTATCTAAATAAAATATAATTTTAATCCTTATTAATGTTGCACCTAGTGTATACTCATGGTGGTTGATGAATGTTAGTAGTAGTGTCACATCTCTCTTGCATTTATCCTACTCATTACCTAATTTCAGGTTATTATTCATCTTAATAGGTCATATGGAGTGTGGTACATGGTATTTCATAATTTAAGTATGGGTATTGATTCATTAGTGTCTCATATAATACCTCTTTATCATCCCATCTTAGTTATTATCTTGATTTTCACCTTCATATTTAAATATTGATGTTTAAAGTCTCATATTGAGTTAGTGTGATAGGTTTCTTTTGTTTTTCACATTCTTAGTGCATTATATGAAAGTGGAGGGTATTGGTTTTGGTGCATTACCTCATTATTTTGTTTACTTTCTCTCCCTCCATTTTCTTATAAAATAATAGGCTTAGTTGTATCTTCAAGGTTAAACATCAAGGGAGCTGGCCATATCTAGAGATTCACCTCACTAATTATGCCACACATAACATAGAGTTATATCCATGATATCTCATAATTGAGAAGGCTTGAACAACCTTCTCAAGGGTGAGTATTAGTGTGATAAAAATAACCATAGTATCATGTGGAATCCACTACATAGTAGAAACATATTCTTGTGTTCACTATTGAATATGAAAAACTATCTATAACACTAAATTCAGACTTGATGGAGTGGATAATAGTTATTAAGGGTCTTGGATAAACCTTTGATGTAATGGAAATTGAAGCACTAGTTATATAGGAAATGAAATCATCTTCCTCTAAATTCCCTACATAGAATGGACCTAAATAAGTTGTATAATTGACTATTATGGTGGTTAGGGTGGAGGAAGAAATGCCTTTGGCTAAAAAGGATACTCATATAGAATACCTAGAACTAAAACCACCCTAATTACATATATATAATTCACATGTATATTTATTAAATATGGTATTGAATATAGATTATATATCCAAAGACATCTAACTAACATGTCAAATTCCATTATACTTTGGAGAACAAAGAATAAAGTAGAAACTAAAGTAGGGGTAATTTTAAGAGTATATCAAAGAGAAGTAAGGAGTGTCATTGTGAAAATGTTTTCACTTAAACCATTATCTACCATAACAGTATGTATGGGCTATGAATCAATGTATGCACATACAAACTATTATGTACAATGATACTAATCATTAAAAATATCATTATATTTAAATTCAATCATATGTCATTGTAAAAATATGTTCTTAAGTATACCAATAATAACATCTAATGGATTTTCATATGTTGGTGAAGGAGGATGTGCATTATAAATAGTATGCACCTTAGGATTAGTCTTAAGTTTAATTTCCACATGGTTATGAAAGGGATTGAAAAATATTCTAAAATTTACATTCCCATTAGGTTATGGTACCTAATCATTCATATGTGTACTAATATCATTAAGCTCAATTGTGTTATCATCAATGAGATATTGAATCTTATGTCTTAATGACAAACATCTATTCATACAATGTCCAACACATTGATGATAATCATAATATGTATTTATATTGTATCTATTAGGTTGAGGCCTACTCATATCAACATCTTTATATTCAGTGAGAGATATGAGATTGTACTCTAGTGATTTATGCAATAGGTTATTAGGAAGATTAGTTATTCATGAAAATTGCCTCTTTTCTGAAGTAGATAAGATTAATTGATTGGTATATTGTCATACTACATTATATATTACCTTTGATCATTTTAGCATCATTATTTTTGGACTTATAACTTGGTTTACTTTGAAACTTTTCACTTGAAGTAATTATAAGATTAACCACATACTCTGGCTTATGCATAGATATGAGATTACTTTATTGATCCTTAATTATATGGCATAAGTCATAAAATGATTAGAATCTATTTAAAATAATGGAATCATGGAGAAATTTAAGAAAATTTTGATTTAATTTATCTTATAACTCATTTTCAACAATAGTATTTGTCATCTTAGAAATCATGGTCTTGTACCAAAGCACATAGTCACCAATTAGTTCATTGGATTCTTTCTTAAGCTTTGTAATTTGGCCATAGGACCAATTTTCCATTAATATTTATTTAAAAATGTGATATAAGATAATTGGATAAAAACTAAAGTACATTAATCAATTAAAACTAGAGGTCATATAACCAAAATAAAACATAGTAATTTAGACTCGTGGAAATAACTTAGTCAACAACATTTCATTATAGGCATAGTGCAAACATGCCACCTAAAATGTTATTATGTGTTACTATGGACCACCATTACCATCATATAATTTAATATTAGGAATTAAAAATGTATGGGTAATCGATAATATATAATATATGGGGTAAGTGGATTGTGAAGTAAATTATGATAATCAGTCAAATGAGTCACTCTACAAGAACCTTAATTTAACTACAATACCTTAGTCTATAGATTTATAATAGTCTAAACAAGGGATTGTAATGTAGGCATGAATTATTATGTCATATTAGTATCAATAATGAGAGGAACATAAGTATATAATGTATAGATATGCACTAAAATTTAAGGGAAACATTATATGCCCCCCACCCCCACTATGTGTGGGAGTCACATGTGTAACCATAGGTTGTAGTGGTCTAAACACTATTATAGAGTAAATACCTCTTAAAGGTTAATTAATATAATTAAAGATATCATGTTATTACCTATATCTGATAACCTTATCAATTTAGTTTTTTTTATACAATATTAAATGTATTAATACATCAAACAAGTGTAAATTCATACGGAGATATTGAGTAAATCGTTGTTTATATATCTAATCAAATCTTCCCAACACATTAATTGATTTTTATTCATGGTAATTTTTTATTTTATATATTCATAAAAAAAACTCCATGAGGATACACCTTATGTTTTGGAAATGTGATAAAATAGACCTCTATATCCATTATAAACCTTGGTCAAATACTATGGAAACATTAATTGTTATAATGACTTTGAAGAGGGATGAAAGAAGTGACACATAGAATCAATTTAAATTAAAAATTAATTGAAGGGAAATATTCATCAAAATTAATTGTATCCTTAGTTTTATTTCACATAAATTTGACCCATTTAATTACATAGTTGTTAAAGATATTACATTTTAAAGGAAAATAACATGTAATGCTTACACTAATAAATTGAATTAGAAAATATATACTATGTATATCCATTATGGATATGCATGTTTTATTTTAATGAGGGAAACTTATAAATCATTTATAAAAATTAAATTTATATACATAAGTTTGAAACCTTTAAATAATAAAAAAACCTAAGGAAATTCTAGGGTTTGACACACTTAATACAAGTATTAGGTTCACCAATATGTTTAACCTTTTTTTTAATTGATGTATTTAAACAAGATAGAGATTTTGAATATTTATATTTTATAATACATGTATAAATAGAGTAAATATAAATGTAGCACCAAATGTTAATTACACTTTACTATTTGTCAAAATGACTAAGAGGACTAGGGTACTTAGCTTATTATTTTTTTCAAGTCTAAAACTATATGAAAGTAGAGAAAAGGATTGAAATTGGATATGGGGTCAATAAATTTTAAAATTTGACTGTCTAAACATGTTGGATGAATTTGACATCTAGACATGTGCTAGTTGCATCCATATGAACTTTGACAAAATTAACCCTATAACCCATGCTTGACTATTTTTTCATAGATTGATGTGCCTAATTTTAAATAATTTTTCTATGTAATATTAAAATGAAAATCATATGCACAAGTCAGGAATTATATCTTATTCACTTTGAAACCCTAACTCTAATTTTAGCACTAGGTTTATGTTGTCACATGAATATTTCACCTATTTTATCAATGCTGGATTCAGTACAATAATGGGAATATCTCCAAGGTGTGGGACCTTGGGATTGACTTCTATAGAAGACTGAATTCCTTCCTAAACTACATACACCTCTTATAATATCAACTTCATCCCTAAAATACTACTAAAATGGACTTATTTATAGATTTAGATTTCATCATGAAAAAGGGAGTACAATTAGCTTAAATTCACAAAATGGTGATGCACCAAATTTAGAGAGATCCTTAAATTACTAAAATAGCACAAGAAAACCTCTAAAATTTTTATTTCTAGCTACAAAAATCTCAAAAACATGATATAATAGAGGTATGGTGAAGAAATCAATTTGCATAAGGGTTATAATGTCTGCAATCTTCTTTAAAGTGAGCTAAAAGAGATTGAAATACATCTATAATTGATTTCAAATGAATCAAAAGTGACTAAAATCCATAAAATGCAAATACAATGAGACATCAAGAGAAGATATGTAAAAATAAATCCCTTATTCATAATTCAAGGCATAAGACAATATTTAAATCCTCTAAAGGGTATACTTTTGTTATAAAAAAGAGATGGATCCTTAATTAATTTCATAAATAGTCATATATATAATAATACAAGTAGTGAGAGAAGAAACATTAATTTCCTTAAACAAACTTCATTAAGTCTTACCTGTGTGGAAGATAAGAAACAAATTTCATGCATAGTATGGAAGAAAACATCCTATCTTCATTCTAATTATCTTCTTGAAAAGGTTAACCATGATAGATTCGGTCAACATCCTTCCCTTGTAGCTAAATTCCAAGAATAACTTGGTTTTTAGCCTTAATATGCCTTAAACTCACCACTTTACTCCAATGCATGCATGTTGGAGAGAATATAATTGATTATGATTTGTTATTGAATTTTAAATCCCTTTTTAGGTATTCTACATGAAAATAGGTCTCAATTTGACCAAAATAGGCCTTAAACTACCATAACTTGCCATTCTTGATCCTTTGAACATGTTTTCCATTAATGCTAGTCACTTGAAGGAGGTTTCACATATTGAGGAGGAAATTTCAATGGTTTCCACACCTAGATCATGCTTGACCAACTATTTAACCAATCAATAGTTTGAAGAAGGCCTATTTAATTTATTAGATATTTTCTTCATGTTTGGAGATGTTTGAAACTCACTATATCCTTCTTGATTATTAACCTTCTTGAAAACTCTATATACTTCATCAAGAAACCACTCATGATTGGAAACCTACCTAAAACTCTTACTCTAAGGCCTTTATGATTCATCCTACACTACACTCATTCACACCCCTACCTAGGCCTATAATCTCATTATTATTGTCTCATCTTTGTTTTCATACTTGTCAAGAAATCTTGTAACCTACTTCTAATCCTTTTTAACATAACCATGGGGTTGTAGGTAGGATTTTAGAGTGTAAAATCTAGATTAAGTTGTCAAAAACTTGTATGAATATTATAATATGTTGTAAACTCTACTAATCTCTTACCTTAGTTTTGTCATTGTAAAGAAAACCTTGAAACACTATTATTCTCATCTATAGGTTTGTTTATAGGGCTTTAACTTCTCTTAGAAACATGCCATAAAGTCATTTAAGAAGACTTTGAAAGAATAATACATGTTGAAGACCTATACAGAGCTTATAAACTTATGGAAACCTTTCTATTTTCTCATTTAACATGAGAAACATGCTTAGAAACATACCTACAACATTGTGATTTCACATTTCTTACCTTGATACCTTTTTTCTGACACTGCATCTTTAAAAAACCTCACAAAACCATTAATGGATCTTAAAACCCATTAAAACCCTACTTATAGGCCTATTTATGTTATTTATCACCATGAAAATATTCTAAGATGTCTTCAAGTCCTCTTGGAATGGCATAGATCATGATTGAACTCTAAACTCTTGACAAACCTTGGTATACTTGAAACATTCAAATTTATAGACCTATAGGTTAGGTTTTGTAAGATATTTCAAGTGGACTTGCAAATAAACCCTTTCTAGAACACTATTGGTAGGATTATTTATAGTCTTATATCATCTTAACCCCTATCTACAATATTATTTAACCATTAAAGAATCTATTAACTTTGTTTCAAGCCTAAAAACTTTGTCTACATTAATGTTTAACCCACACATTTGCTTACGAGAACTCCAAAACCTATTGAAGACCTTATAACTCTATATTGATCTAGATAAAAATTCTCGAAAAAATATAATAGATCTAAAACTTAGTTTTAGCATCATGTTCTATAACTCCAAAGTTTTATATCTTCATATTATCACATACCTTTAGTCTTCATGTTTTACAACCTCTCTATCCACTAGACCAATAAACTCCTTCATTTCTTCACCTTATAGGCATGATCATGCAAACTAGTCCAAAACTTAATGGTCATATAATGATTAGGTTTTAGATCCCAAAACCTCATGATATCATGGAAACTTAGTAGTATGCATATGATTTTGATGATAGGGTTGTAAAACAAGCCTAAAACCTTCTTAATATACAATTAAAATTATAGAGACAACCTCACTAGATCCTTTAGATCATAATAAAACTCCATCTCATCACTATAATCATCATGACCCATAAAAAGAACCACTAAAAAGATAAAGATCTTTTTGATGAGGCTAGAAAAAGATCAAAAAACTTGTTTATGTCTAAAATGTTGATGTTTCTTCAACTTATATCTCTATATGTTGATAAAATTCTTTTTCCTATGCTTAAGAGGAACTCACATCCTTGTTTATTGCCTTTTCCATCCTCAAGATAGTTAAAATGTGTCAAAAACTAAAGCTATGGGTTTAGTTTTTTAGTGACCTTTTAGGACTAAGTTTACAGAGATTTGAAATGTCTTATGAAACTCACATGCTTCAAACCTATTTAGCAATTTTTTTTCCTTTAAAGGATGTGTTAAGGACTATCGATATTCCCTCATGACCCTTCAAAAGTCATGCACAATGAGAGACCTTATTAGAACATGATAATTGCTTGACTGTAATCCTTATAAATCTAGTGTTTTAGTTGTTGATCTTTGTTTTTATTCTCATTTTGATCTCTTAAAGGCCTACAACATGATTTTGATAGTCTTAAGGACTTGTTACTTCCTCCTATATAATGTTTCAATCCTTCAACCATTAATCAAAAATCTCTAAAACCTTGTTTATATGTTCCACAAACCTACAACTTTGATATTAACATGTGATCTTCTTCATGAAGCCTTATATCCTTGTAAGTTCTTAAAACTCTATTTTTAACATTCTATATACTGCATATAATACTCTTAATGTAATTTTGGCATTTAATATTTGATTTGATAGGGTTATGTATACCTTCATAGACCTACAACCTATTTTTTAACTCTATTTTCCTCATTACAACATTTGGAAACCTGTGGAAATTTTTTAGGAGACATCATATTCCTTGGTTACAGGTTTAGAAACACTTATATTGATTGATATCCATGATTGGTGATCTTTTAAAAGATTAAAATGGCACTTTTGGATGCCAAAGATAGTTAATATTTTAAAATCCTTGATGAAACATGTATGAAAACACCTTGAAATAATAAAAATTACCTTGATCTTCCCTAAATGAAATCTTGGAGAGATGCAATAGGTCTACAACAAATCTAAACATGGTTTAAATGAGATTTTTCCATGTTGAAGGTTTATAAATAATAAAATAAAAAATCAAAGGAAATGAAGAAACAAGTCAAAGATACCCTTTTAAATAATAAATATAGAATTTAGGAGATTAGAAGTCTTAAACCTCTAACACACTTTATGTCTCTTCTTTGAATGTTTTACCCTTTACAGTGACCTTAATGAATGAATTAAGACCCCTTTTTGATATATTTTCACTTGAAATCAATTTTATGCCATTTAAGTCATCAAACATGCCTATATAAGTGCTAGAATGAACTTTATGACCTCTCAAATGATCTTAAGACCTTGTTGAATCCTAAAAATCTGATCCTTGATTTTGGTGTAGAGAGATAAACCACATAAAGTTAATAACAACTCAAAATCAAACTATCTTGGCCTGAAAACCTAACTACTAGCATGCAAGGTGATGTAAGGTCAAGATGACTTGAAATGTCAACATTTTTAGTGACCTCTGTGGGCTGCTTGTCTACTAATAAATGATATATTAGCCTTATACAAGTCCATTGGGGATAAGATTTATTAATATCTAAAAACTAATCAATATGAAAGTTCTAGTATAACTGGAACATGTTTGACCAGCCTCTAAATACACTAAATATGCCCAAAAAACAACAAAAAAGCAAATATTAGAAGAATAAATTTGACACAACACTTATATGAATGATAATAAACTATAATTCTTATAAAATAATGTGATAAAACACATGGAGGTATAATAAAAAGATAAACTACTATGTACAAGATTAGAACAAGACCTAAAAAGCGTGGTTTGAGGTGTATCCAATTGACTGGGATATGTAGCACTTCTACATCCATCCTTGAGAGATTAAAAAAATTGCTTGATTTCAGCTAGTGATAATGTATGGGCCACTCCAAGTGACATAAAATTTTGAGTGTCTTCTAGCCTTGGATTTATCTTCATTCTATTTCAAAACTAGATACCCTTCCTTGAAAGTTCTTTCACTGGTTTTCTTATCAAAAGTGTTCTTTACTTGGGATTGATGAACCTCAAGAGTGTGCATTTCTTGATATCTTACTTATTATAATTATATGAATTCAACTAACCTCACTATAATTTCATAATATTCTATCATTTCTAGTTGATATGTTAGCTCAACATAAGGCAACTCCAATGACAAAGGAAGCCTTGACTCTCTCCCATATATGAACATGAAAGGAGAGTTACCAATTACTCTCTTGGAAGTGATTATATTATCTTAATGGGATATCCTAAGTTTGGTGTGATAAACACTTTGATTATTTTCTATTGTCCTCTTGATAATCCTTATCAATTTTTTGTTAGTAGAATCAACCAATTCATTTCCTTGAGTGTAATAGTTTGAATAAGTCTTGACATAAATTCCATGCTTGACTTACCATTCACTAATTTGAGTACCTAAAAAATCTTTAGAATTTTCATAAAAAAAAGTAGATGGGCCAATAAAATTTATGAAAATACCCTCAAGAAAATCCAAAATCGATGCTTCCTTAGCCTCCTTCAGTTTAATTAGTTCAACCTATCTATTAAAATAATTTATGTTTGTTACCACCCATTTGTGACCAGCACCAAAATGTGGATTTATCATTCCAATTAAGTCTAAACCCCACTAAATTAATGGATGATATGATTTAATATGATGAAGATGAAAGGTAGCAAACATTTATTTTTTTGTGAAGTAGGCACACTTCTAGAAACTTCTTACCCACTTGTGAGAATCCTCAAAGAAATTAGGCCAATAATAGCTAGCTCTCATGATCTTTACAACAATATTTCCTAGTGAGAAATGGCTTATTCTAGCCAAATTTGGCCACCATGAAGGGGTAAAATTTTAAACTTTGCTTTTAGTCTTGCCTAGCCTTGTTATTGATCTTTTGTTAAGTTTTATCTTAGTTTATTTGTTAAACTTGGTCATAACAAGGATGTATTTTCAAGTTTTTATTATCTTAAGGTATATTTCATGGTCTAGGAGAGTGTGTCAAGAGTTTAGTCTTGTCATCAGTCCCTTCATGAAGGTCCTATTTGAGTTTTGAAGAGACTAAGGTCAGTTTTAAAAAGTTAAGGTTATTTTACAAAGGTCAAGGTTTATTGATCCATGATGGAACATTGGCATGTTAACCTCCAAGGTGATACAATGTCTTACAGTGGATGAAGAATTATAGAGACATGATATGGTAAGGTGAAAACATCATTATTTCATGTTTAGTAGAAGTTAAAGTAAATTTAGAGAAAATAAGGTAATGTTGCTTTGCTAATATGAAGAATCAAGTGAATTTAGGGGCCTCCAATCCATGTATAATATTTTTAAAAATTATTCTTCCCTCAAACATTTTCACCTAGGTTATTTCAACATGAAAGGAGTGGTATCACCCTCCAAAGATCAAGAAATTACATTATAATGTATAAAAACACTTGTAAAAGGTTTACAAAACATTGTTTCAATGTGGAGTTAGTTATTTCAGGTCATAAATGGATGTGTTCAGGTATATTATATGTTTTAAAGGTAATATCAGGTTTTTGGTACCATTTTTAGGTCATAATAATGCAAAAAATGTTTCAGTTCCTCCATCGACCCCTTTGCAAGCTTATGAAGGCCATTTTTTAGGTGCTCATTCCATGAAATGGAAGAATATATTGAAACATTGATATTTTCAGTTTATATGGGACATTATTCATTTTAAATTACAAAAATTATTTATATGATATAGTGGATTAACTTTATTAACAATATTTAACAAGTTAAACATCCCAAAACCCTCTTAAAACCCCACAGACAGAGTTTTTTTCTTATTCCAATGAGTTTAAAGATAATGGATGAATATGAATGATTTTTTGATATACTGAAGTAATTATTAATCATGTAACATCATCCTACATCATCATTTCATGTGTGAGCATCCAAAACAAAACAAAAATGTAGAGTTTTTGTGCTTCTTGAAGGTGACATGTAGGGTTCTTATTAGTTTGAGTGTTTTATCACTTCAAGTGATCTAAAAGAAAATTATATAAACATATAAATCACAAAATAATCCTCATAAAACCATGTAAAATAATAAATTTATCTAAAACCATGAGGGGAGAGATAATATCATGCATTCAAATGGTTGTTGCAGGTTACAGTCCAAGGCAAATCTTCTTGAGTCTATGGAGAAGTAAAACAAAGGTTTTCAATTCACTATGAAGATTTGTTGTGGTATTAACCAATATTAACACTTATTTTATATCCTTTCTCAACTTACATTCATCATATAAAGTGATTTTCTTGAGCTAGCTCATTGTGGCTTGCTTTTAATGAGAAGGTGCAATCACCTACAAGTCTGTTTGTAGGTTAAGAGGATTCAATCTCAAAATTTCAAGTGAATATGAGTTTTAAGAGTCTCATATGTTTTTTTTATACCTCATAATATTTTATTATAATGTTTTAATTCCATAATAATAATTTAAAGTATTAAAATATTCAAGAACAATCAAAATGTGCACTTACAGCCTTCCAGAACTAGAATGAAAGTTGCATGAACAAACACTTTTGGAGGTTTTGATAAGTATTATACGTGAATTTTTAATTTAAAAACTTAATATAATTTTTATGATAATATTATATTATTAAAAAATAATGGACCAAACCCCAATAATCACTCTTGAAATGTACTTTGAAGGGTACAAACCTATATACAACAGTCTAGTGTTTTGAAAGCAAAATTAGGTGTTTGATGACAATCTGAGATGTTTCAATGAATATATGATCTTTAAAATTTGTATGAGTTTCAAATTATATAAAATAATGTATTAAATAACCATTAAAAAATATTATCATGTCTTAATTTGAGATAAATGCAATGCTACATGTCTGCAGACCTATATGTCTACATTCTCAAGAAAGAGAATCTCACTTTGCATAAAATATGAGGTTTTAAGAGAAAAATTAATAATGAATGACATGAAATATTTTAATAATTTATAATTTAAATTTAATAAGGAGTATAATTTATAAAAAAACATTTCTTTGGTCCCTAAAAAACATCAAACTTAGGCTAGTCCTACAAACCTACTAAAAGAGCACTTTTACAACCTTATTTTCAAGAGTTCATGATAATATGAAATTATTTTAAATGGTTTGGTTATTTTAATGGATATAATAATTTTATGTGAATAAAATAATTTTATTTTAATTTTTATTATTTTTTATAAGTATATTAAAATACCTAAAGCCAAGCATACAGTCCAAAATACATACAAAATTAGGAGAAACTAGCATGATCAGAGGGTTTTGAAGGTTGATATTGAAAAATAATGATTTTAGGAGTTGATGGGAGTTGTTTTATACTTTAATAATGATTTAATTTTATTTTAAACACTATAAAACTCTCTCTATCAATTTTTTTAGTTCTCGGCCTGTTCAGGGCTACAATTTTGCCAACTAGGGCTAAAAACTCTGCAACTTACCTAATTTGAATTTTCTCCCATGAAATATCTTTAAATTTTTTAATAAGACATGTTTTAATGTTACCTAAAGTATTTTTATGTTTTTTATGTTTTAGTTTTTCTATTTTAAATTCTATAGGATTGTAGGCTTGTATTAAGCCTAATTAGGCTTAATTAGGAAAGCTGGGTATTGAGAAAGTGGATATGCCTTTAGAGTTGGGACCTAAAATTTTGGTTGAAGATGTAATGGGATAATGGGTACCAAAATATGATATTATTTTTCATAAAAAAATTTATTATCTCTCAAACCAATCATATTTTCACCAAAATAGGGTTACAAGGATTATACCTCCAAGAGAACAAATGGGATAACTATGAAGAAAACTACATAATAGAAGTGGAAAGATGATTGATTGTGGATGTTTATCAAGTTTTAAAGGTATTTATACCCAAATAATATGACTTATAAATTCATTATCACTTCAATAGGTAGTTTTAATTATTCAAGGGTGAGTCACCAAGCCAAACATAACTCTTATGCCACCTTGGTCAAGTTGTCATCAAATGGAGCACACACATGTTGAAGATAAACTTCATAAATTTCCTTTGCAAGTTTATTCTTGCTTGTAACTTGTTCCTTTATTTTTTCATAAACATCATTGGCTCTTGACACCTCTCTTATCTCTCTCTTCTTCCTTCTCCTAGATGTATGCCTAATTTTGGCATTATTTTGAATCTTTTTGCTAGATATGGCATGACCCTATCCAAATGAACACTTATAATATGCCTTTAAGATGCATAAAAATAAGTTATATACTTTTATTATTATTTTAAATATCATATGATTCATGTTAGTTGATGAATATTAGTGATGGCATATGCAACCTCCTCTGATTTGTCCTATGTCTTACCTATTTACAAGTGTTAGTCATATTTGTATGTTACATAGAGTGATGTCAATAACTTTGTGTATTGAAAGTGGACGAATTAATTAGTTTATTTTATACCTATTGATCATCCTCTTAGTTTATGCATCATGATATATCCTCTGTGTGAAACATTCATTCTTGGAGACTCCATTTAAATTATGCAATTAAATTCAGTCATAGTTCACATTCTTAGTGCATGATAGGTAGGTGAAGGAAAAAAATTCATTACATCACCTCCCTAGTTTAATTTTATTTCATTTATATCTCACTTTTCCCTTATAATTTAGTATATTTAGTGGTAATTCTTAAGTAATTCATTAAGGGAGCTAGCCCTAAATAAAGGTTCAATCAAATATTTATGTAACCCATAACCTACAATTATTATTGTGATATCACTTAAGTGAATAGCATGAACAACCTCCTCAAGGGTGAAAATTTTAATGATCTTCCATTATTCATGGAGGAAGAAGAAGACTAATCTAGTTATCATGGATTTAATATTGATTACGGGAAAGATGATCATACAATAGTGGATCAAATTGTAGCTAAGTATGAGGTGAGTCTTCATGAAGACACTTTGGTCCTTAACCTTTATGAGCCTCATGAACAAGAGACAAATATTTTAGAATCAAAGTTTTACATATTTCATGATTCTATTAAAGAATTGGAATCATTTTATCAAACTATTATCCCTCAAAATAATGTTAAGAATTAAACTAAATTTGGCATGATTTCAAGTGACCAAGAAGAAGATTCCTCTTGGAAAGAGCCAAAAACATTTTGTTGTAGTTTCGATAGTGAACCTACAACCCATGAGGAGAGTGATAAAATTGTTTTCTTAGCCAATGAGCATGATGAATATATTCATGATAAATCTCTTAAGAATAACATCATGGTATTTGATCTTGTTGAGTCTTATAAACAAGTTCAAAGAGGCCTTAAGGACATGTGGTAGTCTTATTTTCAAATGTTCAAGTAATTTGAAGGGCTTGGTAGGTTGGAACCTCAATAAGAACAAGATAAAGTTTTTGATGAGAATTACAAATATCCTATCAAGCCAATAAGTCATATAATCCATCACTAAGAGATTCAAGTACATGATGTAGCAACCTATGATGAAGATGACATTTTTCAAAGTGAATGAGAGATGGAGTTTAAAGAACCAATAGAAGTTGAGATTTTTGTTGCTACCCTTAAAAATCAAAGTGTTACTAACTTGGAACTCTCTCACATTACCAAGGATATACAACAATATAAGGTAGGATTTGAATATTAATATGAATTTGTGTTCATTGGGGACATGTTTTTTATTGTTGGTCCATTTAAGGTCAAGCCAAAGAAGGTGGTGGTCAAGAAAGGAGATGGTCAAGAAAGAAAAAAGTCTGATCAATAGCTTATACATCATTATTATTCATCACATGAAGGTGACTCAAAGATTTTTCCTTTTAATCTAAGATGATTAGTTTTAAAAGGTTAGTTTTAAAAATTAGTTTCTTGTCTTGTCTTTCCTCTAAGTGCTTTGTATCACAAGTGTGTGTGTGTGTGTTCCTTTAGTGTGTTTTCTTCTTATCTTGTTGTGTGTGGTGAAGGTATGTAGGTTATCTTATTTTTTAAAAGTCATTTTCAATTAGGTTAAAGGTATAATTAGGTCTAATATTGAGTGAGAGGTAACTCCATATCCCAATGTAAGTATAAGGCAAATGGTCTAGATGCATAACAAGCATGTAATATCAAGAGGTTGCCAAAGATGTTAGCCAAAATTTGGCTACCATGAATATGTATCATTTAAAAATTTAATATCATGATATTAACTTTATTGATATCCATTACTAAGGTATTGTATTAGTCATTAATGATCTAATATGATAGGTAATATGTCTTCCTTAGTAACTTACAAAGTCATATAGGATGTTCTAGTTGGTAGCTGAGTCAAATCACTTTATCTTGACATCAAATGGTCATTCCTTATGGTATTGATTATGTGTTTATCATTGTTTAAGGTAAGTTTGAAAAAGTTAAGTTTAACTGTGAAATCAATTCAAAGAGGAACTATGATCAAGGAGATAAAGTGGTGACCCTTCCAAGAACAACCAAGATCTAAAGCTAGCCAAATTGACTAAGGAATAAAACTAGTAAGTTGATCACATTGTTTTTCAATCAATTTGGAGAGTTTAAGGTAGTTTTGAAAAGATTAAGGTATTTCATCTTCTTTAGTCTTATTATACATTTCAATGTTGAAATGACACTTTCTAATAAAAATAAAATACGAAGGTTTTGTCCTTAGATAAGGGTATTTTTAATTAATATAACACCTTGTTAATGACATCATGTTGTACTTATCTGTAAACACCCTCTAAATGTATTGACAATTACTTTCTAACATTAGAATATCCTTATAACTACCCATTAATAATTTATAATAGCCAAATGAGGATATATTGAGAGATCTACATGAAAATAAAAGTGTGAAATTCTTTGTAACTCTCTTCCACATCCATACAAGTTAGGGGGAGCTGGGTAGTCACTTGGTTCACCATCTCCAACAATTCCAAAGGGTAGAATAGGAATAATCTTGGAAAAATCATGTTTTAGATGTATTTTGAAGATGTTTTTTTGAGTGAAAGTTATAAACTCCTAAAAATGTCACCATAGTATTATTAGACCTAAATCCAAGTAAAAAGTGGAGTTATAGAGTCAAAAAATGTAGAAAACCCATTCTTTTCTACATCTAGCTCGTTGGTAGTCCTTAAAGACCAACCAGTTTGTGGATGGTCTTCTAAGGACAGAGAAATTTTGAACCCAATATCTTGGAAATATCAAAGGACCCTAATTCCATTCCACTTTGTGTAATTTTTTCTCTATTTAGGCTTCTTAATTTTATGAACAATCATTAAGAAGTTAAGGTGCAAAAACAGAACTCAAAACCACATCAGGGTCAATTTTTTTCTAAATGTAATGTTATGAAGCTAAATTAATGCATTAATATGATTATATAAGTTTTATTTAACACTCCTTGACCCATTAAATATCATTTTCTCTCAATTTTTCTCATGTTCATGCTTATATTGGTATCAAATAGCCCTAATTTGATAGTTTGAGCATGACAATCAAGTATACAAGAGCTGTAAAGTGACTTGGTGTATGTAATGGATGAAATGGGATGGATTTTAGTTTATTAAACTTAAATAATACTACTTATACATATGTAGGCATAATTTAATCAATGTAATTCAAGAAAAGTGGGCAATTATGCATGTATAGTTGAGTTAGTTAGAGCCTACAACCATGGTGGAATAACCCTAGTCAAATGGGGATGTGTTTTTATTCTCCATGGTCCTAAAAATAAATTATAATTTTCATATATCATTTAAGATAATTCTTAAGAAGGTTTAATTTGGTAATCTTAGAGATCAAGATCCAAGAGTCTTTTTTCAAGCCAAGTCCAAATGAAGATTATGAGCCTATAGGTCTGTAGACTTGTAAGACACTATTGGTATAATATAATTATCTATAGGAGTGTTCATGGTATTTTTAAAATTTTATATTATGTATTATTTAATATTAAAAAATATATAAAACATTTCAACATCCATGAGTTCTCAGACTTCAACTCATTCAGACTTCAAATAGATTGTGTTATTCAAAGGAACATGATTGTGTTAGACTTAAGTGTTAGGTTTGAGTTATAAAGGGATTGTAAAAAGTCATGAATAATAAATATACACATGTTATTTTTTAAAAATAAGTCATCATTGATGATTTAGGGTAAAATAAGTTAAAACATAGGAAAAACAAGGTGTTTAGGCTTAATAAATGTATAAAGGCTATAACAAGCAACATGAGCAAAACACACATTGATAATGGTTGTTTAGGGATCAAAAGAAGTTTAAGGATCAAAATTAAAATTTTTAAAGTGTAAATTATATTTAAAAACACACTCAATTAATTTATCCTAGTTGAGAAGTTCACTATGACAAACCTAGTAATCAAGAAGACCTAATAAGCACCTACATCTTATTTATAAATAGTGTGATCAAATGTTATATTTGTGATGTTGAGTGAGATAAGGAATTATATAAAGGATTAATATATATCATGAAGATAAATTTCACTTTTTTTTTTAATAATAATAAATTTACAAATCCATCTCATAAGGATTCATACTCATAACTTAGTCAAGAAACCTAAAATGCTCACCTACAAGCCTGGCATAGGCCTAAAGGAAAGGAAGGCTAATCTTGTGGGGTTTTTAGAGTAATATTAGGTTTTTATTGAGATAAATAAGAGTATAATAAACCTTGAAATATTTATAAATTTCTAAAATTTCAATTGAATAAGATAACCTCATACTTATTGTCATGGAGCTTAGAACGATCACATATAGGTCCGTCATAGACCTAAATGGGAGAATATATTTGTGATTGTTATATAAAACTATGGAAGATTTTTAGAGGTTATATTAATGTTAAATAATGTATTTAAAATTAATATTATCATAATTATGGTAAAAAATAATTGAAGTAATGTAGTCTCAGGTTCTAATACTCAAGAGACCTAAACATAAACCTTCAAGCCTAATAGAGAATTTCATGTTTGTCTCCAAAAGTTTGAAGATAGAATAAGTTCCTTGTTTTAATATTAGGTTTATATTGTTATTATATGTGTATATATTCCTTTAATTATCTCCCAAAAATTATGGATACCTTGGGAGAGGGAGATAAAATCAAAAAAGGATCACTAGGGCTAGAATGTTGAATTTGCTCTCAAACCATCATTAGTGGAAATATCAAGATTTGAGACTTTTGAGAGGTAAAATTAATTGAATACGAGTTTTAAAACTTAATAATAGGTGTATAATATATATTATAACCTTTTAAAACCATATTATTAACACTTGAGTGACCCTGTGGACCAAAACACTCCCTTGACCTATTGAAACAAGCTGATAGAGTCAAAAAATGGTCAATTTATTCATGTGATAAGTAAAATGAGAATGTGAATGGGAGAAAATGATATTATGAGGTTTTTATTGACCACAATACATCCCAATTTATGTAATTATTTAAGATGTTAAGGTCCAAATCTTTATGAACTATCCTTAAATAGGTTACACACCTAAAACCTTGCTAAAAACCCTTAAAGAGACTCGATGGATAAGGTTAGTCTTATAAATTCTTAAAATGGATTATAAAAGCATAAAAAATACTTTTATGGTATATACACATGCTTTTTAACTTTATGGATTCAATATTGTATCATGTGTGAGGTACTTTTGTATGAAAATAGGCCTAGAAATGACTGTTGTAGACCTAGAAATGCATTTTTGACATATTCTCATGAATTTTGACTAGATGAGACATAATGAGATATATTTAAACCACTTATGACCTAGAAAATAAACTTTAATATGATTATAAATATTCATAATATGGTATAAAATTACTTAAACACCATTTAGATGTTTCAACACACCTAATGTTGAATAAATATGCCATCAAGAGCTCTTAACAGACCTAATGCACCTACCTATAAGTCTTAGAGATGGTTTTGCGAATTAAAATGGGTATGATGATCCTATAAATTGTTTTTAATAGGTATTAAATGTATTATAATAGTCTTAAACAAAGGACTAAGCCTAATATGAAGGATAGACTCACTATTATGGTCTTCTTTTAAATTAAGAAAGCTTTTCAATCAGATGTAGGTTCTTATTAGTTTGAATACACTTGAGTATTTATCCTCAACCTAAAATATTTATAAATACATTTAAGTGGATTAATATGGAATTGGAGAACTCAAATAAGTGGTCAAGAGTGCCATATGTCAAGACACATGTTTGCAACTCATTCTAAACAATAATGGTTAGTTTCAAATGAGGTTGATGAGTCATACTAGAAGGTGACCAATCACTCTACACCACCCTTGAGAAAGAAGAGGAAAATATCAAGTACACATGTTTATAGAAGATTTCATAACTTCTTACTTTTACATTTTCTTACTTTTAATTTTTTCTTCATGAGATGCAACTTGTCATATTAAACTCCTATGACTTTCCTCTCTCACTTTCTCACACTCTTCTATATATATTCCTGATTTTGGAATTGTAGGGATCCTCCACTTTAGTTTTTTAATCCATTAAAGTACTAGACAAGATGGTTTTATCTTCTCTTGTGATTGTATTCTATTTTTTTCATGAATGATTGATCTTTTCTACTACTTATTGAGTTATTGTTGACATGTCTCATTCTCTTACGTATATGAATTTTGAACTCACTCTTATAGGTCATATGAAGTGTTTAAGTAGACTTTTAAAGGTTAAGTAAGGCAATATTTCATTAGTGTCATTTATAACTCTTGAAAGCAATCCCTCTTTATCTAATCATCATCTACCACCTTCATACTATAAGATGTATGTAAGGGGATTATATTAGGAGTAGTGTATGAATGGATTAGTTCTATGTTCATTATGAATTTAAATATTTGGTGTAGTGGTAAATAATTTTGGTCCATCACCTCCTTAGTTTTCTTTAATTTCTCTCTCCTTTTTCATTTTAAAGTAATATCTAAGTTTGTAGTTCTTAAGTGATGCATCAAGGGAGTTATCCCTATATATAGGTTCAATACATTATTTAGGTCAACCAAAACCTAGGATTGTTAGCATGTTGTCACTTAAATGAGGAGGCTTGAACAACCTCATAAATGGGTGCAAATTTTGATGATAATAACCTTATGATTCTTGAAACTCAAGCATTTTAGGAATTTGATCATGCTCAATACATATTAACAACATTACATTTGTGTATTCTCTAATAAAAATGCCATCAACAAAAACATAAGGGATATATTTTTATCTTGAAATGACTTATCTTAGCCTTACCAAGGCCTTGAGAATACTCACCTATGTGAAAGAAAATAATCATGTCTTGAATCTAGTTTTATGGAGGATAATTAGGAGCTAATTGGTCTTATTTTAGTATATATATGGTATTCTTATTAACCTCTAGGTCTACTTTAAGTTACTCACATAACCCTTTACCTCTTATAAGCTTGGTGACTTTTATTTTCACATCAGACTCCATGAATTTTGTGATCCATCCAAATCTATTATCATTCACATCCTTACTTAAAAGGAACTCATTCAAACTTGGATGAGGCATAATTAACTGAATATTATTATAAATAATCATGTGCCTACATTTTTTAATAGATCTTAAAAAAACCTTATTTTTTAACAAAACTATACCTTAGTTCATAATCCTTTAGTGATTGACTAAAAAAGGTTATTGGATGCTCCATTTGGTCATTGTGTTATTGAGTGAAATTTTTTGAGATGATCTCACTTCATCCAAAAGCATAAAAGATAATGTCCTTGTCATAGTTGGGATTCACATGAGTAGGAGCTTTTGATATTTATTTATTTATGATTTCAAAGCTATCCTTACCTTGTCTTAACCATACAATAACCATATTATTCTTAATAATGGATTTAATAGGTTTGACAAATGTAGCGAAGTCTAATATAAATATTATCACAAAATTTAATCTCCACAAGAATCATTGAAGGCCCTTCTTATAACCTAGGACAGGAAGAGATAACATAACCTTCACCCTTTATAGATCAATGGTAAGGCCATCCATTGAGACTATGCACCCCAATAACTTACCCTTATGAAAAACAAACATAAATATTTTGGGATTAGGATGAAATACAAATTACCTACATTTATTAAAGACTTTTTAAAAATGTTCCAAGAATTCATGTACATGATTTGAATATATAATTCTATGATCCAAAAAAAACTAAGACCATGTCATTAATAAGACATTTAAAATCCATATCCATTGCTCTTTAAAAGTTTTCACTAGTATTAGTCAACCCAAAGGGATTCTTCTTGTAAGAAAAGGTTCTCCATTTGGTTGTGAAGGTTATCTTTAAAAGATCTTATTCTTTATACTTTGAATAACCATCTAGAAGAGAAAACCTTTTACCTCTACTTACTATTTGTATAATTTGTTACATGGATGGAAGGGGGTAATGATCCTTGAGAGAGGATCTATTCAGGTCTATAAAATTAACACATAGCCTAATCTCTCCATTATTCTTGCTAATTGGAACAAGGTTTTCCACCCAAGAAGAATGTTTGATGGTGAAAATTATGTTTGCTTATATGAGTCTGGTCAATTATTTTCTCATTAAAGGTTCAATCTTGGATTAATTGGCCATTGATACTGCCTAATGGGCTTTAAATTAGGGTCTAATTCAATGGTATGTTGAGTTAATCCTAGATCAAAACCTCTAAGGTCCTCATAACTCTAAGTAAATACATCATTATACTTTTAACAAAGGTCAATGAAAGTTTTTTTAAGATTCTAAACATACATTTCTATGTTTCAAATGCTTTTCCCTTGTGATGACCACTTATTCAAAGTATTAATCCTTGATAGTCATATTCATTATTTCCTTTTTTATATGATCATCCAAGTCAAAGATACTCTCCAATATGATCAATGCCTTTGGAAACTTATTAATTTTTGGTTGGATTATTTGATCCCCATATTGCTATTGAAGTCTTGACTATTTTTTGGCAAATAAATTTATCTCCTATTACATAAAATGAAAAATTTGTTCATCATTCTCAAATACTTTCCAGTTGGTTGTATTATCCAAGATATTTAGTCTAACCACTAGCTTGTCATGCTAATCCACACTTTTCATGATGTCTAGAGGAATGTCATATTATGATCCAACTACTACAAGTCTTTCAGCATCCTTGTTTTGAATTATTGGCACCACTTGGATGTTTAAGGCTTTAATGTCTTCAAGTAAATCTCATACTCTATGCTCATAGTATTTTAACAAGTTATTATTGGCTATGATTTGATCTCTAAATTTATATATGAAAATATCACTATCTCTAAATACTTGTAATATCTTGATTCCTCTCTTTTTACCTAGTTGGAGGCCTTGGATCAATTCTTAATATTAAATGACATTGTTACTATAGCTAAATTGAATCCTAAATGTAAAGAAATATCTCTCTTTTTTATGAGAGATCATCAAAAAACTAGAATTAACACCATTTTTTCTCCACAAACCATCAAAATAAAACTTTTATACTCGATTAAGATCCTCTTGTGGATTTGCAAGGTTATGTATGACTAAATTTTATTCATGTATGTAATAGGCACCTAACCTAGTTTCTTCCATATGATCATATGGATCAAATTAATATTGTAATTTTTCCCAATCATGAAACAACATATCTAGAATCACATCTAAAGATGTGATAGCCTCATGTAGAACAACATCCTCTTCTATATCATGCATAGTGCAACTAATGTTAATATGATTAGGCATATAATGCTCAATGTGGTATTTTGAGATATGATAATCCTTGATAGTTACCCTTGTCCCATACCTAGTCCTTAGAATCATCTGAGAGCAATCTAAAGATAAATACCCTCCCATTTTTATGGTGAAATCTCTATAAAGGCGTATGGAAAAATAAGGATGGAGGTATATGATTGAAATGTATTACAAAATGGAAGGACTAAGGAAGTTATGTATGGTAAGATTTAGATTTTTAATGACCATTACTATTTTAATATAAGTACCATATAATTTAATAACTCCCTTAGTGTTTGGTGTATATTATATGCCTAACAAAAAAACTATATTTTTAGGCATAATAGAACTCCTAGCCCCAAATTAATCATCTAATTGTAAACAAGATGCTTGCCAATGTTAAGGGATATGTAAAATGGAGGTGTCTTGTCAATTTTAATTATTTTACCTTTATTTTGTTGGCACAAATTCATAGAAGCAACTTATACACCCTTGGTTGGTTATCTCTCTTAATACAAGTGGTTTAATGATTCTTATAATAGGACCATTTGTGAAGGAATGGAGATTACTTCCCACATAGTCACATTGAAATTAGTTCTCTTCATTAATTATACTATATTGAATGGGATATGACCAACATTTAACTAAAATTTAATGGAAAAGTCATCTTATTTTAATTATTGACCCATTGGAGGTTGATTTTTGATTGAATGTCCTTCATATAAGCCTAATTTATAGTTGCACTTTCTCTTATAGCCTCTTGTGGCGCTTATGAAGATGATTTTTTACCAACCATGAGAGATGTTTCTCCTTTCATTGATTTTTATTAGACCTTGTATTATAATAAATTAGACTTCTTTCCTTGTTTGCCACCTCATATTGATTCATACCATAGAATCCATTCTCTTAAAAATTCAACAATGTAGCCTCATTTACCGCTTGTTATATAAATTCTTCCCATTTCATAGTTGATTCCACTTACTACTCTTGAATTGTGGAGGAAATTTGAACCATCAAATCTTAGATAAGAACCCCATTTATAAAAGTGTTTTAGTTGTGGGGTTAGTTTCATGGATAATACCATTCATAGTCTTGAACAATGTTATTTTGGATAGGAACCATAGCCCTAGAAGTACTCACAGCAACTAGTTTTTAAGTGTTGAAGGGCTTAGTGTATCATATTTAGCCTTGTACGTGGGTATTTCCTTGATAAGTCTACTTATTAGTTTGATGTGTCTAATTGAAAGGATGATAGGGTATAATTTATTGAGGTTGTTACCTTTTCAATGCTATAAATTAATTTTTAAAACTCTGTAATAAGGTCTTGACCTCATGAAACTCATTATTATGGGTTTTGGATGGTGTTGTTTGGTTGGTTATTATAGGAAGAGGTGCCAAGGTGGGTTTATTAGTGGGTTGATTACATGGAGGCTTAGGAACAAGGGGAATTGGTGGTTTATGAATAATTTTTATAACTTGTATCAAATAGTTATTAGCTCTTATATACACCTCATATGCATTATGTAAGATATTTTCTCTCATGCATTGAATCACGAGAACCACACTACTATTTAATGATCTCAAATAGAATAGAAATGTAGTACCTGGAGAAGGTTTGACAAGTGGTGGAATTCTACCCCAAGTTTTCTAAAATCTTAAATTGAAGTCCACCATGACTTCATGAGGAGCTCTCTTGATAGTGGTTAGCTTCTCCATTAGTGATAGGTGACCACTCTTGTCCTCAAATTTCTTGAGAATATTCTCTCCTAACTCATCCCAATTGTGTATAAAATTAGGTTACAATCCTTGATACCACTAAATATATTCTCCCTTAAGGTAAGTATCAAGGAATCTCCTAGAAAAATTATTAGTTACATTGTTTTGGATTGAACATATATTAGCAATATCTTGTTTATGCTCTATAAGGGTGGTTGTATTTTCACTAGCATAGTAAGGTGTACTCTTGAGGGCATTAAATATGATTTCATTATATTAGGTAAGGGAAAGGGGGATGTCTCCATTAAAAGTAAAAAAAATCTAATTTATTTGATGAGCCATGAATGCTATTATAATTATCCTTTCTCTTAGCTCAAAAAAACTAAAAAAAAGGAGGTGTATACTAGAATCTTATAGGAGGTGAGGTTCAGAGTCTTCAATGAGGTGACCTAGACCTTCTAGTTCTAATTATTGATGAAAATTAAGCTAGTTCAAAAAAATTAAAATACTCACCTCTTGAAGAATCCCGTATCTCCACTCTTGGAATAAAATCATAGGTATAATTAGAAATAAATAAATTGTGGAGTCTACATATGACTGATAAACTCCTTAAAATCTATAACTTTCTAGAAATAACACTAACTTCTTAGCTAAAATTCTTCACTTAATGGATTTGAGTGTCCTACTAAGCATACCAAAAATTGTTGTCATGTGAATCTTGCACCTATTTGATCACTATATGATTTATCACAACAATGGAAACATCCCCAAGGTTTGGGACCTTGGATCTTTGGGATGAACCTTCAAATAAGGCTAACTTCCTTCTTAAAATAAATGTACATCATAGAGGATTAGTTATATCCCTAAAATACTACTAAAATGGACTTATTTATAGCTATAACTATGATTTCATCATGTAAAATGGAGTATAAGTAACTAAAATTCACAAAATCGCAATGCATCAAGTTTAGAGAGCTCCTCAGCTTGCTAAAACAATATAATAAAGCCTCTAAAAGACTAATTTTTAGCTACAAAACTTTCACAAACATGTTAGAATAGAGGTTTGATGAATAAATTAGTTTGCATAAGGGTTTTAACGCCTACAATATTATTCAAAGTAAACCAAAAGACACTAAAATGTATCTACTATTGATCTCAAATGAATCAAAAGATATTGAAATCCATAAAATGCAACTAGAATTTAGAACACACAATGAGACAACAAGAGGAGACAGGGAAAATTCAATCTCTTATAGATACTTCAAGACATAATCCAATATTAAAATTATCAAAATGGTAGATTTTTGTTACACTAAATATATGGATACTTAATTCATTTCATAAATAGTCATATATAGAAGAATACAAGTAGTGAAAGACTAAGAAGCATTAACTTCCTTCAATTAACTTCATTAAGTCCTACTTGTGTGGAAGAGAAGAAACCAATTTTAGGCATAGTATGGGAAAAAAATCATATCTTCATTATATTTATCTTCTTGAGAAGGTCAACTATGATATATTTGGTTAATGGATTTCCCTTGCTGCTAAATTCCTAGAGTAAATTGGTCTTTCAACTTTGATAGGTCTCAAACTCACCACTTTCCTACTAGGTATGCATATTGGAGAGAATATAGATTGTCTTTCTTATTATTGATGTTTAAATAATTTGATAGTTTTTTTGCTTGAAAACAAGTCTCAATCATAGAAAAAAATAACCTAAACTACCATAACTCACCATTCTAGATCCCTTGCACATGTTTTCCCTTAATTATTGTAACTTGAAGGAGGTTACACATCTTGAAGAGGAATTCTCAATGGTTTCCATTCCTATCTCATGCTTGACCAACTACTTAACAACTCAATAGTTTAAATAATGTGTATTAAAATGAAAAGATATTTCCTTCATACTTGGATGATTTTGAAACTCAGTCTATTTTTCTTTATTATTAACCTTCTTGAAAACTCTATATAATTCATCAAGAAACCACTCATGCCTAAAAACTTACCTAAAACACTTACTATGATACCTATGTGATTCATCCTACAATCCTCTCATTCACATCCTTACTCAAGTTTACAATCTCATTCTTCTTATTTTATCTTTATTTTTAGAGTTATCAAGAAATCCTTCAACGTTCTTAAAATAATTTTAAACATTCCCAAAGGCCTATAGATAGGCTTTTAGATACCAAAACCTTGATTAAGCTCTTAAATTTTTTTATGAAGATTAGACTATGTCATCGACTCTATCAATATGTTGTCTTAGTTTTATCATTGCCAATAAAACCTTGAAGCTCTGTTATTCTCATTTATAGGTGTCTTAATATGGCTTGAACTTCTCTTGGATACATGTTATAAAGTCATTCAAGAAGTGTTTGAAAGAATAATTACTACTAAAGACATCTATGGAGATTGGAAACTCATGAAAAAATTTATACTCTCCTTTACCATCATAAACATGCTTACAACCTTGTGATTTCAAATTTCCTTCCTTCATACCTTTTTTCTCACACTTCATCTTTAAAAAACCTTAGAAATTCCTTGAAAAACCTTGAATGCATAATAAAACTATACATATATGCCTCTCTATGTTTTTTATCATATTGTAAATCTTATAAGATGTTTATAGGTCCTCTTGGAATATGATGGATCATAATTAAACTCTAAAACCCTTGACAAACCATGGAATGATTAAAAAATTCAAATTAGTAGACCTATAGATTAGGTTTGTGAATCTCTTACAACTTAAATTACATATAAACCCTTTCTACAACATTATTGGTAGGCTCATTTTTAGGTTTAGATCATGTTAACCCCTATCTATAGTCTTTTTTGACCATTAAGAAATCTTTTAACTTTGTTGCAAGATTGAAAACCCTATCTATAGTCTTGTTTGACTTGTAACTTTGTTTATGAGAGCCCTAAAACCTAATGAAAACCTTATAATTATATATTGATCTAGAGAAACATGCTTGGAAACATGGAATATGCCTAAAACTTAACTTTATCATCATGCTTTATAACTTCAAAGTTTTATTTCTTCATATTCTCACATATTTACAATTTTCATGTCTTACAACCTCTTTATCCACTAGACAAACAAACTAACTCATATCTTCACCTTGAAACCTTAATCATGTTACAATAATTATAAAACCTTGATTCTCATCTACTGATTATGTTTTGGTTCTTGAAACCTCCTGATCTTATGGAGGTTTATTACTATGTATAATATTTTGATGACAAGCTTGTAAAATAGGCCTACAACTTTCTTGACATATGATTAATATTATAAATACAACTACAACAATTCTTTTAGATCATAATATAACTTTATCTCATCATTATAATCATCGTGACCCCTAAAAAGAATCACTATAGACCTGTAGATCCTTTTGATGAGGCTCGAACAAACTCCAAAATCTTGTTTATATTTGAAACTTTGATGTTTCTTCAACTTATAGATCTATACATTACTTAAATGCTTTTTCATATGCTTAGGAGTAACACAAAACCTTGTTTCTTTCCTCTTCCATCCTCAAGATCATCAAAACATGTCAAAAAGTAATGGTACAAATTTAGGGTTTTAGTGACCTTTTTAGACTGAGTTCACAAAGTTTTGAAAGGTCTTATGAAACTCACATGATTTATACCTCTTTATAATTTTTTTTAACCTTTAAGGGATGTGAAAAGGACTATCAAGACTCCCTCATGACCCTATATATTCCATGTAAGAGGAGAGACTTGATCAAAAATTATTAATGGGTTGATTGTAATCCTTAAAAATCTTGTGTTTTATTTTTGGATCTTTTTTTCTATTCTCATTTTAATCTCATAAGGCATAAAACATGATTTTTACAATCCTAATGACTTATTATTTACTCCTATGAAAAATTTAAGGGCTAAAAACATTACTCAACAAGCTCTAAAACCTTGTTTATATGTTACATAGACATGCAACTTTGATATTAACTTATGATCTTCTTCGTGGAGCCTTAGATCCTTAAAAGTTATTAATAATCCACTTTTAACATTATCTAGTCTCTATCTAATCCTTTTAATATCCTTTTATCATTTCATTATATATTTGATAGGGCTATGCTGACCTTCATAAACCCACAGCCTACTATTTATCTCTATTTTCCTCATTATAACATTTGGAAACATGTGGAAACTTCTTAGGATATCTCATCTTCCTTGTTTGTAGGCATGTAGATGCTTGGATTGAGTGATAACCATGCTTAGTTATCTTTGTAAATATTGAAATGACACTTTTGGATGCCAAAGAGATTAAATATTTAAAAATCTTTCATGAAACCTATATGAATACACCTTGAAACAATAAAATCTACCTTGATCTTCCATGAATGAAATCTTGGAGAGCTGCAACAAGTCTATAATTAGTCTGAACATGGTTTGAATTATCTTTTTCCACATTGAAGGGTTAGAAAAAATACACAAATAAGTAAAATAAATGATGAAACAAGTCAAAGACACCTTTTTCAATAACAAGTATGGACATTAGGAGATTGAGGAGTCTTAAACCTCTAACATACCTTTATTTCCCATTTTTTTAATGTTTCACCATTTAAAATGACACTAATGAATGAATTAACACCCATTTTTGATATATTTTCACTTTAAATCACTTTTATGCCATTTAAGTGATCAAATAATATTGACTAAGGGCTAAAAAAACTTTATGACCTCTCAAATTCTCCTAAGACCTTATTAAATCCTTAAAATATCTAGAAACCCCCTAAATAATCATCAAATACTTGATTTTGATTTAGGGATATCACCCACATTAAGGTAATACCAACTCATAATCAAATGATCTTGGCCTATAAACCTAATTACTAGCATGCAATGTGATGTAAGGTCAAGATGACTTGAAAGGTCAACATTTTTGGTGACCTCTATGGTCTAGTTGCATGATCAACAAGGATAAAATAGAATTATGCAAGTTCATAGATCATAGGAGTTAGTAAAATCTCAAAACTAATCAATCTAAAAGTACCACCATGACTAAAACATGTTTGACTAGCCTGTAAATGAATTGAAGATGACCTAAAACACAAAAATAAATAAAATAAAAATAGAACTATTGTGCAAAAGAACATAAAGGAATGAAAAAAAACTACACTAATCATAAAGTAATGTGCAAAAAAACTTGAAGGAATATGAAAAATCTAAACTACTTGTACATGTTTGGAACAAGACCTCAAAATCATGGTTTGAGGTGTATCCTATTGACTAGGATAGGTATCACTTCTCCATCCATAATTGAGAGATGGAAAGCATTTTATTGATTGAAACTAGTGACAATGTATGGGCCACTCTAAATATAATCAAACTTTGAGTGTCTTCTAACTTTGGATCTATCTTCTTCCAATTTCAAAACTAGATCTCCTTCCTTGAAATTTTATTTAAACAACCTTATTATCAAAAGTATTCATCACTTGGGCTTGGTAAACCTTAAGAGTTTGAATTTATTGGTATCTTATTTTTTATAGCTCTGTTAATTCATCCAACCTTACTATAATTTCATTATATTATATCATTTCTAGTTGATGTGATAGCTCAAGACAAGGCAAATCTAATTATAAAGAAATATTTGCCTCTCTCCCATATACCAAAATTAAAGGATAGATCTAAATGGATCTCTTTTGTATGATTATATCAACTCAAAGGGATATTGTGATTTTGGGTTTCCAAGATCTTTTATTATATTCTATTTTCCTCTTGATAATCCTTACCAAGTTCTTGTTAGTAGACTTAGCCAAACCATTACTTTGAGGGTAATACTTTGAAGTAGTCTTGAGATAAATTCCATGCTTGACCACCCATTCACTAATTTGAGTGCCTACAAAATCATTTATCATTATCAAAAAATTATATTAGATAGGACACCAAACCTATGACAATTCCTTCAATAAAATCAAAAATTGAAGCTTTATTATCCTCCTTAAATGCAAAAAATTTATCCCATATGGTGAATTCATCAATGGCTAGTAACACCCATTTTTGACCAATACTAGAAGGTGGATTTATCATGCCAATGAAGTATAAACCCCAATGAACAAATGGATAATATACTTGAATAAGATGAAGAGAAAGGGAAATCAACCTTTGATTTCCTATAAAGTAGGCACATTTCTTGTAACTTCTCACCCACTTATGAGCATCTTTAAACAAATCAAGCCAATAATAAATAGATCTCATGATCTTGAGACCAACATTTATTGATGAGAAATGGCATCTTGATAGGTCATCATAAAACTCCTAAAGAACTCTATGAATTTAATCATGATTAATACATCTTAACAACACTCCATTCATGTCTTTTATAAACAAAACACCATAAAAATAATTTATGGGGTATGTGGCAGCATAAAATGCCTCTCTTAACCTTGTCAAGGCCTTGAGGATACTCCTCTGTGTCCAAGAAAATAATCATGTATTGAATATAACTATCTGGAGGATAAGTAGGAGTTGATTGGTCTTATTGTATCATATATATGGTCATATTATCAGCCTATAGGTCTATTATAATTTGATCATAAATCTATTTACCTCGTAGAAGCTTGGTGACTTTGATTTTAACATCATACTCCATGAATTTTGTGATCCATCCAACCCTCTTTTCCTCACATCCCTACCTAAAAGGAAATCCTTAATACTTGGATGAGGCACCATCGATTGAATCTTATTATTAGAAATCATGTGCCTAAATTTCTTAAGAGATCTTATAATAATGAAAACTTGTTTTTCAATAAAACTATACCTTAGTTCATATTCCTTTAATGATTGACTAAAAAAGGCTATTGGATACTCCATTCATTGATTATTTTGTTAAGATGGATAAGATGCTCTCACTTCCTTTAAAAGTATAAATGATGAAGTCCTTGTCATAGTTGTGATTCACAAGAGTAGGAACTTTTGAGATTTATTGCTTGATTATTTCAAAGTTTTACTTACCTTATCTTGACCAGATGAAAATTGTATTCTTCCTAAACATGGAGTTAAGAGGCTTGACCAAAGAAGAAAAGTCTGATAAAAATCTTCTCACAAAATTGATTCTCCCCAAAAATATTTTAAGACCCTTCTTATGACTCGGGAGAGAAAGAGACAATATATCCTTAACCCTTTTTATATCAATGACAAGGCCATCCTTTGAGACTATAAAATATTTTTTCTCATGAAGAACAAACACTCTTTTTATCATGAACAAAATATATACACTTTTTGGGGTTAAGAGAAACTCCAAATTGCATACATTTAACAATTTTTTTTCTAAATGTTTCAAGTGTTCATGTGCATGCTTTAAATAAATAATTATATCATACAAATAAATTAAGACCATGTCATTAATAATAAATTTAAAATCCATATTCATTTTATATTTGAAAGGTTTCACAAGAATTAGTAAACCCAAAGGGCATCTTCTTGTAAGCAAAGGTTCCCCATTTGGTTATAAAGGCTATCTTAAACTATTCTGATTCATGGACTAGGATTTGTTTAAACCCTAAATATCTATATAGAAGATAAAAACTTTCATCTCTACTTACTATTTGAATAATTTATTCCATGGATGGAAAATGGTAATGATCCTTAAGAGGGGTATCTATTTAACCTAATATATCCCTTATTATTCCTAACTAGAACAAGATTTTCCACCCATGAAGAGTTCTTGATGGGGAAAATTATGTCAGATTATATGGGTTTGGTCAATCCTTTTTTCATTAAAAGTTTAATCTTGGGATTAATTGGCTTTAAATTATACCTAATGGGATTTTCATTAGGGTCTAATTCAATGGCATCTTCAATTAATCCTAGATCAAAACCTTTGAGTTCCTCATAACTCAAAGCAAACACATCACCATACTTTTGGTAAAGGTCAATGAAAGTTTCTTATTTAGATTCAGAAAATACATTTCCAAGATTCAAAATCTTGTCGCTTATGATGGTCAATTTTTTAAAGTCTTCCCTATCTATAGTCATATTTATTATTTCCTTTTTGAGATAATCATACCATTCAAAGACACTCTACAAATTAATCAATCCCTTTGGAAAGTTATTAGTTTTTAGATGCATCATTTAATCTCTATATTCCTCCTAAAGTCTTGACTAATTCTTGGTATAAAATTCTACCTCCTCTTGTAGAAAATGAAAAATTTGTTCATCATTCTCAAATAATTGATAATTAGTTACATTATCTTAGATAATTGATTTGACCACCAATTGAACATGTTGATCCACACTTTTCATGTCTTAAGAATAGTATGTTAGTGCTCACATAAGTAAATATATTTGTGAGTATATAGTTATTAATCTTATATTTGGATATATGTGAGTTATGAAAAAAACTCATAATTAGATAGGCTTGAGAGATTGTATGAGGATTACTAGATATAAAAGAGAGATATTGGGGAGGAGGTGAGAGATAAAAATGATTTAGATTGATGTTGAATCCATGTATTAAGGAGAGTGTCTTCCTATATAATGTAACTCCTCAAGATGAATAAGATATCCTGATTGAATTATATTTTTAAGTGTATTCATATTTTATTATGTAATTTCTCTATTTTATTTGTGCTTAGCTTATGATAATCTAAACTAGAGTTATTATCTATTGTCAAAGCAATGCTTGATCTTTTTGTGATGGAGGATTATAAGAAAAGAGGAAAAATTATTAATAATTTGCACTTATAGATGATGACAAAATTATTGTGAAAAAATTTGTAATATAGGTTTAGATAAAGTTAGTATAGCATGCATATTTATTAGTACATGGGTTTCTATTTTCTCTTCTTTAGCATCGATAGTAGGGATTAATGCAAGTCCTAAATAAGTGTATTCATCCATAAAGATTTTTTTCGCCATTGACCAATTTTTTTTCAATATGTAGGTGGACTTTGAAGGATATTTGATGCCTCCTATGTAATAATCCTAATAAATATGAATTTTAATGTTTCTCTTGACAACGAAGAAGATTTATATCACATAGATTGATTCTTAGCTTCATATGTTTGACATCTTCACACATAATTAGTATTCATGCAAGTTTTAATCAGTGAAAAATGTTGGATGGACAATAATGAGATGGTATTAGTGAAAATGTGGAGAGACTTAGTTGTGTTGGTTTCACAATCAACATCCAACACTTGTTTTTCTATCAAACCTGCATTCTATCTTCAATCATAGCTACATCAACATAGTTTCATATACATTCACTTTGATCTATCTTGGCCTTAGAAAATTGTCCACCAAATGTACTACATATCAGACTACTTCAATGGCTTACTCTTCCCCTCAGATCATTGCTCCTACTTGATTTATATACATGATGAAGCCATGCAATAAAAATATCACAACATTAAGTTAAGTCTTTTAATAAAATAGGCCAATTCAAAATGTTAGATTTAAAGAATCAAGAGTATGATTCTTAAATGGTTTAATTTCATATTAACATCAAAAAACTTCATATTGATTAATCTTAAATATATCTTTAATTGATTAGGGGTTATTTTGTAATTATTAGCTTAGTATATATTTAACACTCTTAAAGTCTTTTTAGTGTCATAGTTTCATCCTTTTTTATTTGTCTTCATTTAAATAATTTGTTTTTGATAATTTTTTTTTTCATTTAAGTTTATTTGTCTCATGTGGTTGTTATAAGGTCTTGAAAATACAAAGTTGAGAGTTATTATCTTTTCTAAGTAGAATTCCATTTTTTTTATGTACAAAAATTTTAAGTTGTTTAGGTTTAAATTTCAAAAGTTAATAAATGGTCTTTTTATGTCCAAAGATTTAAAATTGTAAGATTAAAAATATTGGATGCATTATCATTTTTATATGACATCTAGATTATGGGGTGTTTTATCTTCAAAGTCTTCATACAACTTAGATTCATCAACACATGTGCTAAGTAAGCAATAAGATGTAGGAAGATGGGGAACATAAGAGGTTGGAGTAAAAATAACATCCTATCTTAAAACACTAATGATAGGATTGCATATTTATATAGTTGTGTTATATGGGCCAAAATGACTATGCCAAGGATGATCATCAGTGGTAGTGGAAACTATATACATTGTTTGAGATTGAGTGCCAACAATCATGTAAAACATCTACATGAGGTGATGAGGACATAATCCTTATTTTTTAATTATAATTTTTTTAGTATTTTGTGTGTTTTGAAATAATAACAGAAGTAAATTTTTTTTCAAGATTTATAACACGTGAGTAAGATTATTATGTATTACCCTACTAGACTAGAAAAAAAGAGAGTGTAGATATCATGGAATATGGAAATGGTTGTATAGGAGGGTAACTAACTATAGAAATACTCTAACTATAGAGATAATTTGAGTGTCATACTTACTTATGAATATGATTGGCTAGTGAAATTTTTATTGCTTCACATAGTAGTGGTCATGTAAAATAAGATCCAGACAACAAGATTTAGATAGTAGTATGCAGACCTAAAAGTTTACGTTGTCATATGATTCTATTTCTAGTTCATGTGATGTATTTTCTCCCCATGTTCACACTAAGGGGGAATGTTAGGAATAGTATGCCAGTACTCAAATAAATAATAATATTTATGAGTATATAGTTATCAATATTGTATTTGGATGTATGTGAGTTTTGATAAAAACTCACTATTGGATAGGCTTTAGAGATTATAGGAGGATTACTAGAGATAAAAGAGAGATATTGGGGAGGAGTTGAGAGATAGAAGTGATTCAAATTGATGTTGACTCCCTGTATTAAGGAGAGTGTCTTATTATATAATGTAATTCCTCAAGATGAATAAGATATCCTAATTGAATTAAGTTTTTATGTGCATTCATATTTTATTGTGTAATTTCTTTGTTTCATGTGTGCTTAGCTTATGATAATATAAATTTAATTTATTATCATGATGTCTAGAGGAATGTCATATTATAACCCAATTACTACAGGTTTATCATCATACTTGTTTTGAGTTCTTGGCATCACTTGGATGTTGAAGGCATTAAAGTATTCAAGTAAATCCCATACTCTATGATTATAGGTTTTTAACAAGTCATTAGTATCTATGATTTGAGATCTAAACTGATACATGACAAGTTCACTATCTCCAGATATTTATAATACCTTGATTCCTTTCTTTTGAGCTAGTTGGAGGCCTTGAATCAATACTTCATTTTCAACTACATTGTTAGTACAATTTAAATGAAGTCTAAAAGCAAAGAAACATCTCTCTTTTTTAGGAGAGATTATCAACACACTAGCACAAAAACCATTTTTATCCTTGAACCATCAAATTAAAAATACTATACTTCATTATGATCCTTTTGTGGCTTCACAAGATTAGGTATGACTAAATTTTATTCATGTATGAAATAGGTGCATAATCTAGTTTCTTCCATATGATCATATGGATCTAATTCATAATGAGATCTTACCCTATTATTGAGGAAAATATTTGGAATCTCTTCTAAAGAGGTGGAAGCCTCATGTAGAATAATATCATATTCATATCATTCATAGTTCAATTCATGTTAATAATACTAGGCATATAAATCTCAATGTGGTCTTTAGAGATAGGCTCATCCTTGATAGTTACCTTTGTCTCATACCTAGTATTTAAAAGCATGTGACAATAATTTGAAGACAAATACCCTCACATTTGTGTGGTCAATTACTTAGAAAGTTATATGGAAAAATAGGGAGGGAGATATATGATTGAAATGTATTACAAAATGGAAATACTTGGGTAAGCATGAATGGTAAGATTCAAAATTTTAGAGACCCCTATTATTTTAACAATGATACCATATAATTTATTAACTCCCTTAGTGACTAGTGTATATTATATGCCCAAAAAATTAGCCCTTTATTTGGTATAACAAAACTTTTCCCTTTTGAGGATTGTAATATAGGATTATGCCTTGAATTCAATAATAGAATTTATATTTTCCTCTTTCATACTATCAATTTTTTTTAATATTCTATGATTTTTAGTTGTTGATCTTTACTTATGGATGTTTTATTCCCTTTAAATTCTATATAATCACCCTTACACCCTCTTTTTTAGGTTGTATGCTATGTACATTTCTTAGCTCCATGCAAAATATTTATGTAAAGGCTAATAAAGTTGCACATTATGTGAAAGTTATGTGATTTCCCATTACTTTTAAAGATTATTGGGATATTCTATCAAGTTAAGGAGCTCTCTAAACTTTGTGCATCACCATTTTGTGAATTTCATTTACTTCTACTCCATTTTCCATATTGAAATCATAGTTACAATTGTAATAAGTACCCTTTTATTAGTTTTTTAGGGATACAAACTAATACTAAATTAGGTGCACATAGTTTAAGAAGGGATCTAGCCTTCTCCATAGTTTCATCCCAAGGAACCACACCTTGGGTATGTTCCCATTGTTATAGTGAATCATCTTATCAATCAAACAAATGCAATATTTTTGTGACAATAGTTTACCTAAAAATGAAAATGAAAAAGATGGGTTGCGCATCACTACTTATGTTTCCGATACTCTAAAGAGGGATCAAATTTACATAGTTCTTAAATTTATGTGTATTTTTGAAATAAATCTCCTTTAGTATGGATGAAACCTATAATATATATTTCAAAACTTAAAAATAACCAAACATGACTTGGCATAGGTGTTTTAGACTTGGATAGGGCTTATTCCTTATGACTAATCTCCAGTTTGAAAAATTTAGGGGGTTCATTATTAATGTGAAAGTGATAGATAAATTCTTATATTAGTTATTGATAGATAATTTAAAAATAATAACTATATGGGAATAGGATCAGACCTATCATGTATAAATAAATGACTATTTTGAAAACTTCTCACACCATTGACATGGAAAATGTATGGACCGACCCATAGAAATAATTTGAATTTGGAAAATGATACTTGAAATGAATTTAGATAGATCTAATAGAGGTGGATGATTTTAATAATCTAGATCCAGGTGATTATGACTAAAGGCATATATAAAATAATAACATTATGTTGATGATAAGGAGATAGTTTGATTAGGATAATGAGAATATTAGGCACACAATAGGTAATTCCTATAGGTGACGAATATAAAATCAAAAAGTTTAGGCCTATAAATGGAAAATAGATAATAAATAAGGGTGTACAAGATCAATTCATGCACACTAACATCATGTAATATAAATATAGTTCAAGACTAACATCATACAATGTCTAATATAATATTTATGTGTATACACTAAGAGCCTTAAATAATATGATTTGTGATAGTTTTATGACCTTAATATCCAATAATTACATGTTTTAAATCCTTTAGATAACCAATTCTTAACCTACCCATCTATCTATATTAGTATTAAGGTGTCCTAAGCTCAAATTTCAAAACTCAAGCAAGGACCTGATGAGCCCATTAGTGACTATATGATTCATTATAAGACTAATATTTTAAAAATGATAAATCCTATGGATGTTTAACCTTTTTTGGAAATAAGGATTAAAGGAAAGAGTAGAATAAGAAATAAAGGATTAATACTCTAAAAAGTAGGCCAATTAAATGAAATTAGACTATATTTATATTTTGATAAGATATATTGAATCTAAGAATATACTAAATATAGAAATCACAAACATTAAATGTTATAATAATATTAATTTGAAGGATTAATTATACTTAACTTATACACTAATGTGTGGGTAGGTATGAGTAGTGTAGGTGTAGGAATGGACTATCTAAATATCTAGATCTAGTCATTAGATAATAAATATACTTTCTATGAGTCTAGATAATTACATCACACTATAGATAGTAGTTCGTAATTCTACCACTAGTGTCCTATATAGGATATTGAATAGTTTTTAAAAATTCCATGTATTCCTATTAGGGTTCACTATCACCTTTTATATTCTATGTTCAAATCATGTGAAAAGGTTCTTAATGTTAGTATTTTTCTTAAAACCCTAAATCTATAATTAGGGTATGCTACCTTATAAAATAGGGGTTAATAGGCTCAAGTGAATTTGAGATGACCTTAAAACCCCACATGTTAGTGAGAACTACCTACGTAGTTTTTACTTTAAATAGGGACTCAAACATATGTAATTTTCCCCTATGGGTGGGCTTATGTTTGAATAAGGGTGTAGTATTCTATATGTGAGTGCATGTAGTGATCTATATTAAAAATTGACAAATACTAATCATGGGATGATTTTTATTACATTATAATTGTAAGAGGAATAATCTTATGAATGATATTGAAATAAGGAAGAATAGGTTAGTTTTGTAATCTTGATAGGTGTAATATCCCTAATTAATTCTCTAGAAATAACTTTAATTAAAATGTTTCCCAGCATATGTAAATCACTAACTAGTATGCAAGAAAACACCAAGAAGAAGATCATTACCAGTAAGAGGAGCATTTATTTTTACTAAGGAACAACAGTAAGGGAATCACTACCATTAGGAGTAGCATTTCCATTTACTAAGGAAGAACAACAATTACTTAAGGAGATCACCACATTAAATAGTGTTAGAGGTACAATCACTGAGGGGAGTGAATTAGTGAGCCAAGATATTTCAATTTAAATTGTAGTCATTTAAAAATATTTTTAAAATATCATATACTAGCTTGATCAAGAAACATTAACAAGAGAGATCATTCATTCAATACATACACAAGATAAAACACATAGCACATAGTTCTTGTGAGAAAACATCATGGGGATTAAAACCCACTCTTAATTCTATAACACATGGACTACTTGTCCTATTATAAATTACAAACATGAGACTAGTTAAATACTTTAGACCAATAAACCTTGATCATATCCTCTTGACCAAAGGCTTTTAGTGAAACACCTATTTTATAGGAGTAATTTCCCCTAAGGAAGATCAAGTCATTTAGACCCTCATTTGAACACTTAAACCTTAAAACTAATGTATTCAACACCTGATGATTGATCTTTTTTAATATAATGCATACACAAAATCTCTCTCTATCTCATATAGGCCTCTCATATAGGCATGCCATAATCTCTCTCCTTCTTCACTCAAATTATCCTCATATGCACACTCAAACCTATTCACATATTATCAAACTACAAGATAACTATTTTTACATTATAAATATTATTTATAGGTCATACACATAGTCCTCAATCTTCTCTACTCATTAACTCATCAACTGGGCACTCTACCCCTCCTTCACTCGATAATTCTTACATGCACCTTGCACTAGTCTTCTCAAAAGTCTAGAAACCAACACATTTGGTTTCAAAATTTATAGATAAATCATGAATTAACAAGATAAAAAATTTCCTTTTCAGCCACAATATATTATTTCACCATTAAGTCATCTCACATGGGTCACACTTAAGCACAATCCACTTTTAAATAGGCCAAAGTCACTTTTAGGTCCTTTGGAGACCCATTCAACTCTTTAACACTTCTCTAAGTAAACTAAGAAAAATAAGAAAACTTAAAAAATGCATTTACCCATTCCAAATTATCTATAAGTTCTTAAGTTCTAGAAATCATGATAGTACCCTTCTACTTAAGCACAATTCATTCAAATAACATTATGTGTACATAGTCCCCATGAATGAACACACAATCAACTTTTAATTTTTTTTTCATACTAAATATGATTATTAAAACATTAATAATTCACAAATATTATCCTAATGGATTCTAAAACATGATCCAATATCTAATTCATAATTAAACATTGAAATAACATCAGAATGAGCTTAATTACCCTTCGTAAGTTACTTGCAAAACATAATCAAACACATAATCAACTTTAGATCTCAATATATTTCAACATACACATTTATAGATCTTAAAATTAGGTTCATTAGATGAACCACTTATTCCTCTTCATCTTTTATTTTTACAGCATGGTCATACATAGATCAAAAGTTATGGAACATAAACTAAGCACTAGTTTTTCCTTTGTTAAATTCAAATATTTGAATTCAAATGGTCATAGTTAAACTTCAAACACTATGATATCATATTGATTCCTCATGCTTATATTAAACACACACCATCAATCTTATTATATGAAGCTCAACCTTTAACACATAGTACACCAATGCCAAATGTTAAACTTTGACCATTTGACCTCATCTCATGTAATCTAGTAACTTTGACCTCACACATTCCATTGATATATTTGAGATTATTCTAAATTTAAAAATGCTATAAAATATCATTTTTACCTCTTAACTTTAATTCACACAATTTATCTCCATCTATATGATCACCCACTCATCATTGATCCTTGGAAGAAGGATAATCTTTATCTCTACTCAATGTTAAGCATCAAACACTTGGCACCATCTTAGAGCATCCTGACATCTTAGAGTAAACATGCTCAGTCGATGTTTCTCTAACTTTACCTTGTGTAAATTTGACTAAGTATGGGAACATTTACAATCTATCTGTAAGGTTAACTTCTTACCTTCATATCTTTTACTACACTTAGATGCATGATCTAAAATTTGGACCATATGTTTTCCTCACATAGGAGAATCCAACCATGTGAAAAAATGCTCCTAAAACCCTCACAAATTTGAGATATAATGAAATTAAAATTCTCACTTATATTTTTAAACCACAAAGCTAACTATGTCAAAAGCTTATCTAGAAGGCCAACTTTAAGCATGCATATCTTTTGTTGTACTTTGGCACTTGATCTAAAAGTTAGCTTAAATAAACTAGGAAAAAATTAAATAAACCCATATGATCAACCTCTCATGAAATTTCCACATGGGAAATATATGAATACATAAAAATGCTTACTTAGCTCTTCTTACCACATTGCAAATTTTGGCTAAGTATGGGAAAACACTATCAAAATGTTTGGGAGCCCAACTTTGCACTTGCATATCTTTTTTCACACTTAAGTACATGACCTAATATTTAGCATATAATAACAAGGGAATAATTTGATCACAACTATATGACCAACTCCCTCTTACTCATCCACACATGACTATGGTGAGGTCAATAAATTATCTACTTAGATTTTCTACCACTACAACCAAAATGTCTAGATGGAAAAAATGGACTACTAGATAAACTCCACTCATGCACACAAGCACTCAAAGAATTATTGAATTATAATAGGACCCATATCACATGATAAATACTCCATACTCATCCCTAAACATCTTTATCCATGCCAAAACTAAAGATCAACCAAGCCTCCTTCAAGCAGACTAGGATAATCACATTATACACTTTATCATTATCACTTTGACTATCAGGGTACTTCATCCACTCACTTGGACACTTTTATGAATTCATCATGAAATAAATGACAATACTCCAAAAATATCCCCCTTTATCATTTATTTCAACAACCATCATATAGAAATATTCATCTCACCTTCCTTCTCTCTCTTCAAGCACTCCCACAATAGGAACTGTCTCCCCCTTTGACACAATGACAAAGTGGGAACCAAATGATCTTTAGGAATTGAAAATAATATAAACAAGAGAGGACCAGATTAAAAATATGATATAAACTCCCCATTACCTTGATCCTACCTTTTCTTATCTTGACACCTTCCTCTTGCTCCATGCCAACTCTCTCTTCAATCAAACATTACAACCAATAAAGAAAGAACATGCAATTATGACTAAGTTTCATCAAGTAATCATACAAAACTTATTTAAATATCATTTATAGAAGATATAACCACATATTCAATATGACTGAAGCATCTCGCATGTGCTTCCCCTCACACCATTCAAAACTCCTCAAGCCATTTAAGCTATGTGAGGTAGCTCCCCCTAACACTATGCATACCACCTTGTACTTCTCAACCATGCACTAAAATCTAATGTAAATCTTTAATAAACATTTGATATGGACTCTCCCTAAGATCTATGATCCATTGCATCACTTAATCAACTTTAGATCTCCATACACCATGAAAAAGCCACTATACATGCTTACTAGCCTTATCTCTTCAAGCTACCTCAAGGATCACCAACCAAACTTCATTCCATTCAAAAAATATGAAAAATACACTCAACCAACCTAATAAATCACCTAAAAACACTCATGCCTTTCTCTTTTTAAAACATTTATAAAAAATTACTCTTTTTCTTACTAGGCTTGTCTAGTCTCCTTGTAGCCATATCTATAACTTTTAGATCCCATAACTTTTAGTAAAAACATTATCAAGACCTAAAAATTCATATCTAGATAAATCTCATATTCCATCTAAATCAAACAAATTTTTAACAACTAGATCATTCTCTATAATATACTTCCTTCACAAACCAACTTGCTAATTAAGCCTCCATCTTGGCAAAAACATGAATAATTTGAAAACCACAAACCTTAAAATACCTATGAATCTTGATTTTAAAACCCATTTGTCCTATTAAATATATTAAAAATCCTTAGACCTCAAATCATAAGGCAAACCACTTTTCAAGCACAGCGCAAACCCTAGAAACTCAAAACAAGCAAGGTCAACAAATCGTCTTCTAGTCAACATCCACCTATGAAACTTCTTTCACATCTAGATACACCCATAACACAATTTTGGACCAAAATTTGAGGCTCCATACCTTTGGGAACATATACTTTCTAGAACCTAATTTAGGACCTGCATATTCTTAAGCACAAACTGGGAAACTTGAGAGCAAATATAAATCTCCAATTTGACTTTAACATACCTTCATATCACAATACCACCTAGAGCATGTTATAATAAGGTTAATATACCTTTATATACAAAAATATCATCTTGAAAACTCAAAAATATTCCTTTTCCATTTGGGAACCTTCAATCTAACCCTATAGACTATTCCATATATAGTTATCAACATTATGACATCACCTTAGCATATATTCCACTTGGACCTACTTTCTCTAAGTGAAAACACTCATCTCTAACCTTCTATGAACTTCTAAATAACATCGCATCAACACTTTATTCTCCACTATAAGGAGTCTCTTAAGAAGCATAGACAGAGACATCATTTGTACCACATTGCTCAAAAACAAAGTGAAGCCAAGAGTGGCCCACATCTCCTCAATAACCATAGGAATCCTCTTATAGCTATAAGAATTATTTCAATTGGTCTTATTCTTCTTAGTCTAAACTATGTCAAGTGGTTCCTTTTCTATATCACTCTCCTCTTCTAAAATAGAATTGAAAACACATGGAGAAACTATGCAATCTTGACATACCTTTTCCTTCAAAACATCAACCTTGAATCTTAGAAACTCATCACTTGGTATAGAGAATTGATGTTCTTTGCATGATACATGATTAAAAATATAAATATGTTACTTGGATCCATACATACCTCAAAAATAGCTTTAACTAGCACCTTGGTCTTCTCCTTGAGCTTGGTTTCTTCATTCTTAACATAAACAAATAATGAGAGCCCTTGGCACTCTTTAACATCTATAGCATTCTCCACCATATCAAATTGATTACTTAGACATGTAGACTCATCATAATTCCTACTTACCACCTTTGGTCTCCATGAGTTCACTTTTATTATATCTTTCACTCTAGGATCCTGATAAAACCTATTCTATCTTATAGGCCTTTACTTGCAGAATCTAGCAATGTGACCTCTCTATTCATAGCTATAGAAAACCATACTCCTTGATGGAAACTCAGCATATCTTACCTTTAATGGAAAATGTTTTTAAAATTTTCCTACATCATGATAGTTTAAGCACTCAACCTTTCTCACACATTTTGAGTGATGACCCTCATCATAGTTCCATGTAAATTCATTTCTAACAGGTCTCTTACATTCTCTAGCTCTATGCATAAACTGATTATAAGTATAGTAGTTACCATTGAAATTTACATACCTCATGGAATTTGGTTATCTAATATAATTTGTCCTCAATATATTTACACCATCATTCCTTGTTTTATGATTTGTTATCAATGGTTGATTATCCTTGTTCACATTAGTCTTCATCTTGTCTTGATTTGTAGTCTCTAATTCTTGTTTGTGTCCAAGACTAGTCTTATCACTTGCATGTTTTTGATCATTCAAAATGTTTTCTAGATCACGTGAGCTCTTCTAAAATATCAAAAATTACATTACCTTACTATATATCTTCTCTAACTCAGATTTTAATGGCTCATTTTCAATTACATACCTTATACATTCATCTTCTTTAACATTTAGGCTTGTAGAAAGGATTTACAATTGAAAAATGAGATGCTTGACCATATATTTTTGATCCTTGGATTATTCATCCATTCTTACGTCAAAAACATTTTATTTATCCTCAAATTCCTTGAGCTTATAATTCATCTTCTTATTGATCTTCTTCTCAATATTTAATTCTTCATGAGCATTTGTCAATGCAGTCTCATAGTCTTCTTCATATTCATCGTCATCTAAATCACTCCAAGTAGACTCCTTTTGATGTGAAAAAGTACCTTCTTTAACCATAAATATTTATTCATATTCAACATAAACAACATCTTCATGATCATACTCTAAGTCATTGAATTCACTCTCATTTGATGAGACACAATCTTCTTTAGTGTAGAGACTCTTCTTATCCTTGAATTAATTCTTGTTGTCAAACCTTATAAATCCCTTTCTAATTTTATTAGACCTAAATGATCTCTTTCCATCATCATGACCTTGACCATTCTCTTCATCATCATCCTTATTATACTTATGAGGACACTTGTTAGCAAAATGTCATATCTCACCACAATTGAAGCATTTGAGGGGTAGTTTACCTTTATACTTGCCTGAACCTATTCTTAATTTTATTTAAATCAAATAAATTAGGTAATCCTCATCTATATCATAAATATCATCCTTTTTGGGTTTGTTACCTTGGAATTTATTCTTTGGCTTCATTTTAGTATTGAAATTTGCTTCTTTATTTGGTGATATATCATCATTCTTTCTCATCTCATAAGCAGTAAGGGTTCCATGTAATTGATCCATCTTAAACTAATTAATATCATGAATTTATTATATACACTTAATTTTTGATCAAATTATAGGGATAGAGACCTTAATACCTTTTGAATTATAGTATCCAAACCCACCCAATTAAGCTAGGTCATCTAGGCCATCAAAATCAATGTCAATTATTAACAATCTTGTCATTAATGCCTTAGACTTTATTTTTCACTTTTTGACTCCTAACCTTTTTTTTGGTAAATTTTAATCTATTTTCATTTTTTTGGGGGGTAAATTCTGCTACACAGATTTTCCCTGACATCTAATTCTCCTAAACTAGTTCATTTTAATCCCAAAAAATCCCTACAAATTTTTTAATGCATCCTATACCTAAACTATGTTGTTAGTATCCATGATATATCTTCTAACCCATCCTTTGGCACATAAAACCCTCAATATCAAACCATCATATGACTTTTTACTTAGCTAGGATAATTAGATCTCTGATATTCAATAATAGAACATGAACAAATGAATAGTAATGTCTCCTTTGTATAGTAAAATTTAAAAAATTATAAAGCTTTAATTATTTACTCATAAATTTTGTATTTTTTTCATACTTTAATTTCTATAATATATTTTTATAGACTAAAATACATTATGAAATGTAGACAATGTAGAGAGTTTTTTAGCTTTAACCACATATTTTTCATAAAATTTGAAATTTTATCTCATTTTTTTGCATATTGGACACCATTTAATATACTTATCATGAAGATATAATTGAAAAATAATAATGTAAGTGAAGTAACATATTTACAAAATAAATCATTTATTTTTTATTTTATACTACAATTTATTATCTTAGTTTTTTGTGTTATTATGGTCTTTCTCAAATCACCATCCCATGTTGTACCTTTGCAACATGCGATGAGATTTGAGTGTGGCATATTTATATAAATAATGTTTTAAAAAATGTATCATTTACTATAACTTTATCTCTTTCATGAACATGTTGACTTTCAATCTCTCTGAGTTCACACCTTAAAGTGTGCACTTGAAAAGGGGTGGGTAGACCATTGGTGCTTCACAATATTTTTTGCTAACTCTATCATACCTTAACCCACTAAAATTAAAACTTATACAAATCCCTAATAAATTATCATCTCAATATCCCCTAACTAATAAAAAAATGTTTTTCTGACTATATTAGCCATGGTAAACCTAGTTGTGAAAGGTATGGCACATGTTATGCAACTAGGTCAGCTTAGGTCAACCTAGTTCAAGGTTGAATTATAACTTTTCAAAATTAGGTCATGATGGGATGACATTTCTAGATAAAAATATAGAATTGATAATACTTAATAATATATATAAATAAAAAATTAACTTAAATCCCATAAAGATAAACATTCATTTTCTCATTATTGTAACTTATAATTCTACTACATCTACATTTGAAGGAGCCATTGCTTAGGGTTTTACCTTAGAGGAAGATATTTTGTCTTTTTGGACATCTTCAATATAAGTAAGAGTAATATTTTATCCTATATATTATTTAAATTAGTGTGATCCTTAAAAATCCATAATAATCTCTTGTAAAGCACCATTAGTTAAGGGAAGATTGAGACTCAACAAGTTTGTCCAAAATTAAGCATCTATAACATTTTCTACTTCATTTGATCGATATATATTAAAAAAATTAATATGTTTTAATGTTTAACTAATTTATTATAATACCTATATAATTAAACTTAGTGTAGCTATAATTTTTTCTAAGATTTCCATCTTCCACCTTAGGTGATCTAGGCCCCTATTTGCCTACCATGATCCCTTGCTTGTTTTGTTTATTTTAAAACACCCCCTTTATTTTATAAGCTTTGATAACACTATATTATATTTTATTTTATGAATTATAAGACCTATGTATGGTTATTTCATGCTATTATTTGTATAGAGGCTTTGAAACCCTCTTATCTAGTGTTGTGTTATAAGTTCTCCCTTAATTAGATTTAGTGGATCCAATTTTTCAATTTCAAGATATAAAAAGTATCACAATAGATTTTAGTTTATTACCTTATCTAATCATGGATTTAATAAGTATGATAAGTTATATATCTATCTTAATTAGTTGCATATAGATACACATACATTCACAAATTAATAAACTAATAAATATATAATATACTAAGTAAATAAATAAAAGAGGATATGGATATATATACTTACTGTGGGCCTATTTATGCTTTAGTCTCCCCCTCTATCTCAAGTGGAACTTTTTAAGAGATTTTTAAGTTTTAAGGCTTCATATTTGAGAATGATAACTATATATACCCTTTTTGGGACTTGAAATACTATGACACTTCCTTGGTTCAAATATTTATATTGAGCTTTAGTGACCATAAGAAACATAAGACCTCTAATATAATAAATCAACCTCTATCTCTACCAATATTAATTTTGAGAATAAATTTAAGTGTAAATAGATATTCCATTAAAAATTCAAATAGGACCCCTAAATATATGGTTCAAAATCGTAAGAGGCACCAATGAAACTAGGTTGACTAAAATGGAGGAAAGGGTTTTATAAGATTAAAATAACTTATATATATATATATATATATATATATATATATATATATATATATATATATATATATATATATATATATATATATATATATATATATATATATATAATACACATTTAATTATAATTTTACATAAATATATGAATATAAAGTTTATTATAATTTTATTTATTATATTTATACTTTTATATGTTTTGGAATGGTTTTAGACAACTAGGAGTCATAATTTAGATTCTAGGTTTTGGAGGGTCCTACTAGATTTCAGACTTAGTTAAATTTTATGGAAGCATAAAAGGAGGTAATAAATTTGTATGAATTAAAAAACTTCTAAAAAAATACCAATATTTTATCCCACCTCATTCCTAGTGCACTCCTTAATATGTGCTCTCATGCATATTGATGTGTTAACAAGCCCCTATAATAGAAAATGTCAATAAAGTGAAAATATCAGATGCACACATATGCCCCACACAAATCTCATCACATGTAACAATAGTTTAAAATTAGATTACTATTGGGGATATATACATAAGAACAAAAATGAGGATAACTAAAAAATAAATGTTGAAAGACCTACTGATAAATAAATAACTAAAAATAACATATACATATCTTGACTTACCTTACCACAAAAATGATGCATGTAAATACCATATTATCAATCATGGAAGGTGAAGTAACTACATATAATAAACCCTAAGGATACAAGGATAAAAATGGATAAAATAAAGGAACACATAGACATGATAGTCAAAAAATGAATGTAAATAAATAATCTCACAATAAGATTATAAAACCTATAAAAACTAGCAAGCGAGGATTGACAAGGCTAAATTAGATCCAAAATGCCCCAAGTGAGTAGATAATAAAATGATTATAAAAACATCAAATTTAAGATATGTAGAAACCCAAATCAAAAAAAGGGGAGAAAAATAAGATGTAAAATGACTACAAAAACATCTAGTGTAACACAAATAAAAAATTAAATAAAAAGAGGATATGTAATACATAAAATAAAATACTTTAATGAGTTAAACTTTGAAACAAATTCTTGTTCTTAAGTAATTTTTAGGAAAACATAACCATATAGATACATTACTATGATGATAGAGATGGTACAAAGACAAATGGTGATGGGAAATTGTGAGTAAAGTCAAGTTTTGTTCCTATATTTGTTATAATGTAACTCATAAAGTCAAAGTCCATGAGGAACTATTAGTGGATGTTAGGATTCAAATATGAAATAAATAGAGAGAAAATGAGAACATAAAGATCAGGGATGTGATCATCTAAAATAAATATAAATCAAGGGGATATTGGGAGATATAAGATGGATTTATAAGGATTGAAGACACCACAAAGGTAGGTAAAATAATATAAAGGAAACCCACAAAATGGAAACACTATGAGAGATGATGATCATGCCACTATATAAATCATAATAACCTATAAAGGGTCTAGCATGAAAACTGATCAGAGAGTTCATCCTAAAAGAGAGGGAATGCAAAAATATACCAAAAAATCATCAAGAAGCTAAGGCTAAATAAAATATGCTATAAGATGTGAAAATAAACATGAAGGTGCTATTTAAGATTGACAAAGGAAATTAAGGCCAAGCATAAATAATCCCCAAAAAGGTGGGAGATATAATTTTAAAAATAAAAACATTAAGGTGATACCAGATACACATAAGGGAAACTAAGGCTAATTATAAATCATCTAAAAATAGGGGTAAATAAGATGTTTAAAAATAATACTGATGGTGCTATGGGTAAGTGCATAAATTTTGGGGACAAAAAGGAGCTACCCATGGACATGATTTTCATTAAATTTTAGAAAAATTAACTTGTTTAGATTTGCACTCAAATTTTGGATATGTTATGAGAACATGAATCATAACACTTCAAGTTTAGTTTCCAAAACACTAAGTTTTTTCTAAAAGAGATTAATTATATCTAGGTCAAACATCTAAAATTTGAATAGAATCTCCTATTTTTTTCAAGAAAACAAACTAGATAGATGGCCATGTGGCCCATCATTTTTTTATCATCATTTAATTTTTTTGAAACCCTTTGATGAATATTTAGATAATATCTTCTAGTTTATGACCTGTATTATTTATATTTTATCAATGAATAATTATTATTATTATTATTAATTTTTTAAATAAATAGATCCTAAAAATTGATAAATAAATGGATAGTTAGTTGTGTGGTCCCCCAAATACCTCAAAGAAAGTGAAAATATTATTTTCTTTTTGAATATATGTAGAATTAGGCCTAGTTTTTGACCACATATTTATTTTTACACTTGGATGTACTAAAATAAAATTACATTAGATGTATAGGAATGTATATTTGTGGAATTTGAAAGCCTAAAAATGCTATAGTTAGAAATAAACACAGTAGTTAACCTTAAAATTGTCCAAAAATTATAAAGATCATATATAAGAGGAGAGCATGCTCATCATAATAGTAATAATTTTTTGAATTTTTTTATTGAAATTCCTAGTGTATTTGGGGAAATTGATTTTTTTTCCATCAAATATCTTATATTTTTCTATAGATTAATAGGTCCCAACCTTTGGCTTGGGAATCCATGCCATTTCTAACCCAAAAAACTTGGATTTTAAATTAAAACTTATAATGCATACACTTTATGCTATAACATGTACATGTTAATTAATGTTCATGTGTTATACCATCATTCATATGTGTTATAATAACACGTACATGTTATAGTTTCTATAGACAAAAACTTACTTCAAAATGGACTTTTTAACCCAATTTGAGAAATATGCCTCCACGGACATTCTTTGTGTGCTTCTATAGTACTTGCAAATTGATAACAAAAGCTATCAAGTGATTTTTCAGAACCCACCTTTAAAAATATATCAATCGTACAATGGGTGATGGGTCACATTTGAGAAAGTGAAAGATGTTAAAAAATAAAACATTTGACCAAATATAATAGGTGAGAGGAAAAACAAGTTATGAATGCAAGCACTTCATTTAAAATAAGGTATAGAAGCTATCTCTTATGAGCCATATGTCGTAGACAATGATGTAATTGATAATAATGAATTGAATAATGATGAAAATAAAAATAATAAATTTAATAATGAGGGAATTGGTAATACTAAATTTAATAATGATGAAATTGACAATAATCAATTAGATAATGTTGGAATCTCACATTCAAAGTATAGTGTTTTTTATTTTATTGATGATGACTATGTTTATGATGCCTTACCCCGCAATAATGAATAAATTTTCATGGAAAGAAATAATGATGAAATTAGTAATGAATAAAATTTAATGGAAGCATATAATGAGGAAAGAAATAATGAATAAAATTTCATCCCACCACTAATCAATGAAAGTAATGAATACTTTGAAACAACCTCTCAACAAGTTTTACTAGTAAAAAAACCTGTAAGAATTATGCGTAGAAAAGGTAAGTAATTAATTGAATTTAATGAAAATATTTTTAAATCGATGCCTAAAAAAATGTCTGACCACAATTTAAGAAGACTAACTTAGGAATTTTGGGATAGTTTATTTCATAATTTGATTCATAATAATAAAAAATGTCAAATATTTATTTCATTAATGAAATTGATTAAGATGAGACCAGCCCTCTACACAATAGGGCTAAGAACATCTAATATAGATGATGAAAATGTAAAAAATTATTGACAAATTACATGATGCATATCTTACTATAGGACCTAAATCACACAATAAAGATTGTAATGCTATCTATCATATAATCACAACTTGTGTAGTAAGTATTCAAATAGGGAAAAATGAATGATTTCAAAAATAAGTTGAGCGATTAATATAAAAATAAAAATATTAATGAAATCAATTTCAAGATGTAAAATAATTAATGAACCCAATATCAATTAGCTTTGGGCATTCTCTAGTTGAGTTCCATGAAAGGACAAGGCTATAGATGATGCTCTAAAAGAGTTACTTGCACAATTTTGGAAGGACAATACTAATTTTTTTCCTAACCTAATAAATGTAGTTAGAAAAGAGTTGGTTTTCATAACCATGAATTGCATCTGAAACATTTCTTGGATATGCATCAAACATAACTATACTCCAAGTTTTTGGAAAAACATTCACAAATTTCTATTTGTCAAAAATATTTGGAGATGGAAAAACATTTTTATGTAGAATAAATCACATATGTACCACTTAATTTTGTAGACAACATGTTGAGTTTGCAATGCACTATGATGTTTTACACCATATTCATTTTTATTTACATAATAAAAATATGTTATAGGAGTGTGGCTTAGAATTTCCACCAAAATCAGCTATGGAATTCATTCAACCATTTTTTGTGAAAGACTAGATGGATAGTTCTTTTATAACAAAGCATGTTTGGATAGAAATTATAGCATTTGTGGTGGATTTACAAAACTAAAAAAATGTATCCATGAAGATGAAACAAGTGAAATTAGACAATAATTAGTTGGTTTGATTAAATATAAATATTTGACTTATTGAGTAAGTTATGGAAAAGAATCTAAAATGTGTGAGCTTGTTAAAAAATAGATGACTATTTCAGAATTTATGGTCAAATTCAAGGAGAATTTTGTAATATCCCCTACCAATAGAGATATATGAAAGACACAAAACTATGATACCAAAGACCAAAGCTCTGATACCACTGTAATATCCCCTACCAATAGAGATATATGAAAGACACAAAACTCTGATACCAAATACCAAAGCTCTGATACCACTGTGATATCCCCTTCAAACAGGGAATATATAAACTCATAAAGCTCTGATCACAGATACAAACTTGCAGAATAGATTCAAAATAAGCATACACAAATCATAGTATAATCTCTCAATAGCCAATAAAAATCTCATTACTTGTTCTTTTGGACGATTACACAATTGAGTCTCTGTTATACAAAATAAGAATATTAAAATCCTGGTCTTAAAACTCTAGCTTTTGCTAATCTGGGAATGAAAACTGGATCTGGAAGTGTCTCGGCCTTTCTGTGTCGACACACAGACGCCGTCGTCGGTCGATATATCGCCGACGTCGGTTACTGTCGGTCGGCTTTCTACCGACGTCGGTCTTAAGTCGACCGATGTCGGTCGCTGTAGCCCTTTCTCCGCCGATGTCGGTGCCTGATGCGCTCTGTACGGACCTGTACGGACTTGGTACGGCCGCCAACCTGTCTCTTCTTAACCCCTGATAGCTGAATAGCCTGATCTCACGAATATAGATTCTAACACAAGATCTATCTCTGTATAACTTATTAGATCAAAACTAAATAAAGAAAATACCTGGAAAGCTCTGTGATAAACTTCTGTGTGAAGTTATCTCTCAACCCTGGAATTCTGTGATAACTTCTGGATGAAGCTATCTCTCAAATATGTATCTCTGTGATAAATTCTGGATGAAGCTATCTCTCAATTTGGCAATAAATCAGCTGATATCTCACAGCCTCTAAATCACACACAATGAAGAGGGAACGTTCTCCACTGCAATGGAATCCTGGAACCCTTGGCTCAGTCTTCACAGAAGAATTTCTTCAATTTTTCAATAATCAATAATCTATGCATAATCAATAATGGCCTCCATGTGAAACCCTTATACCCTCAAAAGATATGCTTGCCCTAATTAGGGTTTTCTTAAATTAGCATTAGGGTTTCTAATTTAAAATTAGAGCAAATAATTAATAATTAATAATTAATTATTAATGAGACCAAATAATTAATATTTGATTAAATCAATCAAATATTAATATCTCCCTCAATATACGTCGGATCCTCAAACCGATCATAGCAGGTGAATCAGGGAGTGATTCCGCATATGACCATACCAAAATAAAGGTGCTCCGCTGCATGTCAAATATCCCTAAATAATAGGAGCATCAATCAAACATGTCTGAAAGACCCTGAATCAAAACCAAATGTAGAAATTCTGCGAATCAAAGTCAAGCCAAGCTCCATTATGACCCTCTATCCATCATATTAGCCTACGAAGGTCGTATAATAGGCCAATCATCAAATCTGTCAATGTCCATGAAAAAAGGGGACATGACAATCCGCCCCTCCGAAAATTGCTTGTCCCCAAGCAATCTCGGAACAATGAACTACTCGATCCACCTGGATCCCAAGGAAAAAATTGTGTAGCATCCATCATGTCACCAATTAACCCATGTGAGTAAATCATCAACATCAACAGCATCAACAGTATCAAAATTAGCAACTGAAAAACTGCACTCGACACCCAATCAACTATCTGAAGACCAACTGTAGATGCCGGTAGAAGGAACCACTCTGAGGGACTCAAGCCAACTAAAATATCAACTCTGTCAAAATTCAAGTCCCTATCTAACTGATACTCACATCCAACTGGATCGTGGATATGACAATTATTGGTATCTGAATCACTGACACCAAAACTAATCTCTAGATGCAAAGAAAAATAAGGAACATACCTCACCGTATGATGCTGGTAAGAACCCCCAAACTCTGCTACTGGCACATGATTGCCAAACTGGGACTCAATGGATGGCTCCAATCTCGGCTCAACAAACATCACCTCAACATCCCTGTAAGGTAACATAGTAGAAAGGGTTCGTAAAATCTCCTCACCCAATCTGCTAATAGCACTAGAACCTCGGACAAGAACACCTTCTGTCATCTTATGTGAGTCCAGACGAACACCTGCACTATCCAGCAAATACTCCATGAATGGTTCAGTGCAGTAGAAATTATATGTGGAAGCATCAACATACTCCCCCACACACTCCAACTGATCTCTCTGTAAAGGAGGCACAACCCACTGTACCACACTGTCATCCGTGTGAGAATAATCAATTTGGAGACATGACTCCACTGGTATCTCAAACTCATCAGAATCAGCAAGATCCAAATCCCGTATATGTGTATCAGCCTCAGCAATATGCTCCTCAGCAACAACTGCAGGAATGTACTCATCACCAACCACCTCAATATACAAATGATCAACATCAAAGCTCATATCAACAGATGGAGTATCAACAACTATAGCATCACTGTCTAACTCTTCCATACAGAAAGAAACAACCGGTGAAACTAAGTCCTCAAAACTGTCCACTGCATTCTCTTGAATATCATCTGCAATAATAGGATCCTGGGACTCTGCTACAATCTCTGCCATAGTTGAGAGATCATCAACCCTCAGTGCACTAACATCTGAGCACCCCTGTACACTCTGAGTGCAAGCATCAAACTCATCCTCATCTTCACTATCTCCTATCTCATAATCATAATAATCATGGGACATGCTACTCTCTTGTTGTAGTGATCTGTAGTGCTCTCTCCTATGCTCAACAAAGCGATCAAAAGGCAACAACTTCTGAATTCGAGGTGGTACTAACTCCCACTCCTCATTCACTGTCATATACCGTGCGGGTTTGTTTTTGGATGTAGGATATGAAAGAATTTCATTCATCCTCTTCTGGGTTTCATCCAACTGCTTCAAACTGTGTTCCAGCTTCTTCATATCATAGTCCCATCGACTCTGAGTATATGAAGTCATCATGATACTTTACCCAAGCTACCCAACAGGATGGCAAGACATTAGCTCTGATGTGCCCAACAGGATGGCAGGAATTTAGCTCTGATACCACTGTAATATCCCCTACCAATAGAGATATATGAAAGACACAAAACTATGATACCAAAGACCAAAGCTCTGATACCACTGTAATATCCCCTACCAATAGAGATATATGAAAGACACAAAACTCTGATACCAAATACCAAAGCTCTGATACCACTGTGATATCCCCTTCAAACAGGGAATATATAAACTCATAAAGCTCTGATCACAGATACAAACTTGCAGAATAGATTCAAAATAAGCATACACAAATCATAGTATAATCTCTCAATAGCCAATAAAAATCTCATTACTTGTTCTTTTGGACGATTACACAATTGAGTCTCTGTTATACAAAATAAGAATATTAAAATCCTGGTCTTAAAACCCTGGATTTTGCTAATCTGGGAATGAAAACTGGATCTGGAAGTGTCTCGGCCTTTCTGTGTCGACACACAGACGCCGTCGTCGGTCGATATATCGCCGACATCGGTTACTGTCGGTCGGCTTTCTACCGACGTCGGTCTTAAGTCGACCGATGTCGGTCGCTGTAGCCCTTTCTCCGCTGATGTCGGTGCCTGATGCGCTCTGTACGGACCTGTACGGACTTGGTACGGCTGCCAACCTGTCTCTTCTTAACCCCTGATAGCTGAATAGCCTGATCTCACGAATATAGATTCTAACACAAGATCTATCTCTGTATAACTTATTAGATCAAAACTAAATAAAGAAAATACCTGGAAAGCTCTGTGATAAACTTCTGTGTGAAGTTATCTCTCAACCCTGGAATTCTGTGATAACTTCTGGATGAAGCTATCTCTCAAATATGTATCTCTGTGATAACTTTTGGATGAAGCTATCTCTCAATTTGGCAATAAATCAGCTGATATCTCACAGCCTCTAAATCACACACAATGAAGAGGGAACGTTCTCCACTGCAATGGAATCCTGGAACCCTTGGCTCAGTCTTCATAGAAGAATTTCTTCAATTTTTCAATAATCAATAATCTATGCATAATCAATAATGGCCTCCATGTGAAACCCTTATACCCTCAAAAGATATGCTTGCCCTAATTAGGGTTTTCTTAAATTAGCATTAGGGTTTCTAATTTAAAATTAGAGCAAATAATTAATAATTAATAATTAATTATTAATGAGACCAAATAATTAATATTTGATTAAATCAATCAAATATTAATATCTCCCTCAATATACGTCGGATCCTCAAACCGATCGTAGCAGGTGAATCAGGGAGTGATTCCGCATATGACCATACCAAAATAAAGGTGCTCCGCTACATGTCAAATATCCCTAAATAATAGGAGCATCAATCAAACATGTCTGAAAGACCCTGAATGAAAACCAAATGTAGAAATTCTGCGAATCAAAGTCAAGCCAAGCTCCATTATGACCCTCTATCCATCATATTAGCCTACGAAGGTCGTATAATAGGCCAATCATCAAATCTGTCAATGTCCATGAAAAAAGGGGACATGACAATTTTTTTTTTATCAATATACAAGGCACAAACATAAGGATAGATGGTTGGATGAACAATTCAAGATAATAAAGGACACATTCTCACTTGTTTCAATTATTTTTGTAGTTAAATTTTCTGAAAATTACACATTCAAACCACAAATGGAAGCTTAATCACAATATTACAACTCATCACAAGTTATTGTATTTGTGCATATATCATTCATGCATGTATCTAATAACATTGATAAAGATCAAAAAATATAAATTTAGTACTATTTATATATCAATAATGACTGATCACATTGTATAAATTAAGTGAACAGTTGTTGTGAGAAGTTCTATGGATAATTGACTAAGAGGAACATTCATTTAAATCATCATTACATTTAGTCAAACAATTACACATCATAATTTAATAATGCATGGATGTTTTATTGGTTGATTAGGATGCACATTACCACTAGTTTAGAACATATTTGGATTTATACTAAGGTTTTCCATGGAAAAGAGGAGCATGCTGGTGTTGGAGCATGTGTAAAAAGAGTTATTATAAGGGAGGAGTTGAAATTTGATGAGGGTGCTTATTTGACTAATGCGTAAAGCATGGTTGAATGGTGTAGTGAGAATATGTGCCATGGTGATAAACCAATTCTATTGATTGTATATATTTCTAATTAATGGAGGAATAAAGGTTGGAAAAGTATGAGGATTATATGACTGTAATAGGTTCAAGTAAGTTCCACTCATTTCATAGTTCAAATTTAGGCTCTTGGACTATTCATATGATACACTTGGCATGTTTATATTTTACATGCATGGACTTTGTCGGGAATGAGTGTGAGTCACAAGATTTGGTGGATGACTACAGTTTTAAACCTCTAATTTTAATCAACACATATCAAGTTCCATGAATATTACAATTTACTTTGACCACATATCTAATCTATTGTAGCTAGTTAGAATATTATTCATTATTTAATATTTAATCCCATTATCTATCTTCATTTAATGTCATTAAAATTTGTTTTTTTGATATAGGGCATTTTTTTAGTTATTATAGATGAGGATAATGAAGAGGGGACAAATTACTACTATGTCTATGTGTAGAGGAAAATACAAAATCAAATTCCATATTCATATATGGAGAAAAAATTGAATATCATATTATGTCTTTGGTAGTCACTGGAATTGGCTTCAATGATATCCAATCAAAAATTCAAATATATGGTTGTTTGAAGACTTTAAAACACAAAGGAAGATACTACACTATTCAAATTTGGTTTTTACAATGAATATTCAATTGAAAAATATCATGGGAGGCCATTAAATAGGAATCAATTAAAATTTTGTGAGTCTAAGCATGAATCTATTATTGTTACTATCAAGATTAGAGTAAATCATAGTGGTTTTATTGATTGATATGTGTAAATATGTTGACTTTAAAAATCTAGATATAATCAATTTTACCAAATGTTTTTGATTTTGTAGGTAGTACATATAAATTTCATTTTTAATTACTTAATAATTCTTTATAGGTTAGTGGTATAATATAAGCTTCCACCTTCTTAAATTTGGAATTGTTAGTAAATAATTTCATATTCTTAAATCTAAGAGATCTTGCTAAAATTACTTAGTATTTTTCATTAAAATGAGATTGCCTTGAATGAAGGTATAGAAGGAGCATCATGTCTATTTGAAGTGTTTGATATGGTCAAATGCCTTCATAAATTAACCTATATTTGGGTATGGTTGTCTCCTTGATTCCATTTTGAACTTGACTCACCATTTCCTTGCCTTCAATTCTTCACTTCCTCTTTAACTAACTTTTTTTCAACTCCCATGAAGTACGTTATATTATTATAGGGTAGTTTAAAAGACCTTCAATGCTTCTTTGACTCCATTAAATAACTATTTGATTGATCAAAGCATATGGGTAGAATGTTTGAAATTATTTAAATCATATTTCCTATGATATAATGGCATAAATATCTCCCCATTCATCATTTATTCTTTCTTACCTGCATGCAACTAATTCACAACTCCCAAGTTACCACTCTCTCATTGCATTCCGTAGCATCTTCATTGTATTACATGATTTTCAACATAAGATCCCCACATATGGTAATTCCTCCACATTGAGTGTGTAAATAATGTGTATTTATATTTTCAAGTCTTATTACGTCTCAAAATATGATAAAAAAAACCTCAAATTAGAGACCTCTTTCCTTGGAGAGGCAAAATAGCTCCTCTTGATTCTTGACTACACCAATCCACCTCATTAGTGTAGCCAAGGTGGATATTATATAGATAGATATTATTATAATAAACATTAGGTATTAAATATTTAAAAAATATATAATTCATATCTTGAATCATGCCAACCTCTCATCTTGAGTTATTGTCACTTTGCTTGCAAGAAGAATCATTAGGCTACTAACTTGTTAGGCCTGTTTGGAGGTGGATGAAGAGTAAGATTGGATATATATGGTAAGAATAATATTGAAACATATTAAAACAATTTTTATACTATTTTACATCTTTCGTGTCCAATATAATATCCAATACCTTCATGAAGTGATTACTTTCTACTCAACCTAGCTCAATTAAGCCTAGAAACAAGGCCATGTTTACAAACAATCATGTATAAATTCATTTTTATTGGATTTTAAGGATATATAAAACCTAAAAAAATATTAAATACATCATTAGTCACATTAAAATAAAATTTTATAGCATTTGGATCAATATAAATTGACTTATAACACTTTTGGTCCTCTCTAGGTTTGATTTTCCTTCATTTTTGCATGTGCAGGCTTATTTTTTATATCTACTTAGCTACAGTAAAAACATTATACCAATTTAAAAAATAAATAAATCTTAATTCAGACCTTAAATCTAAACTTTAAGTCATTTGGAGATATAAAACCCAACTTTTGGGCCTTTTGTGCAAACTAGAATCTACATAGTAGCAAACAAGCTAGTTTAGAAAAAAAAATGTATCTTGAGTTTCATAAGGTATCAAGAGATAGTTATTTCCTATAGTTATGTGTAAACATCCTATAAAAATTTAAATAATTATATGGGTATTTCCAATCAATAAAAATCACCACAATCATAAAATCTCATGCTTGTTTATAGTTGTGTACATGCATTTGGCCTATGGAATTGACTTTGGAGGCATAGATGACAAGTCATGGCTCATTTTATATATACTAATATTGATTTAGGAATTTAATATGACCTTAAAAAATTCATTAATCAAATTGGAGTGATCCCAAACACTCAATATCTCAAACCATGCACAAACCTGTTGACAACTTTCACTTTTTCACATTGTATATAGGGATGTAACTAATCATTTCACTTTTATTCATGGTGATCAATTATTTAGAGGATATTTTGGTCCTATCATATACATACATACATACATATATATATATATATATATATATATATATATATATATATATATATATACATATACATATATATATACATATATATATATATATACATATATATATATACATATATATATATGTATGTATATATATATGTATATATATATATATATATGTATATATATGTATATATATATATATATGTATATATATATATGTATATATATATATATATGTAATATATAGATACATATATATATACATACACACACACACACACACACACACACACACACACACATATATATACAAGGAATTGAGGATGCTTAGATGAATCTTACACACCCAAAATTGTCTCTTTTCAATTGACTACAAACCTGTTCATGTGAGCTCATATGCATGACAAACCACCTTGTAAGCCATCCCTATAGGTGTTGAAAATTTTACAAGTCTTATGTCTTGGTAGGAAGATCAAGATAGGATCTCTATTGTGTCTTGATCATCTTTAAGCCCTTTTAAGCTTGTTATGCTCTGGTGTAAGTACTTTGTAATCCACATCAAAATGGGTCATGGGTTTGTCAATCTGTTGTGATGGAAGGCAAAGAATGTGATCCTAGTTGTTATCCACCCATAAGTACATGTTATAAGTACTATTTTTTAGTGAATAAGCACCACAAATGGAGTACTTGAACATTGACAGCATTTATTGTCAGTATTTTTGCCCTCCTAAATAGTAGTGAAAATGTATTTTTGGGTGGACTAAGAAGTCAAGATCATGGAAAAATGTGTCATTGACCTATATATATATATATGTGATCTAAGTAATATATTTTCATTTGGGGGTACTAGAGCTAAAAATTTTTATTGGAGATCAAGAAGTTGTCTCTTCACTATGAAAGAGTTGTATTTTAGGACCTGTTATTGCAACTTTTGCCACAAATTACTCTCAAAGGTTTAGCCAAAGTGATTTAGGGTGAAAAAATAATTTTTAGGCATGTAGATGATGAATCTAATATTTTATAAATATGACTTATATTTTATGTTCTATGAATGTCTAAAATGATGGATCTTATATTTTATGTTCTGCATTTTTCTTGTATTGGGAAGGGCATTCTTGAGGCTAGAATGAGTGGTGGGTTTATTGACTAGGCATGATGAGAGGTCAAAAATGTGGTCCTAGATGTTATCCACCCATATAGACATGTTGGTAGTTCTATTTTTTAGTGAAGAAGAACTGAAAATGGATTTTTAGAATAATAGCTCAAACTTTGACATCAATTGTTGTAAGTGTTTTTGCCCTCTTGAACAGTAGTAAAAATGTATTTCCATGTGGACTTGGACATTAGAGTCATGGAAAAACATGTAATTAACATATATAGACATTATATAAGAGACATATTTTCACCTAGGGGTCTCAAAGGTAGAAATGTCTGTTAGAGATTGAGAAGTTATCTCTTCACTACCAAAAAGTTGTATTTTATGACCCTTTAGTACAACTTATGCCATGAATTAATATTAAAGGTTTAGACAAAGCTATTTAAGGTTAAAGATGAATTTTAGAAACACAAAGGATGGATCTTATGGTTCATCAAATTTACTTATATTTTATGTTATATTCATGCCTTAAGTTAGACTTTAATTTTACATTTTTCTTATATTGGGAAGGGCATTCTTAAGGCTAGAATGGGTGGTCAATTTGTTGACCAAGCATGATGGGAGGCCAAGAACGTGGTCCTAGATGTTATATTCCTATCCAAACAAATTTTTAGTGTCAATTTTTAAGAAGGAAGCACCAAAAATTGATTTCTTGAACAATAGCTCAAACTTTAACAGTATTTGTTGTCAATGTTTTTGCCCTCTTAAATAGTAGTGAAAATGTATTTTTGGGTGTAATTAGACATCAAGGTCATGGAAACATGTATCACTAGAATATATATACATGTTACAAGTTATATATTTTCACCTAGGGGTCTTGGAGGTAAAAATTCATGTTAGAGCTTGAGAAGTTGTCTCTTCACTACCAAAAAGTTACATTTTAAGACCTGTTATTGCAACTTATGCTAGGAATTACTCTTAAAGTTTTGAAAATTTTTATATATGATAAAATAATATTTTTTTATACATGTATAGGAAGGATATTATATTATGTATAAACAGTTTATAATTTTCATTATGTGAATGTCTAAATTTAGGCTAAAATTATGCATTTTTCTTGTATTAGGAAGGGCATTCTTGAGATCAAAATGGGTGGTGGGTTTGTTGACTAGGCATGACAAGAATCCAATAATGTGGTAATATATGTTATAAAACCATAAATATTTGTTTCTAATGCCATTTTTAGTGAATAAGCACTAGAAATGGAGTTCTTATATAATAGATTGAACTTTGACAACATTTATTGTTGATGTTTTAACCCTCTTGAATAGTAGTTAAAATGTATTTTTGGGTAGATTTGGACATTAGGGTCATGTAAACGTGTAACTTGTGTGTGTGTGTGTGTGTGTGTGTGTGTGTGTGTGTGTGTGTGTGTGTGTGTAAGTATGTATATATATATATATATATATATATATATATATATATATATATGTATGTATGTATGTATGTATGTATAAATATATATATGTATGTATGTATGTATGTATTTATATTTATATATATATATATATGTATGTATATATGTGTGTATATATATGTATGTATGTATTTATATATACATATATTTATACACACACACACATATAAATTAATGATTTTTCTCTTCACTGTCAAAAAGTTGTATTTTAGGACAAGTTATTGGAATTTATGCCATGAATTAATCTCAAATATTAAGACAAAGTGATTTGGGGTGAAATATATATTTTTTAAAATGTAGAGGAAAGATCTTAAAATTTATCAAAATGACTTATATTTTTTTCTATGCATGTCTAAAGTTAGGCTAAAATATTCCATTTTTCTTATATTGGGAAGGGCATTCTTGAGGCTAGAATGGGTGGTGGATTTGTTGACTGGGAATGATGGGAGGAAAATAACATGGTCACATATATATCCCCCAATTTTTATGTGTTTATAGATTCATTTTATAGTGAATAAGCACTAAAATGGATTTCATAAACAATAGCTCTAAATTTGATAATATTTGTTTCAGTATTTTTACTTTCCTGAACAATAGTGAAAATATATTTTTGGTTGGACTTGGATGTTAGGATCATGGAAACACATGTATTTCACCTATATAGATGTGTTACAAGTGATATATTTTAACCTCTAGGTCTCAGAGCTAAAAATACCTATTAGAGCTCAAGAAGTTGTCTCTTCACTACCAAAAAGTTGTATTTTAAGACCCATTACTACAACTTATGCCATGAATTTTTATCAAAGGTTAATCCAAAGTGATCAAGCATGTAATAAGAGTATTCAAAAATGAAAATTAGGGATATTATGGTTCATAAAAATGACTTATAATTTATGTTCTATGCATGTCTAGAGTTAGGCTAAAATTTTAGATGTTTATTGTATTGGGAAAGGCATTCTTGGGGCTGTAATAGGTGGTGGGTTTGTTAGTCAGGCATCAAAAGAGTCCAAAAACATGGTATTATATGTTATACACACAAAAATAAATGTTACCAGTACCATTTTTCATTTAAGAATCAAAATAAATGAAGTTCTTGAATAATAACTTGAACTTTGACAACATTTATTGTCAGTGTTTCCACCCTCTTGAATATTAGTGAAAATGTATTTTTAGGTGGACTTGGATGTCAGGGATGTATTTCACCTATCATACACATGGGTATGATATGATACAATTATACATAGTCTATTAGAACTAAATTTGAAGGTTTGAATGAGCTCAATTATATTATTTATGAAGTGAGAGAATGTCGTTTACCTTGATATAAATGTGTTAGGAAGGTTAGATAACCCTTAGAATCTATGAATAAATTTTGATAAGATCTCTCATCTCATGGAACTATATAAACCCTAAGACAGACATGATGAAGAGAAATTAACTTTATAAGAAAAATGATTAATAGAGAAAGTCTTGAATTTGATATGTACTTGTTTTAAGACCCTATTATTATGATCAATCAAGTTCCATATTTCAAAGAACCTTTGTATTTATGATCTGACAATATGAAGATTAAAAAACCTATATAATTTAAGTTAATCAGGGTTTAGTATATAAAAAAGTGTTGTATCTACACATTTGAGCCTTATGAGTGCATTGAAACTCTGTGTAAGAGTATAAAGGAGTGTGATAGATGATTTATGAAAGAGTATTAGCCTTGGTAATATAAAAGGATCCTAGTATGAATATAAGTCTCATTTTTATCTAAGAGACTAATATAATTGGATCTATAGGAGAGTATAAGAAGATTTAGTAGAGGCCATAGATAGAGTATTGTTAGTGACTTGAATGGCTAAGAAATTAGAGAACTCAAAGTCAGTTTTTTCAAACAAATTATTTTAAGGGTATGGACCTAATTTCATAAATTTTTTATAGGGTTTTTTAATACTATTTCATAGTGAAAAAATTTATTAGTAATATTTTTCATATAACATGACCAATTATATTGTTCCCATAATCACATGACTTTCACATAGGGTGTTAGTAAATTCTATTGTTCCTAATTTCACACAGGGTGTTAGTACTTATCTTGAAAAAATAAAAATCCAATGATGATTGTCTAAATTTTGATTGTTAAATATTTACTCAATAGTGGTAGTGACCTCACCCAAAATTATGAAAGTAATTGACAAATCCAAATGTACAATGTGTCATGGATGCTACGTAACATTGGGGATACTTCAAACGTGTGAAAATAATTATTTAAAATATATTTATGATTGTATTTATATGGTCTTAATGGATTTTATTTTTTCATTGAGATAATTTTATTGAAGAAAACATAAATTCTTCTCATTTCCCTACAATGGTCACAATATCTAAATCTTATGGAAAATAAAGTGACTTTAGAGGCATGTGTTGAGGGTTGATGTGAATAAGGAATACAATAGGGGATATTAGTATGGTTTTATTTAATAAATAAAATCAAAATAAACACACTAAAAACTAACACCTCTAGCTTAGACACTGAAGGAGCTAGAAAACTACACAATTAACTAATAAATTGAAAGCAAAATAAGTTTACCTTCCATGAGAGCAAGTGTTATGAGCTGGCCATGGGTTGATGTGATTGGTTGTGTGCTCAAGAAATATTTGTTAATGAATCTCAATTTATCCACCTCTCCTTGGAACCTTGGTAATGTTGGTTGGCTTTGGCTTGTTTTAGCAAATGGGCATGGTAAAACTATAATAATGAAGCTTTTTGGAAGTAATTTGGCATAATAACATTAAAATAAAAAGGTTAATTATCAATGCGTGAGGAATTATATTTATTTTTGGAGAGGCTTTAGTGATTTAATTATGATTTCATGAAGGTTTTTAGGTGAGTGGATGAACTGCCTTGATAGTCTAAGTGACAGTGACAAAGTGTGCAATATGCTTATCCTAGTATGATTGGTTGATCTTCTAAGTTTGTGTATTCAGAGATGATTGGGGATGAGTTTGAAGTATTGAACATGTGAAATGGGTCTTATTAGAAGTAAATAATTATTTTATTTACTATTTTTATTATTTTATTTCAACTATTTGATCATTGTTTTCATCTAGACATGTTAGGTCTAGTGGCAAAAAATCTGAGTAGACAGTTTACTAATGTCACCTTGCCACAGGTGGATGAGTCAAGGGGAGTTGGTTATATGTTTGTAATAAAAATTTTGTCTAATTTATATGTGATAAATTTTATCTCATGCAATGAAGTTAAAAATAATATATGCAAGTGAAAAGTTGGGCTCCCAGGTAGTTTTATAGTGTTTTCCCATACTTAGCCAAATTTTCAATGTGGCAAGAAAACATAAGTAGGAATTTTGATGGTGTTATATCTTACACACATGAAGGTGTCATGATAAAATTACCATATGTATTTATTAAATTTTTTCCTAGTTTATATGCATTAAATTTTAGGTTATGTGATGAAGCGCATCAAAATATATGCATGTGCAAAGTTGGTCTTCCAAACAGTTCTTGACATACTTGGCTCTATGGAAAATAAATCTAAGTGAGTAGATTAGTGGAGTTATATATCACACACATGAATGTTTTAGGATAATTTTCACACATGGTGATATTCCATTATGAAAAAATATCATAGGTGCAAATTTGAGGAAATGCATTTGAGTGCAACAAGAAATATATCTGTCCAAAGTTGGCCTTCCAAGAATATTGTAGTAGTTCCTTTACTTAGTCAATTTTGCATGTTGTAAAGTTTGAGAAATTTTCAGGGAAATAAATGGATAATTTTTTCTCCAATATGTTAGGAAGTATATAGATGGTAAGAAGTATTTGAGGTTTAACATTGAGCAAAGGTAAAGGATAAGGATCTAATGGTTTGTATTTAATCGTGTGATTGAGATCGATGGTGCGAGTGAAGTCAAAGTGGTCAACATATTCAAAGTTTAACATTGTTAAAGACTGATCTCCTTAAAATAATATCTATGGTGTATTATTGATATAATAAATGAGGACAGTAGATGATGGTAAGGTGTTGGAGGTTTAACTGTGATCGTTGGCATTTGAATTTTGTAAACAGAAAACTAATGCTCTATATTTTGGCTATAACTTTTGATCCAAAATGAATTTGATGGTGATATAGAAATAAAAATTGTAGAGGACTCTACAATGCATCTATTAAACTTCATTATATGGTATTATTATTTGTATATTAAAATATATTATGTTTTAAATTTGACTATGTTTGACCATGAATTGTAAGTGACCTGAGAAGGATAATTGAGCTTGTGTTGATATTATTTTGATGTTTCATGATGACTTAGCTATTAGAGAGTGTTTTAGAATCTATGAGGATCATATGTATGTATTTTTGAGGTGTGATCAATCTATATTGGGTATGAACAATGCTTAATAAGTTGATTTTGTGTTTGTTCATGGTGTTCTTGTGTACCAGTTAGTGTTTAAGTAGATTGATCATACGTAAAGGTGAGTAAAGTTGAATGTGATAATTTAAGTATGTTTAAGGGGACATAAGGAGTGGACCCATGTATTTAAAATTATTCATGTGTTATTATTTTTCTTTATGAATTTCTAAATGGGTGAATAGGTCTCCATGAAACATATAAGAGCTATAAGGGCCTAATTGAAAGGTGCAACTGCTTAAGGGTGACCCATAGATGTTATGGATAACCTATATAGATTGTATTGAGTTGTGTCTTCATATGATATATTACTTAAAGGTTAAATTATGCATAATGGTTGACCAAGATGTTGATAATCATAAAGGCTCTATAAATAATGAAACTAAATAAGATTGTTTCTAGATTAGTGTAAGGATTATGTGAGAGGATTATGCATTAAAGTGAAGAAGAGAGGCTAGTGATCTTGAAGGTTTGAAGGTTTTAGATGTTTGAATAGTTATGAGTGTACATATGAGGGAGGTTTGAGTGAAGAAGGAGAGATATTATGGTATGCCTATGTGAGAGGCATGTATGAGATAGAGAGGGAATTTGTGCAGGAGTTATAAAATTAGAGATCCATCATCAAGTGTTGAAGACATTAGTAAAAAGGTGGAGGTGTTCATTTAATATGAGGTCACAAGGACTTTGTATTCCTTAAAGGTAGGTTTTCCTTATGAAACAAGTGTTTCACTAAAGGCCTTAGGTTAGAAGGACTTGACTAAGGTTGTTGGTCAGAAGGACTTGACCAAAAGGTGGTCAGAAGGACTTGATCATCTTAGGGGTAGGTGCCCCTTATGAAATTGATGTTTCATTAAATCTAGGTCAAAAGGAATTGAGTATTCTCTTGTTTGTAATCTCTTATAGGATAATTAGTCTATGTGTTTTAGGCTTGAGAGTGGATTTTATTTCCCATGAGGGTTTCCCATAGGAACTATGTATTGTGTATTTGATCTTGTGTATGCATTGAATGCATTAGTTTTATTATTAATGTTTATTGATCAAGTTGATATATTTTGATTATTTAATAGTTTGAAAGGATCTGAATTGAATTTGAAATATCTTGGCTCAGTAATCCACCCCCCCTTAGTGATTTTACCTCTAACATTTATAGCCTCTAAAACTAACTCTAACCCAAGTGTAGTTAGGTTATATTTAATTATAGTTGAGTTCAAAATATCCCTAGGTGAGTTAAGGCTAACCCTAGCTGAGTTAAGAAGGGTAAATGTAATTAATATTTGGGATATATATCCCATTAATTAGGCATGGCTCTTTATTTATGCATTTAAGGAATTTTAGGGAGATTTTAATTCGATGACTTTGAGGATGATGATGTCATCAAGACCTCATATTTATTAAAAATTTTTTTTATAAAAATTATTTTCACTAATTACACATGTAAAATTTACTTAAAATTTTAATTTGGTTTAATTAGTTGATTTATTTTGCTTATAATTTTAGCACTTTAGGAATTGTTCAAGTGTCCCACTTAATGTCTCCAAAGGCCAAATTAGTAATTGATAGGTTACAAGGTGACTAGAGATGAATTTACGAGATGTTACTATTGCATATAGGATAACAACCCAAATAGGGATACCTCAACATGACTTTGAGCACTAATGTTTGATGTGAAAATGAAATTGGGTGTTGAATGATTCCTAGGCTTTGATTGTACTATTTAGTAGGGATCAATTTGAAACCCATTTTGAAGCTAGTTATGGATAGAATGCGGTATCTACATTTTTACCCTATTTAAGAAAGTGTTTTAAACTATAAGATTAGTAACATATTCTCAAATAATGAAAAATAATTATTTGGCATATTCTCATATAATCATTGACATAATGAGGTGAAAATAATGATTTGCCCAAAGGTTGTTATAATCGTAATGATAATGAAAAATACCCTAGTCGATTGGATAGAGATAATGATATACCCAAAATTGGTTATAATCATTAGTAAAATGAAAACATACCCATGAAGGGTATAAAATGATAATGATTTTCCTAAAGTCGATTATAATCATTAACATCTAGATAAATTAAAACATAAAGATTTTCCCAAAGGTGGTTATAATCATTGGAAAAGGGGGCTTATGTTCTAAATACGTAAAGAGGATAGACATGAATTTAAGCTACCTGCTAGTATGGAGATTCACATCCTAACTAGTAGGGATTAAAATTCATTTATGATTTAATTACTTTGCATTTGGGTAATGTTTAATTATGTTAGAATTTTTTAGGTGAATAAGGAGAAGTACCAAAACACCATTTTTTTTAAGATCCACCAAGATGATTTTTGTTGTAACATGTAATGGTATGTATTATGATATAAAACACCATGATATCCTATCCATAATATGTATAAGGATTGACACACAATCTAATAAACAAGTGAAAACAATGTACCAACGATAGAAACCATGATGAAAATGTTGATGTCTGAATATGGATGCACTTCATATTCATGTGCAAGGAATCACCTTATGAACACATACATAGTAAGTCAAGGCATAAAAATGAAATCAAACAAATAGGCAAATAAGAAAAAAAATATAAACATAAAATTAAACAAACACAAACAATGGTTAATCATAATGTTATTGCAAATAGAAAATAAATTATTCATGCATGTATAATAGAGGTGTTATGATTGGCAATAGGGTGACCCCTAATCTAGACAATAATAATTAAGATAGAATAATTTAAGAATAATGGGCTCAAGTTTACCCCTAGGATATAGGGAAACAATCAAATAATCAAGACAACAAGAATTTCCCCTAAGATATAGGAGATAATGAAATAAACAAATAAAATGAAGGGGTAGCCAATCTAACTCCACATGCACTAGGTAATGTTACATTACCTACATAGTTCTATGAATGTAAGATCCAACATGAAATTTAGGCCAATTGTAGTTATCCTAAGATATGGGATCAAATAAAATTGATGATAAGAAACCATGATTACCTTGTAGATGAATATTATAATGGTCTCACAAAATAGAGAGTGCATGAGAAAAGAGAGGATGATGTTTCACAAACATGAAAATGTTAACACAAATAAGTTACACAAGTGAAATATTATGGTTTAGGATAAAACCACACTACAAGATAATAGATAAGCACTCACAAATGAAATGGTTTCATAATGCATACTATGTCTAAGGTTGAGAATGAAAATGAGTTCACAAAATGGTGAGATCATAAATAAATCACAAAAATAGGATAGTATAAAATGAATCCAAGTGGTCAATAGTGTATCAAATTTGAATACATAATACTCACAACCTAAACTCAAAAAATGGTGAGTGTACGACTAAGCCCAATAAGGATAGGGAAATTAAATGATAAGTGGTTATGCATAAAATAAATAAAATTCCTAGAATACTTAAGACAAATAAGTGGTAGAAAAATAAAGAAAGGTGTGATTAAACTAACCTAAAATATTTGATGTATCTAAGTGCTTCCTACATAGTCCTTGGGAACCTCAAGCTAATGTAGTTCTCCTAGAAATGGGATAAAAAATACCAAGGTGGTATATAAATAAACTAAATAGATAAGATGGCACATCCCATAAAATTTTTGTGGCTTTATATCTCACATGGAAATTCTAAGCCAATTTTCATGATTTTGTGTTTTTTAGGATTTTCTAGATCTTTTAAAAAGATTTTTAGAATTTTCTAAGTGTCTAAACTTGATTGAGAATTATTGAGAGACTAAATGGTCCAACTCATAAAATAGTGAGATCATAGCTTAGTTTGCTTGAAAAATGGTAAGATAATTCAAACTTAAAGTACTCACAAAATAACAAGAGTATGGAAAAGGGGTGATTAAGTTGACCTCAACATAAATTGAGTATTTCCTACATAGTCCCATAATAGGACCTCAAATTAGTGTAGTTGTACCTTACAATGGAGGAAATTGACTAGGTAGCATTAAGTTCATAAATTAGAAAAATGACAAAGTATATCATAAGAATGGAAAGGTGATGTGGTAAGGCATGGTAAATATGTTACTCCTAACTTGACCATAGGTGGATATAATTAGGAAATAATGACATGGGTCAATGATAATACTTTGCCTAAAGATGGTTGTAATTAGTAGCACCTAAAAGGAAAGAGAATGTGATAAAAATGAAGAACACAAGTGCCAAACCACTATCATACTGGTCCAAGATATTACCTATATCTATAATACTAAAACTTCATTTGCATCCCCTTGTTGAAGGTGCCTGAAGAACCAATAGCTCAGAACAAAGGTCAAAAAGGGTGGATAAGGGAGGGTAAAATAACTTTAGTCAATAGTGAAGGCATGATATAAATGGTATATGGTATAAAGAAGATGTACGGTATAATGGAAATGATACTCATAGACAATACTTTAGTTCTCTGAAGTGAAGTTCCATTTCAGATGTATGATGTTCATAGAATCATCAAGTTCATCTCCATCTGGTGTAGTGATCATGTATTTTATAGATCCATTATTTTCAATAATGACATAAGGGCATATCGAATTAGGATTTAACTTGTCTTTCTTCTTTTTTCTAAGTCATGGTGTTATTTTAGTTTTCTTTTGAGGATGATATCACCAAGATCAAACTCTCTATGTTTGACTCATTTATTATATTAGTCATGTAGTTAGTTTTAGTATGCTTGAAGGATGTTTACAATGGCCATGCACTTATCATCTATTATATTTTGCTCTTATAGGTGAGTTAATATATAATATTCATCATGTAAGATGTGTTTCAATAAGATAAGTAGAGAAGGTAACTTGACCTCAATGGGAAGAAATGGTGTGGTTCATATTAGAGTGTAATAATTAGTAAAATATGTCTAGAGGACATGAAAGATATGAAGGTGCCAATCATGACGAACATCATTGACAATATTTTTAAGGATGTTGAAAATGGTCTTATTATATTCCTCTGCTTGGCCATTGCCTTATGGGTAATATACACTAGAAAAAAGTTGGGTGATCCTTTACTCAGCAGAGAGGGATTTGACATCCTTGTTCTTAAATGATTCACCATTATTAGATATAATGTTGGATAGGATACCATAACAAAAAATGAGATGGTTAAAGATGAATTTATAAATCTATTTTCCAATCATGTGAGGGGTATAGATTCAGCCCACTTAATGAAATACTCAATAGTGATAAGGATGTGTTTATGGCCATTAGATGAGGTACGGTTAATATTCCCAATAAGATCAATTCCCCACATTGAAAAAATCCATGATGTAAGCATCAGTTTGAGTGTTTTGGCCTAATCATGAATCAAATTGGCATGCCTTTGACATTTTTCACACCTTTTAACATAAACAACTACATCTAGTTCTATAATTGGCTAATAGTAACCATTACATAGGAGCTTATTAAAAATGATGGCCCTAATGGTATGGGCTCCACATACTCCTTCATGGACTTACCTCAATGCTAATATGGCTTCTATCAAAGTTAAACAATAAATCAAAGTTCCATCAAAGTTTCTAGGGTAAATGATTGGGCCATGTAAGGTATAGCGAGAGGCTTGGTGTATAAAGGCCTTTTTATTTTTATGTGATAAAGGTATTTATATAGGTTTGAGTACCAAATATAAATGGAACCAATAATATCATATATCATTATAATAGTTAAAGGTTCATGAGTAGACACTAAAATATTTTTAATGAGGAATTGATATTCTTTTGCCTTGTCTTTCTTGCAATTCAAAGAAATGATGTTAGCCATGGCATCCATTATTTTGGTACTATTCTAAGGTATGTGTTAAATATATATATGAGCAATATATTATTTGAGAATTTGAACCACCTTATATGATACCATCTTGGCATCTTTTGTCTAAAAGTGGTATGTAACCTGATTGATGATTAATTGATAATCAATATAAATTGTGAGATGTTGAATTTTCCATTTTACTACTTGATGAATCCCTAAAATGAGTGATTCATATTCATCATGCTATTAGTACAAGGAAAGATGATACTAAATGATTTTAGAATAAGATCTCTCTTTGTGTAATAACTAATAGGGCTACCCCTAATCCATGATATTTAAATGACCCATCAAAATATAGCTTCAAGTGTTGCTCCTCAAGAGGTGTTTATATTATAGTCATGATGGACTCATTTGGGAATGCAAAAGTGAGTGGTTTAGTATTTGAAAGGGGAGATTTAGTAAGTTGGTCTACAAGTACTTGTTCATTTATGGATTTTTTATTGACATATTCAATCTTGAAATCACTCAAAATCATGATCCATTTAGCTATGCAACCTTCTAAAGCTATCTTTGATAGTAGATACTTGAGTGGCTATACTCTAGAAATGACTATGGTCTTATTGTTAAGCATGTAATGATGTAGTTTTTAGGCTACAAAGACCAAAAATAAACAATATTTTTCTATCAACATATAGTTATGTTCATACAGGACCAATCTATGACTTAAATAGTACACAAAATGTTCTTTCCCATTCGCATCATGTTGAGCTAAAAGTGCCCCTAGGGCATTTTTGTGGTAGATATGTATAGCAAAAATGGCCTCCCTAAAATTGGTGGTAATAAAATAGGTGGATTGGCAAGATATTATTTTAAATGATAAAAGACTTTATGACATCCTTCATCCCAAATAAATGTAACACCTTTCTTCAAAAGGTGAGTGAAGGGATGGAATTTATCGACCAACTATGAAATGAAGCATCTAATAAACTAGATTTTGCCCTATAAACTATGAAGTTGATTCAAAGTGGAAGGTGGAATCATCTTAGTAATTTCTTTTACCTTGGTCATGATCAAATTCAATTCCTTAGAGAGAGAAAATGAAGCCTAATTATTTTCCAAAAGTAACACTAAATATGTATTTCTTAGGATTCAATCGAGCCTTGTACACACAAAGCCTCTAAAATATTATGTGTAGCATAGTTAGATGATTAGTATGGGTCTTTAATTTACCCAATATATCATCAACATAGTCTTCAACAATATTTTGTATCATGTCATGAAATATGATAGTCATAGCTGTCTGATATGTGGCACCAACATTCTTGAGACTAAATGACATAACCAAATAGTAAAACATTCTCCAAGGAATGGTGAACATTATCTTGTGTTGGTCTTTTGGCACAATCCTAATATAATTGTATCCTAAAAATACATCCATAAGGGAGATAATTTTATACTTGGTTATGGATTCAATTATAATGTCAATATTTTATAGAGGAAAGTCATCCTTAGGGATGGCCTTATTGATGTCTCTAAAATCAATGTAGTTTTGATTCCTTACAGTTTTTTGATGATAAGAAAAATGTTTGAGATCCATTTTGAATAGTCAATTAGTCTAATGCATCTCACTTCTAAGAGATTTTTCAACTCTTTATTTATTAATGTAGTAATACAAGGATACATCTTGTACAATTATTATTTCATAGCCTTGGCATCAAAATGTACAAAAATGTAGTATACAACTAAGGTGGAGTCCAAACTTGTCATGTATGAATAAGACCATGCAATAATATCCACAAAATCCCTCAGAAGGGCTTTAAAAACTTAATGTTCCTCCTCAAAGAGGGATGTGCCTAATTTTATCCACTTCGAGTCATCTGAAGTCCTGATTTTGACTTCTATAGTATATTCTACTAGGAGAGTTAAGCCATCCTCCAAAATGGTTGGCAAGATGTGAATTAGCCTACAATTGCAAATTCTTCTAGTTAGATTGGTTCTCTAAGCTCTCCCAAATAGGATAAATCTAAATCTCCTAATGGTAGTAATGGGTATGTCATAAATACTATAGCAAATTCTTAGGCAATTATATCAAAGGCGTGTTTTTCTACTAAACTAAACTAAAACCCAAAAGTAAGTTCATTGTTGGTGGTATCCTAAGATTTATTTGAGGAAAGTTGAATACCCCCATCTAGTGGCACTTGAAACAAAAATTTACCAAAGGAATAGCCTTTCTCTTTACTTTTATACTATTCCAAAAGCACCTCAAAGAGGTTTTCACTTTGGGACCTCAATGTTTTATTCTTTTGTTTTTTGTTAATGGTGTTTACCTATTGTCTAAAATAGGATATAAGATCCAGTTTGATGTAAAACCTTTTTTTATGGCATCCCATCATAACATTGTCTCTTAGGCCTAATTTTTTTCAAAAGGCATCATTATTCTCAAATTTGTCTACAAGCACTATGGATTCTTATTGGTCCCAATATATAAGTTGAAGATGATAAAGGGGAAGTGGGAAACATCAGATAACTAGAGTAAGTGTGCAAATGTTATGTGGGTTAAATATGTTGGTATTGGAAAGGTCTTCATAAATGATATTATTAAACTCTACTTTACTGTCAACATCATCATCACTAGTCATTAGCATTGGAACATGAATAAGATATGTGGGGTCACCCCCATGTGGTTTAAATCTAAGACCATAGGTTCCTTTGTATTGATATATAGAAATGGGCTCAAGATTACCTTATTAATTTTTCCCAAGGCCTTTTCATTCATATTCTTGGTTATCCATGATCCTATTAGGGATGGGATATTTTGGATTTTAGTAGCAATCAAAAAATTTGTCATTGTATAACTATGAATCATCATTGGCCAATGGGTCTTATTTTTAGCTTGTAGTTGGTGTGAAAATAATAGGTGTTGGGTTATGAAGCTTTCCTTTTACCTTCCATCTCCATTCCATGTAAGTTGGTTTAGCTTTAGGTCTTCCATAAGATTTGGGGTTCTATGGAAGATTGATAATATGGAATGTGTCATGGGCCAAATACTCTCCTACACCATTATCTGAAATGGTAAAATGATTAGAAATTTTGAGAGGATGTGTATGTGAAGATGAGGTAAGGCTATCAAGGTTTATAAAATTGGTCTCTGATAGTTTAACAAGTATCTCTTTGCCTTTCTCCTTATTAGGTACTAAGTCTAGGCCAAAGAAGTAGTTATAACTTTTGTATTCAGACTATATATGTCTGCATGTTCATAAGGCTATAAGTCTCCATGGATAGTGACTTTAATCCTTGAGTGAGGGAACCAATACACTATTGTAATGTCTAAGGGATTACACACATTTCATGTATCCATGGTCTACCCAGAATCAAATTATATGATAGGTTTAGGTCCAACACATGGCAAAGTGTGTCATGGGACAAAGGCCCAATGATCACCAAAAAATGTATAGTTGTGATTCTTATTCCTCATTGTCATAGGATTTGATATTAATAGTTTTTAGTTATAGAGTAACTGATGTATAACCTAGATGCTTGATGAAATTTAAAGACACAATATTTAGGCCTAGTCTATTATCTATGAGGACACGTTTGACTTTATTCCATGTGATGACAACTTAGATGTATAATGGGTTATTATGGAGAGGGCTAAGGGATGACACATCACTTTGTTCAAAGGATAACTATTGACCTAGGGCTAGGTGTCTAGCCAAACCTTATAATATTTTTGGGGTTATGTTGTTTGGAACTTGGGATGGCTTAGGAGTTATGTTAGGATGTTCTTATGAATAGTAGATGTACACAAAAAAAATTAGATTGGATACTTGTGTGGGTATATTTTGGAGTTGTTTCACAATGTCATATGTCCTTTCTTTAATAGTAGTAATTAGCTTACTTCTAGCTAGCATAGTGGGTTGGATTCATTCATTGGTAAGAGATTAGGGGCCTAGTATGGTAATAGATGCCTAGTATGGTAATATTAGACCATCAAGTTGTGATTACATAATCTAGACTGGATACATGACTATTGTTACTAGAAAACTATGTAGATGGGCTAAAGAGGATAATTATTGATTACCAGTGCACTTGGTTATGGTCATAGGGAAATGAAGAGTTATTACTAGATGGTCCTAAAATGGTAATCTTTTATTATTGTTGTTATACTTAGATGCAGCCACAGGTTAATGAAGTATTAATGGCATAGGTAGATTGATTGGTATTATTAGTTAATGGTCTTAGTTTGTTGGAAATTGGTCTAGGATTAATGGTAATGGTAGAAACATGCCTACCCACAATATGACCTATGAGTTTATTTTTGTCATGTGCAACAATGTGGTGAGTCTATTGGTTGTTGGGGTCATTTTGTCTTTGGTTCCTCCCATTTAGTTGGCATTGTTTTTATTACTGATATGGTTGATATTATTGTGGTTGTTACTAAAACTATTATTTTTGTTATTGTTGATTTTGTTCTTGTCTTTGTTGTTAATGTCTTTGATTGGCTTTGGTATGTTATGGAAAAGGGTTTTGGTAGATAACTAAATTTTTATTGGACATAGATGCTCTATGATCCAATTAGATATCCCCATTTTCAAACATATTTTCAATAAGGTGTTTAAATTTCACACATAATGTATGGAATGCCCATAAACATGATGGTATTCATAAAACCCATTCTCTTTTTACCAGTCTAGATATGGTATACCTTCAAGATAGTGTTTTAAAATCAGCCAAATTATCATATTGGCCACATATAGCTTGTGAAACACTACTTTAATGGGTTCACTAAGGTTTATGAAGACTCTAAGAGTTGGAATTCTTATTATATGAGGGGTTTTTAAAGGTGGTGGCTAAATTTGAGGATCTAGTCTAGGTTGCAGCTTAGGTTGTATTTACTACATATGCTACTAGTGTGAAGCAAGCTGAATTTGAAGCATGAGCTAGGCAAATGGTGTTTTCACCATTTTGACATGACGTGAATTAGTTATTGTAGTACCATAAATATTCTTGTTATGATTATATATTTTGGGTTTTTCACAATTGCTAGCTTGAGCTAGTGTAGATGCTTGGACTTGGACTTGGATAAAGCTCTAACTTGGGCCTGTGTTTTAGTTTAGACTTTGATTCTATTTTGATGAGGTTAAATTTATAATCCATTTAATGTTAATGGATTTTTCAATATGTAAACCTTTCTCAATAATCTCCTTCAATGTGTGTGCACACTGAAGCTTGAAATGATAATATATCTCACTACATAAATTTTTGGTAAACATAGTGGTTAATTATTTATCTAGTAATTTATGGGTGAAGTGACTAGAAAGTTCTCTCCATCATTTTAAGTAGATGGTAGAACTATCACCAACTTTTTACTTGGCTTGAGTCAAATTGAATAATGAAATCTCATGATCAAGATTATGGGATAATTTTTGCATGAACTTCTCTAAGATATCATCAAAATTAGATATTGAATTTTTTGACAACTTGAGAAACCATTCCAAATCCTACCCATCTATAATTTGATGAAAAAAAATAAGTAGGTATATGTCAGTATAAGCCACTAGTTGGCATGCAAAAAATAAATCTATTAGATGTGCCTTAAGATCTCTTTTACCCTTGTACTTGTCAAATTTTGGTGGTTCATAACCTGGTAGAAATAGTATTTGAGCATAATCTATGTTAAATGGGCATGAACACACATAATCTAACTTGAATTTATTAGTTTGTTTTCCTTATTTAATGGTGCCAATCACATCATTTATTACAATTTTTAGGCCAAGAAACTTGATGGCACATTTGGTTGGGGTTATGAATAGGTGGTCAAAGGCATATTACCTTAATCAAGATACAATGGAGGTATGGAATGTTATAGATTATTGGTTTCAAGGGTGAATAGACTAGGAATATGCATCTATGGATTAAGATGTGGCTATTGATATTTCACATGATGTTGATAGGTATTTTGGTTTAGATTTAGTATATGGCCTTGGGTTTGAGGGAACTGGGGTTATGATGGAAGGAGATGGGTTTGGGAAATATTATGTGCCTACTAAGATTGAGTAGGGACTTGTTATCAACTATTTAAACTTGGATGAATAAAGGGAACTTGTCTTTTAACAATGCTCTATCTTTGGATTTGCATCACTTAATGATTAAAAGGAAATTATTGATTAATAGTTACTTGTTGAACATTCGTACTTGTTTGCCAAATTTGGCCCACATATGAAACTTTACCTAGATCTAGGGTAAGAAGATAAACAGGGTCCTACTTGAGAGAGTGATTTTATGGTGGAAAGATTAGATAGACTTCATGAATACCTCATGTCATTTTCAAGATTTTGAAACACTTTAAGCAAGCTTAAATTATGAATTTGGTGATTTTAAGGAGACAAACCAGCATGGCTCATCATGCAAGAATGAATAAGTTAGTTTAGCAATGTATTTGACAAGTACACTTATTATTTTGACCAAGTTAGGATAATTGCATACAAATGGTGTTATTTGTGTTATGAACATCCCCTACAAGTTTGGTGTCTTGATGTCTTTTCTATCTCAAGATATGAGCCTTCAAAGATGATCTAGTAGTGAGGCATGTGCCCAAGGACATCAAGTTAAAGCCATAGGAAATAGCCATTTAGATTAAAAAATCCTTAATGAGATTTAATTTCACATAGGGGACTACTAAGTATCATAATCTCAAAATTTAGGATCAAGGATAAATGGCATGTGGGAGCTCATCCAGGTCAATAAGTTAATACAAATAAATGGTTTGCATTTAATAATGTAGTTAAAGATCAATGATTAGATTGAGGTAAACAAGTTGAAAAATCCTAAAATTGAATACATTGATGATAAGTGTCACAGTCATGGTGACTTAGTAGATCAACTACATACATTTGATCAAGTAGAAATAATATCAACAACATGCATTCAATTGTGTCAAGGAGATCAATAGTGAATATGAGGTCAAAAATTCAATGATCCTAGATTGCATACGAGGCTATCATATGGCATAAATGTAGTAATTGGATGAAGACTAGTAGTAAGATCCATAGATTGAATTTGGGGTTACCACGTGTCATAATTTAGGAAGCCCAAATCAAAAATTTATGGAGAAAATTATATCAAGTTCTAGGAGGCAGAAGATGGTGACACATGTCTAAATTTATGATAGTCATATTTTTAAATATGATAAATAGTGTGGTGAAGATGTCACATAGATAGGCACATCAGATCAAAATATTTTGTGGACCTAGTTGGGAAAACACATAGAGCTCACATCCAAATATGATTCAAGTAAAACTAGAGTAGATATTTCAAGTTTGAGGGTCATCATTAAAGCTTAGTATGAACCTCTAGTTTGAAGATTTAAAAATTGTAGGACTTGTTTTCTAAGGATGAAATGCATTTCCATGACTATGTCCATTATCTTTTGAAGGTATATTTTTTTGTATAATGGTTTCTTATCTTCTATAATGTTTAAAGGAATAATAGGTTTATTTAAACCTTATATATAAAGAATGAGGCTTAGCATATGGTAGATCTTCATTGAAATGATGACTATATGAAAACCAATAAATGGGATTAGTTTTCATCTATAGTAGACCTATATCTAGGGTTTAAAGTAGGGTTAGAATTATGATAATGAAAATAAGTGTGTTATATTTTTACATGGTCATATCCTTGACAAATAGGTGCCTAAAAGCACTTAAAGTAGACATAGTCATAGATCTATCAAGTCCATGGATATGAGGATTTTGTCCTTATGAGAAAATCAATTTGAAGGTGACTTAGAAATTCTAAAAGAGAGATTTGGTGGATGGATATTGTAGGTATTCAATTATTTTTAGAGCCTTTAATGATTTTCCCTTTAAGCTAGATCATAACTCATCATCCTTGACAATTTCTTGTCTTCTAGTGTGTTTCTTAGCCAATAAGAAGGTTGAAAGGCTATTAGAGAAAATGAAGGTTAGAAATTGTTAGGAATGATTGGTTATAATTGATTAAAAAAGTGGTTTGGAATTCATTAAAAGGTGGTGGGAGCCCATTTATTTATTTCTGGTGGCATGTTCCTCCTCTCTCTTCCCCTTTCCCCTATATCTCCCATTTTCTTCCCCATTGTAAAAGAGGGACTCTCTAAGATATATTGAGATAAGAGACTCTTATTTGATAACGCTATACCCTATAAAAATTTGTATTAAATACCTATTGAAGAGATAAAGACTTTCTTTACCTATATATTGCCTTCAAAATGGTGTTTATCAAAGCTTGTGCATGATGGCTTTGTGAAGGAGATTCGTTCATATCTATTATCCTTTTTTCTTGCCTCTTTCGAGGTGTTTTAAATTTATTTCTAGGTATGCACTTATGATCTTTCTTATATTAATGAATTCTTATTTTGATTCTTAGAATTCCTCTTTGATTGATTCATTTATTTATGAGCCTAGTTTATGAAACACTTATGCAAGTTAGTTTGTGAGATTGTGTGTGCCAATATTGTCTTATGCTAAAGTAGTGTTAGTTTCAATCTTATGTGAGTGTCTCATTTATATTTTTTACATCACATTTTATCTCTCTTAGTTCCCTATGCCCCTCTCTACCCCTTTTCCAAGCATAATCATTAGTCTAGATGATCTACTAAATAGGAAGTTGGCCTTCTCTAGAAGCTCAACCCCACTATAGGATATTCATAGCTTAGGGTTTTTCTCATTTTATGGTTGAGTTAGAGAGAGTCTAAATAACTCCCTCCATGGGTGTAAATTAAGACCATAATAGTTTTTGGCATGCCTAATGGGACTATGTTGTTCACTAAATGAAGATTTTGGTGTTCTCTTCATCCAATTAGCCTTTGGAGGCATGTGTGTAAACATAAATGGTGATTCTAAGTAGTTATCAACTAGTTTAAGTAGCCTAATTGCCTAGTCATCATTATCTAGTATGTAAAATCAACCATCTCTTGATTAGTATGCTTATTCTATACCTCAGCATCCTTCATATTAGATTAGTAATATTTATGGATTCACCCCAAGTAGCTCTCTAGCTTTAGTGTGTCAACCTTGTTAGAGTTTGTTTCTCTCTATTAAACTAGAAAAGAGCCTTAGGGAGATCAATCTTGACCTTTAAGAAGAATTGAGAGAGATTAAAAGGGTGGAAGAGTGTTATAGGTGGTAATAAAATCTTAAACACCAAGATTTTATTTAGGAGTAGAATTTGAGGTTTAAATAAGAGTTCTTGGTTAGGAAAGACCAAGACATGAAGGAAAATGAGTATCAATTATTCTTAAGAAAGAGAACAACTAACCCTAGACCTTAATTTCCCTCTCCTACTCCTATTTATGCTCTAACCTATCCCATTAGTCCACTTTGTCCAAACTAATCATTATCAATAGTCAAGAAAATAATTAAATATAATTTAGCTAAAGAACATGAAGTCATCCCATCATGGATATTCTCCTATGAAAATTACCTTGACTCTGTCATACACTCTCTTGTGAGATCACCCCTTCCTACATCCATTCAAGAATAGGAGAAGGTGGTTACATCTTACACATTCCTCTTATGGAAATCAGTTAAGGAGGGTATAAATAAGAAAGAGGAAATGTTAGTTGAGGTGTTCTAGGAACCAGTTCAAGAAAAAGAGGTGTTAGCTCAACTTAATGAGCTTACCCTAGAAGAGTTCTGAGACTTTTCTTTCTTGCCTCAAGAGCCACCAAAAATATCCTTAAAAGTTCCTAGTTGGAAAAAAACTCTCTTAAGATGCAATAAAGGTGAACTTCTTCACCATCCCACCATCTCTCTCTTGGATAAATAACCTATTTTATAAAGGATAGAGGAGAAAATTCCAATCATAGGTGAGCCACAAGAGGATGATACAAGTGTCTATGATGAAGATATCATGATTGGAAGCCCACTTCATCTATAGGGGGGAAAATTGAGTTTGGACTAGCCTTTTTGGCATGGATTTGACATAAATGAGTTAGAGCCTAAAGAGGATAGTCCTCAAGCTAAACATGGAGGAGACCTTGAATGGAATACTAACTATCTATTCTACATAGATGAAAAGAAGGATTATGGCCATATTCTAGAAGTTGGTTTACTTCAAGATGAGGTGTCAAATGAAGGTATCCCTTATATGTTTGAGCTAGAGGAATATGAATCAAACCTAGATTAAGGAAAATGTGATGTTTTGGACCTTGGTTGGTCAAACCAACCCTTAATTGTGGTTGAAAAATAGGATGAAATATTGAGTGAGGTTAATGAAGAAGAAATCTCAATTGCTCAAGTGATATAGTTTGAGAAGCATACAAGTGAACAGAATCAAGATAATGATGAGTTAGACATGTCTTGAAATAATGATCCTCCCTTTTATACAAAGGAGGAAGACCAATCTAGCTACCATAGATTATATCTTGGTAAGGATGAAAAGCTTGATGTAGTAGACTTGTAACTAAATGTCCTCAATGATGCTTCAAATGTGCATGAAGGAGTTAAACAAGATATATATGAAGACTTGTTTGAAGTATTAGAAGCAATATATATGGTATTATCAGGAAATTATGAGTTCACTAAGGTATTTGTAAGTAGTCTTGGTGACTCAATAAACAAGCTAGGATTGGTGGATGAAAAAGTGGGAACTCTTTAAGAGGCTACTAAGAGCCAAATATGCCACTTCAATCAGTGATGGGTAAATAAGGTTGTAGTAGTTGGTCAATCATGAGATGAAGTGTCACTTGAAAGAAATACTTATGTTTTTAGGTTTGAAGATGATTAGTCAAATAAAGAGCCATCAAATGAGAATATGGAAAGTGTTCCCTTAGTCCAACATAAAGTAAGCTTTGAAGACTAGGACTAGTATGTATATATTAGAGACATGTATGTCCCACTTCATCTATTAGAGATCATGGCAAAATGATTAGCAATTAAGTAGTTTGGTTCACCAATTATGATACCTCCAAAAAAAGGTATTTTTCATCATGGTACATTATAAGAGAATGATGTTGAATACTTCCCATTTTATCTAAGAGGAAAGTACTTGTAAGTGTCAGTCTTATACATATTAGAGTATATTTTATGTTTTCCTCCAAGTACATCATTAACATTTATTTTTTGTTGTATGTTTCCCTTCCATAAGTACTTTCAATTACAGTGCTTGTTTTGTTTTTGTTGAACTTATTGCTTCAAGAAGAGATTTTCAAGAAAGGGTAGCCTTGTATCATCTTCATTATTAGTTTGAAGGAAAATATTGTGACCTCATATGCCCAATGCATTAGACAAGGTAAATAATCTGGGTTTTCAAGCATAACAAGCATATTTCTCTGTCAAGTAACTAGAAATGCTGGCCAAATTTGGCCCACATACAAAACTTAACCTAGATATAGGGTAAGAAGTTGAGCAAGGTCCTGTTAAGAGAGTGATCAATGGTGGGAAGAGAAAATAGACTTTAGAAAGACCTAATGTCATTTTTAATATTTTGAAACACTTTAATCAAGCTTAAAGTGTTAATTTGGTGATTTTAAGGAGCCACACCATCATGTCATATCATGCAAGAATGAATAGGTTATTTTGGTCATGCATTTGACAAGTACACTTAGGTGTTTGACCAAAGTTGGATAATTTCATTAAAATGGTTTTATTTGTGCCATGAACATCCCTTGTAAGTGTGGTATCTTGATATCTTTTATATCTCAAGATATGAGCCTTCAAAGATGATCTAGTAGTGAGGGAATTACCTAAGGATGTTAAGTTAAAGCCTTAGGAAATATCCATTTGGAATCAAAAATACTTAATGATCTTCAACTTGGCACACAAGAATGATAAGTTTCATAATATCAAAATATGGGATCAAGGATCAATGGCATGAAGGTGCTCATCTAGGTCAATAAATTAATACAATTCATTAGTGCATGTTTAATCATGTAGTTAAATATCAATGATGAGCTCCAAGTCAACAAGTTAGTGGATCCTAAGATTGAACATGTTGATGATAAGTGTCATGATAATGGTGAATTAGCAAATAAATGGCATGTATTTAATCAAGAAGAAAGAATATTGACATCATGAATTCAATCATGCTAAAGATATCAATAGTGCACATGAGGTTAAAAAGTCAATGAGACTAGATTATATGAAAGGTTACCATGTGACACAAAAGTGGTAACATAATGAATATTGGTAGTAATATCCATAGATTTAATATGGAGTTGACAAGTGTCATAATTTGGGAATTCCAAACCAAAGATGGATAGATCAAATACAATCAAGTTCTAGGAGGCATAAGATGGTGACACATGTCTGAATTTGTGATGATCATATTTTTAAATATGATAAATAGTGTAGTGAGAAAGCCACATAGGTAGGCATTTTAGATAAAAATATTTTACATACCCAGATGGTAAAATGCATAGAGATGAGATCCAAATATGATTTAGCTTAAGCCAAAGTAGATATTTCATGTTTGATGGATACCATTAGAGCTTAGTCTGGACCTCTAGTTTTAAGATTTGTAACTAGTAAGACTTGTTTTCTAAGTTTGTAATGTGTTTCCATGACTATGTCTATTATATTTTTAAGGGGGATCTATGCGTACAATGGATTCTTGGCTTCCATAATGTTCAAAGGCATAATAGGTTTATTTAAACCTAATAGAGATAAGGAATGTGGCTTAACATATGTAAGATCTTCATTGAAATGATGGCTATATGAAAACCAATAAATATAATTGGTTTTAATTTATAGTAGACCTATGTCTAAGGTTAAATGTAGGGTAAGAGTTGTGATTATGAAAATAAGTGTCTTATCTTCTGACATGGTCATATCCTTGACAAACAATTACCTACAACTGCTTAAAGCAAACATAGTCATAACTCTGTCAAGTCCATAGATACAAGGATTTTGTCCTTATGAAAAAATCAAGTGGAAGGTTATGCATAAGTTTCAAAAGAGAGATTTGGTGGTTGGAGATTGAATGTGGAGCATTCAATTCTTTTTATATCCTTTAAGGCTTTTTTCCTCTAAGTTGGATCATGACTCATCATCCTCAAAAATTTCTTGTCTTCTAGTGTGTTTCTCAGCCAACAAGAATGATGGAAGGCTATTATAGCAAATGATGGTTTAAAATTATCAAAAAAGGTTCTAATTGATAAAAAAAATGGTTGGAAATTCATTGAAATGTGGTGGTAGCTAATTTATTAATTTTTGATGGCATGTTCCTCCTCTCTCTCCCCCTTTCTCCTATATCTCCCATTTTCTTCCCCATTGTAAAAGGGGGACTCTTTGGGATATCTTGAGATAAGATATTCTCATTTTATAAGGCTAGACCCTACCAAAATTATGAAAGACCTCTCAAATTAATAAAAACTTTCTTTACCTATCTCTTTCCCTCAAAATGGTATTTAGCAACACTTGGCATTGATGGCTTTATGAAGGATATTATTCCATATCCATTGTCCAAATTTCTTGCCTCTTTTAAGGTGTTTTTAAGCTATTTTTAGGTATAAAATTATTATCTTTTTTCTATTATTAAATTCCTAGTGTGAGTCTTAGAATTTTTCTTTGCTTCATGAGCCTAGTTTATGAAACACTTATGCAAGTTAGCTATTTTGTGAGATTGTGTGAGCCAATATTGTCTTATACTAAACTAGTGTTAGTTTAAGGATTATGTGAGTGTCTCATTTAAATTTGGTGCATCACATTTTATCTCTCTTATTTCCCTATGCCCCTCTCTCTACCCCTTTTCCAAGCATAATCATTAGTCTAGGTGATCTACCAAATAGGAAGTCAACCTTCTCTGGAGGTTCAATCCCACTACGGGATACCCATAGCTTAGGGTTGTTCCAATTTTATGGATTAGTTGGAGAGACCTTGAATAATTCCCTCCATGGGTGAAAATTAAGACCACAATAATACCTATTTGTCGTACAAACACCTATTATGAACTAAATTTTTATTAAGTGTTTAGCACTTGTCTTTGACTAATATAAATATGTTATTGATTATATAACATCTATGATTATAGAGGTTTATTGATCTATTACTATTGAGGTACATTTGTCACTACCTATTGAGGCGGAACATTTGTTGCCCCTTATTGAGGTGGAGTAGTGTTATGCCTCTACTACAGTGCTAAATTGGATTATGCTTATTATCATGGAATATTATTCATCACCTATTGAGGTAGGATAACATTAATCATTTGTTATTGAGATAAAACATTGGTTGGTACTTGATTACTTATCCCCTATTATTGTGTACTTAAAGAAGCAACTAGTTGAGGATTGGAAGTAATCTAATGTGGTTATAAAGTAGGCATTCATACCCCTACTATTGAAAACCACTAGTGGTATTGGCTAGAGTCACTTATTATTATGAATTATTTGTTGGTGTATTTATCTCACCTTAGCCTATATTGGAAGACACTTGCATGGTAAGCACCATATTTGGAACCTTGTATTTTGTGGAAACCACATTTACTTCCTCAATGAGAGGTACACTAAACATGTCACCTACCTAATTACTTTATAAAAACGGGTATATACTTGGATTATATTAACCTATTGAATCAACTAATACACCTATTAAAGGAGTTAGCCCTATGAGTGGATTATTTGATATGGCCATGGCATTGAAATTTTGTGCTATGTTTAGGTAGGTTTGATATGATTTTTGCATTTATGTGAATTGGTCCTAGATCAATCCTTTTATTCTTGTAATAATATTTTGTTATTGATATGAAATGGACATGAGTGCTTGAGGATAACTAGTAGAGGTATGTTCTGTAATTTGGGTATTAAGTACATTTATCAAAACTATAACTAGGCTAAGTAGGTTTCCATTGGGGAAGTATGATGGAAACTTGGTCCCTACCTCCATGATATGACTAAAAACTTTTCCTTATTTTTAAGTGATGATCAAATAACTATGGGCCATATGTCAATGGCATAATAATGTAGTACGATTAGACATAGACTTTATCTACAATATATGGCACACTAGTGAGATACTAAGTCATTTATTCTTGATCTTGTTATGAATATGGAGGTGTGTTAACTAAGTATTGTGATAATTAAACCTAGATTTTTTACACATATTGAGTAGTGTAATGAGGATATGGATCCATCTCACAAACTGCATCATCATATGGGTCTTAAACAAAGTTATCATTCATGACCATGTTATCTTAATCAAGATTGTATATGGTTCCACTACATGTGTAGCAAGTCATATCTAAATTAACAACCAAAATTTCACAAATAAAATGTCTAGAGTTATAAAAACTCTTAAAACATGGTTTAAATGAAAAATGGTCCAAACTTGATATGTCTAGAAACTTGGTCTAAAATGCAAAGTCAGTCTAGGAATGGAATTTTTCGCTAAATTTGGATCAATGATAACCTTGGTCTAAAATTTATTCAAGGTCTAATGTCAAATATCTCACATAAATGGTCAAGTGAAATATGAATTTGAATGTCAATATTGGTAAAAAGTGTTTCAAAAAACTATAATCTGTGTCTAAAAATGAAAAAGGTTGCTAGGTCTTTATGAACAAGGCATAAACCTAGGATCAAAACAACTAGGTATAAAATTTAAGTAAAAATGTTAGGTCTTTGGAAACAAAATGCAAAGATATACTTGGAACAACTAGGTCTATGAAAAATGTCAAGGTAATTAATCTAACAATTTAAAACAATTGGACACAAACTAGGCATACAAATTCAAACACAAACTTTATCATTGATAAAAGACATTAGACCTTAGGCACATGCATAAAACTAATTGGGAAATTCAATTCCAAGTAGGCAAAAAAAATAAAAATGAGTAAAACATTCAATCCTAAGTGATGAACAAGACTCCAATGTGAACTATATATGATTAAGGTTGTATTTGGAGAGAGAGTTTTAACCTTAGTTCTAAAAAAAAAAGAGATGAAAGTCACATATAAAAGAGACCACTCTCAAAATATAGGCGTGAAAGATCTTCAAATCAAGAAAAAAATTAATCCAAGTTACACAATCCAAAAGTGAGAGGTAAACATCTAAGCCAAAATCAAGTGAGGCACAGGCATAAACCAATCAATGTTTTAATCTAAACTTTATAAGACCAATTTTGAAATTAATTTTTAGAAGAATTTTTTATCAAATGGATGAAATTCTAGATCAATTTGGATGGCACAACGTTAAGAAACATAGACCAAAAGGCATATGTGATTTTGAACTTGATTTGGCATAAGGCAAAGGTTTTTAAATAATGCAAGCAATGCAATGATGCTATCTCACTATAGAATTATGAAAATTCTTATTATTTTAAAAAATCTAAGGTACTAATTTGGAACAAAATGGGTAACACAATGACACCCCTTTTTAAACAAGTGATGTGCACACACAAAACTTTTGAAAACATCTAAGGCAAAGTGTGGCATCAAGAAAATGGCATAACACCTATTTAGGCTAAAAGTGGTCTATAAACATAACTTGATTTAGACACATTTTTATAAAAAAAATATAGTCTTTAGCTCAAAATAATGAAAGTAAAAGAAAAATACATAAAATACCTATGTGTATCGGCCTATCCTAAAAATTGACAAGGTTGCTTTGTGTTGTCAAATTCCATCTATATAATCCTTGAAAGGAAATAATTTGATAATCCAAAAAAATTATGTGCACATGAAAATTAGGGTTTTTAGGTCCCCTATTATCTCAATAATTCATATGTTTTCATGTAATTTTGGGATACTCACCCTACATCAAAAATATTTCTACAGTATGTGGGGTTTGTCTAAAACTATAAGTTTCACATGTTCTAGATGGTTCCAAGTGTGGTTAATACTAGATATGAATTCACATATTTTGGATCTAAGCTAATTGACTTGTTTAAAAAAATGTAGTATCCTTTTCACAACCACTACATCCACCAATTTTTTAGTGTAGTGTAATGTCTAAATTAGGCCATTATTCTGAGGGCAAGAGTTGTTAATAGAGTTAGTTTAACTGCTCAAACTTGCATCTTAGTGATTCATCAGCTTAATTTGTATAGTCCACCATGGAGTGGGGTTGAAATGATGTTAATAAATTAATTCCATAGAGAATTTTTCCAAAAATAACTTATGTCGAGGTGATGAAATCCTTCCCATAATCTGAGATGCAAGAAAGTAAAGATAGCAGGACTTTAAGGTCATTTTAAGATCACCCAAGTCACTTAGATCTTGGGGAGTGCATTCACATCATTCCTTATATTCTTGGACTTAGAAAAAAGAATCAATGGATGAATCAATTTTGATTCACCAAAGTTAACTAAAGGGGAAGATGGGAGAGCATATGCACTAAAACTATTTTGTAAAAACACATAACAAAAAAATAGAACAATAAACAAGTAATCTCTTAAGATCACATAGTCTAAGTTTGCATTAATTTTAGAGCACCAAGTGAATGATGTGAAATTTATTCCTTTGTCATTTTTTTTACATTTATGAACTTTTAAAAAAAATTTAAAAAAAAAAGTGACTAAGATGATTTTTAAGTACCAAATGCAAATGTTATTTGAAGACTTAAAGTGCTAAAAATGTCCTTCCTTAGCCTTTTGGTCCTACAAAAAGTGTTGGAGGTACGTTTGACTATAATATAAAATGAAATTGAGCAAACAAAAACTATATTTTATCTCTCAAGTTTATTTTATTTTTCACATAGTGCAATATTGCATCTTCGTAAAGCAATACTACATGTCTACAAAACTACAACTGTTAGCTCAAAATCATGCTTTAGTAGATAACATATAATGTTAATGCAAAAATTCATTTATGAAGAAAAAAATAGAATATTTTGAATGTAATAACACATTTCCTCAGCTCAAAACCATACTTCACCTACAACATAGATAATTAATACAATACCCACTTTAACAGTGCAAAATTGCATATCACAATGAAAAAATTGCATGGCCTTATCAAAACTACATTTGACTTTACAACATAAATTTGGTTAGAGAAAACTTCATATTGTGAAGGAAATAACACACTTATCTAGTGTAATTTTACATTTACTAATAAAAAATAAACCTAAAATGCAATAATACATTTACACAATTCAAAATTATAACTTATAGGTGAAACTTCATCTACAATATCAAAACTTAATAGAGCAAAACCACATGTTATAGGTGCAAAACCACAAATTCTTGTGTGTCAGCTGTGAGCTTTAATTTTACACCTTTTTTGCCATTAATTCAAAATTTTAGCATGAAAAAAATTATAAGTGGTTCTAAAAGTCCATAAGAAGAACTTTGTGGGGTGCACGTCCCACTAGGCATTCCATTAATGTGAAAAATTAATCTAAGAGGGGATATTAGTATGGTGTTAATCACAAAATAAAATCAAAACATACATATTAAAAAATAACAACTCTATCCTAGACACTCAAGGATCTAGAGAACTACAAAATTAACTAACAAATTGAAAGAAATATAAGCAATTTTACCTTCCATGAGAGAAAGTGTTTTTATGGCCATGGGTTGACATGCTTAGTTGTGTACTCAACAAATCTATGTCAATTAAGCTCCATTGCTCCACCTCTCCATATCATCTTGGTAATGTTGGTTGGATTTGGCTTGGATTTTAAAATGGGCATAGTTATACTACAATATTGAATCTTTTTAAAAATATTTTGGCATAAAAACATCAAATATATAAAGCTTATTTATCAATAGGTGAGGCCTTATATTTATATCCTCTGAAACTAATTCTAACCCAAGTGTAGTTAGGTTAGATTAACTATGATTGATATCAAACTAACCTTAGGTTATTTAAGGCTAACCCTATTTGAGTTAAGGATGGGACATGCAATTAATATTTGGGATAGAGATCCCATTAATTAGGCATGGCTCTCTATTTATGCATTTAAAGCATTTTTGGGAGATATTTTAATTCCTTTAATTTGAGGATGATGATGTCATTATGACCTCATATTTATTGAAATTTATTTTTTGAAAATTTTGTTTTCACTAATTTCACATGGAAAATTCACTTAAGCATTTAATTTAGTTTAGCTAGTTGATTCATTTCTCTTAGCATTTTAGCACTTTAGGAATTGTTCAAGTGCCTTATTGAATGTGTCCAAAGGCCAAACTACTAATTTTTAGGTCACACAGTGATTGGAGAATAATCTAAAAGAGGTTACTATTATGTATAAGATACTACCCCAAATAGGGATGCCCCAACATGATTTTGAACACTAATGTCCAATGTGTAGATGAAATTGGGATGTTTAGTGATTCATAGGCTTAATTTGCAGTGTTTGGTAGAGATCAATCTGAAACCTAGTTGGAACCCAATTATGGCTAGAATGGGGTGTCTACAATTAGTAGGCCTCTACAACAACATCTAAGAATTAAATTATATAACTGAAAGTAAGTTAAGATATATACAAACCTTAGGTTAGTGTTAAAAATATACCATAGGAAATCCTATCTTTGAAAAATAATCAATTCACTTATGATTTTTTATCTCTCTAGAAAGTTTGTGAGTTCTTAATAATTATATATGAATTCTCAAAGTACTTTTAGTGATTATTTGTACCCAATAAACTACAATTTTTGTATAATTATAAATAATTTATTTCAATTAAGACCATATTGGTGTGCCAAAATCAATATCAAATGAGTTAATGTGAAAAAGAAAGAACATGAGAATAGGTGCATCTGGACTTGCTGAATAATTAAATAAGGTACATATATTATTAGGGGCACTTTGGATAGACTCATTGGCACTGTAGGTTCTACACCTAAAATTATAAAATATGGATCAATGGTTAAACATTACACTTCATTATTGATAATAGAAGTTAAAAAAACCTCATTTCTCACAAATTAGTTTTATAATATAATAGTAAAAGACATAAAGTCTTAAAAAATAAAAACATAATTGAATGTTAGGTGAATTCCATATAGGGATATGTACAATGCCAATAATACATATATTTCCATATAAGCATACAAAAATTATGTACATTTCCATATAGGCATACAAAAAAGTATATCATGTAATATGTGAGATAATCATCAAATGGCCTCCCTCTCTTTTCCTTCCTTAAACAAGACCTCCCTAAGATGACTTGCTGGTAGATGGAGATCCCTCGAATGCCTTGGATTAATTCAAAGTCTGACTACATGTCCTATGCTCATACCTTTCTTATAGCTAAACATATTCAAATATAAGTATTATTATAAAATTAACATAAAACACATGCAACCAAGTTAAGAAATTAATTTTAAAATAGAATAAAAACATTTAAACATGTACTTAAAGCAATCTCATGGCCCCACTCAATCTGATTTTAACACTCAATTAGGTTAGTGGTAAGTTGAGTTATATGAATCAACATCTTATATTATGAATAAACATGAGAAGTTTCCCTACTAATAATTTTAAATGGGACTATTAAATTTCATTGGATAACCTTGCATACATAATACATTCACATAAATTATATTTGTTGAGCAAGTATGTATTAAAATTATTTTAAAAAAACTATTTTACATTTCAAAATTACTAGTTAATATGTACCTTTATGAGGTCCCATGTATATGGAATTGTTGCAACAATGCCTATGTCTATCTCCACTCATAATGATAAAGGAGTTTCTACTTGAGATAACAACTAAATAAACAATGTCTCACTTATTTTTCTATAAAGTATCAAAGATATATGGAGATTTTTTCACCTTTATTAAACTAAGAGTGTAATATTATATCAAAATTTTACCTATGTATAAGTAAGAGGTGTTGTGATAGCATAAAAAGATATAGTAGTGGATGGGCTAATAGTTATCTCCACCTCAAGTGATGGAGGAGTGCCTACTTGAGACATCAACTAAATAAACAATGTCTCACTTAGTTTTTTATAGAGTATCAAAGATATATGGCAATTATTTTCCTTTATTAAACCAAGAGTGTAAGATGAACTCAAAATTTTACCTCTATATAATTAAAATGTGTCATGCTAACATAGGTAGATGCCTTAGTGTATGGGCCAGTAGCTAGCTTCATATATGTAAACAATGGTTTCATAAGATCAAATCCTGTAAACATGGACTGTGACAATGAAGGAACCTTATCCTCTTAGAACATAAAAAATTACATATATATTATTAATTTATGTGAAAATTAATTGTTATATTTTAAATTTATAAATATAGCTTAATTTTGACATGATGTTTATATACAAGATAATTGCATCCATGTAGTGGTCAAGAAATGCACACCAAATATGTGTACTAAAAACTCTACACTCATTACTATATCATCCAACCCCTCTAAACCAAAAATGCCATCATCATCAAAAGATCCATTATATATAGCTCCATAAAATACAAAAGGATGGGGTTGGGTACACACATTAGGTGGTGTATCTCTATCATCATTTGTTGAAAGCCTACTTGTATGTTGAATGAGTGTATCAGTAATTGTGTTAAGTGTATGTAGAGTGTCAATCTCCATGACCTCCTTCACCATAGAGGGTAACTTGAGATGAAATGTCTTTTGGGTATGGATCCTTGCATGTTGATTAAGAACATGATGTGCACCTATTTGATACTACATATAGCCTTTCCCTTGAACTTGAAACATATCATAATCAAAATAATTTTAAATCTCATTGAGAATAAAATCGTAGTAGAGATTCATAAAAAAATTCAATGGGACATCATGTTTGTTACATAGTATATAATCAAACAATGTCCACCATTAGTCATAGAAATTAGCTTTGATCATATTATCTTGGCACCTATGGATTGGGAAATATTCAATAGTTACTAGAAATGGTGCATTGATGGTTGGATCAATAAATAATGCACATATGGCCACTTTTGATATTTCTTTATTTTTGACCTCATGTGATAATAATTTTTCAACATAATAATCCCTCTAACTATCCAATATGATGCCCATGTTTAATTTCACTCATTATCAAGTTAACTTGACCCAATATTGAATCTAGGTTATTGGCTAGATAAGTGCAGTGGGTGTTGGTGGATGTGGGATCCCTCATTCTTCTAATTACTTTCTCAATTTTAATTTTTTTTCCACAATGTGTGAAACTAGATCCTCTTGGCTTCCTAGGGGATCTTGTGAAAGTTTAGGATGGTTAGGTGGAGGAATATGAGGGTTATGAAGGTTAGGTGGAGTTTTAGTTAGAGGATTAAGAGGGTTAGGTAAAGGTTTAACCAAAGGATTAGGAGGGTCAAGTAGAGGGTTATCCATAAGATTACTAGGATTAGGTGGAGGGTTATGAGGATAGTTATGGTCTCTTATAGTGGATTCATCTATTTCAAAAAAACAATTTACAAATTAAATAATGTAAAAAATAAAAAAATGGTAAAATACAAGGTTAATAGGTGTAGGCTTTTATCACTTGCCTTATCTACATGTGACATTATGAATTTTGGGATGTTTAAAAATTTCTAATGGACTTCTAATGAGTTTTGAGGTATTTGGAGGATAAACTTGATTGTAAAATAATACTTAGGAATTAGAAAATTATGAAATAGTAGTGTTTAACCATGGGTTTTTTTAATAAAATAGGTAATGCATAAACATTATAATAACATGTGTGCATTATTAAAATGTGTATACATTACCATAACACATACATGTTACCACATAACACATATGTGTTACCCCATAACATGTACACATTACCACATTACAAATACACATTATAGCTTAATGATTACTGAGCCATAATGTTAATAA